>JAEIFT010000502.1:0-189885 GCA_018904225.1 Lordiphosa mommai | reverse complement strand
ATTTTTAACTCGTCGGAGATATGACGTTTTGAAGCGTTATATATTCGATCGGAGATATGACGTTTTTAACTCGTCGAAATATGCCGCCTTTGAAACGGCGCTTATAACCGGTCGAGAATGCGCTTTAACGACATAACTTCGATCGGAGAACAATGTGTTTTTAACTCGTCGGTACCAGCGTTTTCGCGTCGTCGCTCTCCGATCGGAGTTACGTTATACTTAAACATATCTCCACAGAAAAAAAGATATATCTCCGACGGAAAATTGTACAGAATGGTCCAAACCCCCTATCCAGAACCAACCCCTGAAAAATCTTCGGTTTCGGGTTTAAATATGCCCGAACCAACCCTTTTGGAATTTTTTGATACCTTGAATCTGAACCTAAACTGGTCTGGTTCCGTTTTATTGAAAATTATTTAGAATGAAGTTTATTGAAAAAATGATTTTTTAATTTTTATTGAAAATTATTTAGAATGAAGTTTATGAAAGCCCACCAAATCCGAGATATTCCAACCAATGTCAAAAGTAGGTCGTTTCCGGATTTTCTCAAACCAAGTACAATGGGATTGACTTAAGTATTTCCTAATTCCAGAATTTAAGTCTTGATAAAGCACGAAATAGGTGTATTTCAAAACACGGGATTCATTTTTCTTTTTTTGTGCGACCTCTGGTCTTGAAAGTGATGAATACTTTCAAAAATCTACTTAAAAGAGAAGCGTCGTATTCAAAGAATTGCAAAATTACTTAGCCCAATTCGAATTAAAACTTAAAGTACTTTAAAAACACAAAAAAATTATTTGTATTTCCATAAAAACTGAGGTTCGAACCAAAACCTGAGGTTCAGGTGTTCAGGAAAAAGATTCCTCGAGGGTTCGGAACTTCCTGAACCGAACCTCTTTCACATTTTTTTAGGTTTGCTGCCTTGCATGAAATTAAACTCAAAACCGATTCCACAAGATTCGAAAAAAGCTTACTTTTAATTCTTTTTAAGAACGTAGACTGTCCTTAAACAATTTTATGAAGAACCATTTGATCTAAACTTTTAAATCCTTGCATCATCCAGTAAAAATACATATGGGAAAATCATACTATTTTCTATCTGGGTTGATATCAAGGTTAGAACGTTCTGACCGGTTCGTTCAGATTAATTGTGTCTCTTAAACCGATCTGTTAGTCGAAACTTTGAAATTCTCCCAAACCTGTCCAACTCTTTTGGAAAAACGATACCCAAATATATATATGGGTTTATACGATCCCTCAAGTTTTTAAAAATTTTTCTTTACAATTTCACCATTGAAATAATTGTAAAGTATTGGATGTTTCATCGTTCCAATAAGTTACGTTGAGCCAAGATTCGAACCAACATTTTGGGTTCATTGCTTTCGAAATCCGGTCCGTGAACATAGCATTATGATTTTGTCGGGCTTGACCCTTAAAACCAGACCTGCAAACCCAAATCATTTTTTTGGAGGTCTGGTTCGCTGGTTCGAACCAAAATTTACCAATGGTTAAGGTTCTGAAATTAAAGGTTCAAAGTTTTTGTGATAAGGTTTTGGTTCGAACCTTGGTTCGTCCCAAGTTTTTCTAAATTTGTGAAGAAGAGTAATTGAATTGTTAAAAAAATATTAGAAATATTACAGATTTTCTGAGTTTTAGTTTAATCGAACATACGAGTTCATTTAATTTTAATTATATTTTTTATAAGTATTATTTCTTCTAGCAATTTTTGGTCTATAGTACTTCTCTTAATAATAAAATTCCTTAACTAAGACTTTATCTTGAACCGAACCGAAAGTTTTGGTTCCGGAACAGGTTCAGCTTTTTTTTCAAAAAGAGCTTCGGTTTAGGTTCGGTTCACAGTAAAAGAAATGTCGGAATTCCGGGTTCGAACCGGTTCGGATCAAAAACCGGTTTGCAGCCTGATAAAAATGTTCAACTTTGGGATATTATCAAAGAATAATAAATATATGATCGCATTAATTAAATTAGTTAATTTTAAAATTAGGTAATAATATAATAAAACAAAGTAATTTCACAAACATTTCATTAGGGGAGAAGGCTTATAAAATAATGAAACTTTTCACGATCAAAATCGAAGGTTCTATTTTAAATATTGATAACATGATGTCAAATTGTGTAATAGAATTTAGTGGTAACCACATTAACAGTTTTGCAGCCAACCAACCGCCTAACATACTTAATATACCCATTCTGTGTCCAGTACTCACCATCGGTAATAACCTCGGCGGCCAATTTGCCAACGAGATACTTTTCGAATACCATTCTCAGTATATCGCCCGTATAGGTGTCCACACATATGTGTGCTATAATGCCATTGGCAAATAGTAACAGCACCTGTGCCGCATCCTGCCACTCCGAATGGATGACCTTATGCTGACGCAGCAGATCCTCCAGCTTTTTGAGATTATCCTTTAGCCTGCCAGCGGCCTTTCGGCTGCTGTTCTTTAGAACAGCCAAACCATTTCGTCTCTCTGTATAATCCCGCTTGGCCAGTGCCGTCAGATCCTGCTCCTGTTGTAATTCCCGCTGCCGCAGATAACGAAAGGCACCCAGATCGTTGCTCTTGACGCGCACCTCATCGCGCAGCGTTGTCCAGAAGTGGGTCTCACTGAGCAGCAGCATACTTAAACGGTGACAATAATAAACATAAACGCATCGATTTGCATGGCCGCGAATGGGTGTCAACGATTTTGTATTTGATTTGTATTTGCTTTTGCACCACTTTTTGTTTGATATTGGCAGGGCGTGGGGGGGAGGGAGGAGACTCGCGCTCCCAATGAGGCCAAAACACTAAACTCGCGTATGTTAACGCGGTAGCAATTCGATTAAAGGGCGAAACTCAGGCACACGAATTAATATATTTAATTTGTTTTGTTTGTTATTTTGGGGGCAGTTTTAACTTTTTGTTTTATGGCCAAACGCAAACGTAAACACTGAAAATGGTCGGAATTTCGATAACACTGATCCAGCTACCACTTGTTGATCGATAGCAATGAAATGTTATCGATTGAAGGAAATTTCTATGGCTTCCAAGTGGGACCATATTTGCTTTATTAAAATGCGGCAAATTTAAAATACTAAAATATTAATTCAAGGAAATTGGTTTGAAATTAATGAACACAATTATAGGGGACTAAGCGTGTATCCGCGGCTTCGCTCGCACTTGTTTAGAAAACTAAGTATTTAAACATTTTCCGCCGAATTTCCGGGTTATTTCAAAATTAGAAAATCCCGTTGGTAACATTTAAAAAAATGTAGAGCTCAAAAGCTAATCTCTACATTGAAGCTAATCTAATGAAAATAAAGAGAGTTTGATTCATATATTTTCCGACAATTTTCCGACTTTAGGGTTTGATTTGAAAATGATTTTGTGTCCGATCAAATTGGAAAACAAATTTTTTAAAGTTTCCAGTTTTCCGGACTTTCCAAGTTTTGAAAATCCAGATGGTAATATTTTGTTATTTAAAGCTTTAAGAATAAATTTGGAGCTGATCGGACGAAAACCATTCATCAGTTTTCCGTCCATTTTCCGACTTTCGTGGAATACTTTCCAAAATTTCAAAGTAATGTGTTTCATATTTTTGTATGTGGATATTTTGAAATATTGGTGGGTGAATTTTCCAACAAAAGTGAAAAAAAATTTTTTTTAAATTTCCAGATAGAGCTTTCAAAACGAATTTGGGTCCGATCGAGTGAAGAACATAAATTTTGTTTTTTGCTAATTTCCCGGTTTTTTCCAAAATAGAAAATAAGTTTGGAGTTGTCCGGATGAAAACACAAAGATCTTCATACAACAGTTTTCTGAACGTTTTCGTATTTTTGGGTGTTGATTTTTAAAAATTTGAAAGTCACTCCTATGTGTTTTTACAAATCGCTTTTTGATCCCAAAAACGACCTTATTCCCAAACGATTTGGGTCGTTTTAGGGTCGAAAGCGAACACATGCGACTGACTTTGAAATTTGGTATAATTAGCTTCATTTATTTTCCACCCATGGGGGTGTAGTGGGTTAATTTTTTTTTAAATTTTCTTAGAAAGAATCACTGATATAATGTTATCATTTCTAAAATTCTCAAAAAAAAGTTGCAACATGAAAATAGGTTAAAAATTATCTTAAAATTTAAAGGCTACATTACTCAGAAATTTTCAAAGAAGCTTCGGTTCAGACGTTGTCAAGCTTAAGATTTGGTTTCCGGACCACTTTCCATTACACTAGTTTATAAAGAAAAAGATCCATTGACGCCATTATTTTTTAATGATGTATTTTGGAATACTGAACTCAAAAATGAATTTCAAAAATTTTTGTATGGATACGTTTTTGAGTTAGAATTTTTTTATGTTTTTCGGAAGGTACCCATACCTTTTAAGCCATAACTCGAGTTAGAAACTTTAGTATTACGAGATATCTCATAAAATGTAAGAGTATCTACCGAAAAAAAGGCATACCTAAATCTATTCTTTGTTGACTTCAACTTATTTTTTTTATATCTAAAATACTCATATTCAAACTCTTTCAATTGCTTAGTTATTCTGGCATAAATTTGAAAGTTATATTTTCCCTCTTGTCCGCCCATAAGCAGCCTTTAGGCTACTATTTAGGCTGTTCTCACGAGAATTCTGTTTTCTATGCCCAGACAACAAATGCTCATGATGGAATTATGTGCCTAGTGTGTCGCTGAATGAAATGTGTAAGCTTAGAGCTTTGTTACAGAACTGACATGAAAGCTGTTGAATGAATGCCACACCATAATAATTCCACCCTGATACTTTAATGACTTTGCTGGACTTAAAACTAAAGCTATGGATCCACAAGCAAATAATCTGATAAATTCCCTATTTAGGTCTATGGAATTATGCTTTGAATGTGTGTGTTGTGACCGTGTGAGGGTTATGCGTCACATTGCAATTCAATTTTCTGGATTTGTCATTCATTTTGAATACAAGGAAGATTTTTGTTGTATATTTTTTCCCATTTCGGGGAGCACGCCAATTATTTTATTTTATAAAGGTTTTTAGTGACTCTTTTTGATTTTAATCAAGGGGATTGTAAGCTGACTCAAGGTCAATTTGGATTATAAATCAATAATCAATAAAAAATCAACAAAATTAAAAATTACACACTGAAAAATCAGAGGGTTGTCGTACTGCGTTAAGGGCCTTCCGGTTTTCTCATCAGCAGACTTTTTGCTGACACACTCAAAGTCGTTTTACAACTTCCCTTATTACTGGCTTTCTGCGGAAAAAACACTTGAGAATTGCAGGAAATACTGTGCAAAAATAAATTTAAATAAAACTATTATGCGATTATTTCTAAATTGTTTAAAGTTGAAAGTCTCAAAAAAACCAAGAATGAAAATTTTCTACATAAATTATCTTTCGAGGTTGCAAATCTAATGCTGATAATAAAAACATACGTAAAATCGCACATTGATTACCATTGTAGTCTCTGCTTTTAAAACAAAACTTGAACTATGTTCGAAGGTCTGTAGACTTCCACAAATCTTTACAGATAAGATTAAGTACGACCCCCAATAAAAAGGAAAGAAAACTGAGCCAACGGCCGTTTAATAAAGCATTTGGTTTATTTTTAAACAAAAAAATTGTATTTATTGATTTCACCATTTTAATTAGATTGTAATCAATTGTTCACAGTAGTTTTCTTCGTTCTTTGCTCAATTATCAAATACATTTTAAGGGGGGGTTACACCATAAATTAAAGTGGCACATTCTAAATAAACTAAATAAACAATAATAATAATAATAATAATAGTAGGTAACTAAAATGTATATCGCATTTGAGAAAACTTAACAGAATAGATATTTATATGGCGACCGTGCACCCGCAGCAGCTGACATTTAACATTTTCCATTTTTGTGCTTATCAACTAAGAACTAAGGGAGCCAACGGTAATTACATTCTATTTACAACATATTCCGTATTCCGAGCGCTTGTCTCTCTTTCTCTATTTACATTTTATATCAAAATATCAACCATATATATGTATGTATATATATATAAATTGTATCTTTAACTAATTAGCAGCCTTTTTTAAATTTTGATAACATTTTGCGAAACGAATCAACTTAAGTCGTTAAGAAACTATATATTTTTTATTTATATATACGTATGTAATTCGTGCGTTCACCGCCTTGGCCAACATTCAACGTTTCACGTCTCAAGTCTCTCGAGTTCGTTATTATTTTTTTCCCCCTTAGAAGCTAATTAACTAACAAAAAATTTGCGCTCGTTGGTTTCCATCGTCTAGAAAAAGGATTTAATAATAAGAATTAAATTGCAGCAGTCGCTTCTATATATGCACAGATTGGGTTCTCTTGTTTTTTCAGTGTTAACTAGGAGGATTTGTGTGTATGTGTGTGTGTTCGTCTAAAAGTCATAGAACTCGTTGGATTTGTTATTAAAACGTCGCGTCAAGACATACACCACAGCCTCATAGGTGGCCATCATGATGGCTGTATTGGGTATTTGTCTAACCAGCTGGGTGGCCAAGCCTCTGCGGGATAAAAGAAAAGAGAATTTTCATAATTAGATTAATAACAAACATAGTATTTTTGCCAATTCACGCTTATAAGTGATAATGAAATTTCCCCAAAAAAAAAAAAGAAAGATGCCAGGCAAAATAAACAAATTTTTAAATAGATTCCAAAATCGTGGGTGGTTTATTTTGATTATTCATTAGAAGAAATTGGCATATTCTCTCAAAACATCCGTGTTGCCAAATAAATGTTTGTTCCTCAATTTACGATGCACTCAAAATTAATATTTTTAGGAAATGTTCAACAGAAAACAAAATAAATGAAAACTTTGTCAGCCATAACAAAACAAACAAGCTGGACAAACATTCATGATTGAAAAACAACACAAGTGCAATACAAAATCAAAGATGATAAAAAAAAAAATTAGGGATTGAAAACATAAATTTATTAATGTAAATAATGCAAAAAAAAAAAACCATATAATTTCCACAAACTTTTCAGATTCCACTAAATAAGCTCTGATGCATAATAAAAATGCCCACAATTTTTTCAGTATAAAGTCCGTTTGTAACGGACTAAAGAAAAAGTGCAAATGAGAAATGAAAACTAACCCACAGGTCGAAGGTTGTAAAAAAAAACGATATCTTATAACTGTCATCATTTGACATCGAATTTTCTGTTTTTTTTAGAATAAATTTCATCCTAATAGGTCAGGGTTTATGAAAGAACCATTTTCAAAGACCATTACTATAAGTGAAATTATAAAATCACAATTAAAGGATTATTTATTACGTTTTATCTCTTTGCTCTCACAAAAATTATTATTTTTTATTTTTACTTAACAACTCAGGCCATAATGATTATTTCCTGAGTGAAAAAATAAAACTTAAAAAAGATTATTTGATGATTTTTTTCGCTCAAAAATAACGACGATTACTTGCTTCTTAATTTTATACAAAGCAGAAAGGTGGTTCTGTAGTCTAATTAATTTCGCCAGATTAAAACTTTAATCAGGTGACTTCAATGTGTCATGCAATTTGATCCAGCGACCTAAGAACCACATTATTTTTCACACATGACTTTGTAAGCCCCGATATAAACATAAAGGAGGGTTTAAGAAAACTCTTTTACCATTTAATCGTAAAAACATATGATAACAATATTTTGAACAGATCTGGATCTGAAGCTTTGCTTATTGCAAAAAAACCAAAATATTATTATTGTTAAAGGAGAACACACGAAATGCTCCAGACCTTTAACCAATAGATAGATATTGGGCATTTGTCGAATGGAATTTAAAAAAGGTTAGTGGAGTTGCTGAAAATCTAAAAGTGCACGCTTAAACAAAACTATGCACAATTTAGTAAAAAAGGTAAATCAAAAAATTCTATCTAAATTATGGAATATTTAAAGTCAATTAAATATATTTATCTTATATACAAAAAAATTGATCAAATTGAGTAGAAATTTTATAATTATAAATATCAAATATAATATCAAAAAAGATATTTTAAGGAAAGAAAAGAGCTATGCAAGTCTTGTCAATTTAACAATTTTACAAATATCTTTGTCTTACGATAGACACTTAACGTCATAAAACTCATCGATGAAATGAACTGAACCGTTTCTTTTACGGTTTTCGGTTCGGTTCAGCATGGCGGTTCGGTACGGTTTGTTTTGGTTCGGGTCAGAACCGGTTTGCATCCCTGCATTACACTCATTTCGAGATTCCAGCAAGAACATCAGAAATGCCTTTTATCGAGGTCATCAAAGATAATGCTTAATAATTAGGAACTAACACATCCGTTTAAAAAGAATAATAGCCACCTACGTTTTCGTTAAGCAAAGTCAAATTGAACTCTTTTGATTTCACTGAAAACTTGCGAATGAATTTACTACTATTTCTTCGCTGGAAGAGAAGCTACAAGTGGAGCTAAGCAATAACAAAAGAGCCCTGCGAGTGTAGGCGTGGGGCACAAACTAAAAGATGCTTTTATTTAGGCTGTTAACCTAATTAATAGATATTGAACTAAAAATAGCATACACAAATCAGAACTTAGTGTGAAATAACTAAAGTATGAAGAATATATACATAAGGCTGGGTTTACACAGTTCGACGCATGATATACGATAATCTAAATAGTAGGGTAGGCCTTCATGTTGTTATGTTTTCAATGGCAAATGACAAGCTATTCACAATCAACAATCAAAAAAATCTTTTAAAAAATGTTCATCACTGAACAATTTTTATATATTTTTTTTCTTCATTTGAATCCCCAATGCAAGCGATGCAAATCTGACATTTCTTATGTGCTACTTTTGATTCTCTTTCACTACCTATTAAAACCTTATCTTTCTCTTACAAAGGCCAAAGCTTTAAAAAGTTTGTTTCTAATTTTACGAAGCATTATAAATGAATGGCTATTTATAAGAAAAATTTATCAGTCGTTATAAAACCAGTCAAAATATTATTTTTAAGAACTTTAATGCAAAAACAATACAAATTTGATTTCTAAATAATTCAAATTCTACTAAATATAAGTATTTGTTTCCTATCAGGGGATTACCCTGATTAGCAATGGGATTTACTTTAATAATCTGAAGATGTCTGAGACAAGTGGGATTTATTTTGTTAATCTTAATTCTACTCTGTAATCAATTTTCCAGTCAAAGGTGAACAAGAATTTAAGGGAATTTACATAGAAATCTAAAGACAAGGTGAAACATTTAAAAACTACAAATTTTCGTTTGAACTCTATGTCTGAACATATAGAAACTATTCGTCATGGGGGATTTGATGCCCTATGTCCCCTACGGGATTGAGGAAAAGAAGAAGAAGATGGGGGGAACAACATCCAAACTACTAAAACATTGACCAGATAGGCGTATTATGTCAAGGTTTCAAATTATTAGATATTTTCGGCTTATTCTAAGTGCAAGACCCTATAACAACGGTGATTTTAGAACGGTTAGTTAGAATATAGACTGGTTATCTGACAGCTAATAACTTTTATATATTTTACATAGTTTTTACTAAACTAGTTGTCTAGCGATTTAATGGTTAAAGATGTTATTTAAAACTAATCAACAAATTCTACAACAAGAATACCTTCCCGTATTCTGCCCATTCCCACTCACCTATACAGTCCAGCTCGTCCCTCTTCCTTCCACACCGTTTGCAGAGTTTGCCAAAAGGAATTATATTTATTGCCCTCCTCACGCAGACGCGTACGTGCCACCTCATGTGGATAGGCAATGCAGGAGGCAATTGTTTTGGACACAGCGCCGGCCATCATGAATTCCAGAAAATCGCGGGAACCTTTGGTATCTGTATGCCGTTGATTGCGTTGCTCCAACTGCAAAAAATAAAATAATTTCATTAACGATCATCTCGTACTCATCACTTAAATTCTTTCATTACCAATTTGGATTTAATAAACTCATAGATGACAAAGTGCACCATTGTCTCACAGATGCCAAAATAGCTGGCCGTGATGCCTTTGTAGAAGGCGGCAATGCCACCCTGAGCATAGACACGTTCGATGCACTGCTTAACGGTCATTTGTACTTTGGAATTGTAGTCCAGCTGCATGCGTGTCTTGACAAACCAAATGGGATTTGTGGCGGTCGAGGAGACAAAACCAGCGCTAGCAGCGCTCATGATGTGCACCAAAGGAGAGTCCCGTTCAACAAAACTAGAGAAAAAAGGGATAAGAAAAGGAGGGTCATTAGTTGGATTAAAGAAAGTGTTGGGTAACACTGAATATTTTAGTGAGTATACAAAATGAGAAACATTGCTTACTTGCTTAGCTCCTCTCACTTTTTTAAAAGCAAGTAAATTGAAGAGCTACCATATTGGCAAGCCCCTTAAAGCAAAGTGAAAAACAATTTAAAAAAAAAGAATAAGTAAAAACCTTAAAAAAAAAGCAAGCGTGTGTCTAATTAAAGAATCGAACTAAAACAGGTGAGTGGGCAACTGAAAAAATAGCCATAACACCCTAGAACCGTCTTTGGGGTACATTTGTACCCCAAGAAACTTTCAACGTAGGATCTAAAAATATTCAATCATTATAAGAATCAGAATCAATGTTTTTTTTTTGTTGTCAATTTATTCTAAATGACACAATGACAAATGTAAACACGTAGGTTTACAAAACTAATGTATAAATATATAACTAAGAGCGATTAAATTACTAAAATATTCACATTCGTCTTTGGGGTACAATTGTACCCCGGCACGAATTATTATTATTCTATAAATATATAGCTTACACCTATAAAAATATAAAAATTGTAGCTATATGTCTTTGGGGTACAATTGTACCCCGGTACAAGTAGTAATGTCGGCTAAATTATATGTTAAATTATATTATTTTAATTTGCTTATAACCAATAAATCGAAAAATTAAGCCTTGAACCGAGGTTCCAACGAATTCCTGGGGTTCAGAGGATTTAGGAACCGATCCGCGAACCAAACCCTAAAGATTTTTTTACAAAATTTTGGAGGTTTAGAGGAGGAGAGGAGATTTAGCCAGGATGAAAAGACCTTTGAAAAGCTTTGAAATCTTTGTGATCTCCGCATAGTCCCATAAAGCAGAACATGTTTATAGGACCGATCCTTAAAAAGGCAAAATGTAGATTTCACCATTCCCTAAGTTTAAGTTTGTTATGTTTGTTAAAATAAATGTATTTCAAAGCCGAAAACTATATTTAAAATATTGAAAGTCACGACGTGACCGTAAAAATACGTAAGATTACTCATACGACACGTGCACTTGATTAAAATTTTTACAACCAAATCTGTAGTAACTTCTATTGTTGTTAAATTTATTTCCAAAAGGCAACTTGAGTTTAAATTTTGAATCGAATTTAAAATCATAAATGAAATAAAAATATAATAAATGACAACACTGCGTATAAGTGATACAAAAAATTGTTAGCCTTCTTGCGAATGTTTTAAACATTATTTTGTATACTTGTGTTTCTTTTATGCTTTGTATTAATCGAAAAAAATCTGGGAATATCATATTAAATTCTCGACTTAGCCCCATTTAGGGGGCTATAACATTCAATTTTACATTTTTACTATCCAGTTTCGAGTAAAACCGAATTTACACGATGAAGAAAACTTGATGAAGTTTCTCAAAAAGCTATTGTTTGTGGGAAAGACGTGCGGTGGGGTAGCTTGCCGATCTACGCCTTTTTCATACAAGCAAGATCTTTTTATACAACTTCATGAAGTTTGCTTCATCGTGTAAATCTTGACTTAGTCCGCATTTACACGATGAAGTTTCCTTCATGAAGTTCTTCGTGAAGTTTTTGTTTGTGGGAAAGAGGTGAAGAGGGGCAGCCGAAACTGGCAAAGCTTCATAACCTATCGTGGCGTGAAGCTTTTCGATAATTCACCTTTGCTTTGTTCCGATTAAACTGATGCAGGGTTGATTTGTGGGTTATTTGCTTATCGATAACTCGTGTTCTCAGGCGAATTGAAATCGAACTTCATGAAGCAAACTT
Organism: Lordiphosa mommai; assembly: GCA_018904225.1. Lineage (NCBI taxonomy): Eukaryota > Metazoa > Arthropoda > Insecta > Diptera > Drosophilidae > Lordiphosa > Lordiphosa mommai. Next base: position 177,856 of record JAEIFT010000502.1, on the reverse strand, counting down.
CTTCATGTAAATGCGCATGAAGTTTTGAAAATGGTTCAAAGCGAAATCGAAGAGAGCTTCATGAAGCAAACTTCATCGTGTAAACACGGACTTAGTCGGTATTTACAAATGAAGAAACTTAGAGTGAATTTAAAGGAAACGCTTCGGTAAAAATTTATTCTAGAAAACTAGAAGTTTGCTTCACTGTAAACCGTAAGTGTCTGTAAAGGTGAGTGCAGTATTCAGTGTTCGATTTGTAGTAAAGTCGGTTGTTTCCTAGAATATTTAGCATATTTTGTTGTTTTATTGTTTTTACCATAAAAATGTTGCTTTCTCAAAAGTTACTCATTTTTGTTCACTTACTCATAATTTACACTTAATAGTTAAAACCACTTACCCTAGACTGTTGAGCGAGTTTTTGGTTTGTGAGTAGGTGCAAAAGTAAATGGCTCGGGAGGGCGCCACGCCCACGAGATTCGGACCAAGACCTTTGAAGAGAGCACGAGGACCTTCGTGTTGGACAATGTGACTAAATAAAAAGACAAAAAAAAGAGACCTTAACAGCTTTTATCAGCTTTACAAATGTCCGTAACTTACCGGAGACATTGCATGATGCTCATATTTTTGCTGGTAGTCGATGAGATCCCACAATGTGATATAGCCATTATCTGGTATAACAAAATCTATCCATTAATATCTTAGTAATCTCATTAATCAGTTAGCTGATGGTCATGAAGTGTTACATGTATTTAATGAGATTATGATTTTGAGTAAAGTATATAAAAAAGAAGTTGGTACTACCCTACGCACACCCCCAATCACCTGTGGCTGTGATCTGTTACGTAATATCGTGGTGCTTAGCTTACGTCGTTGTTCCGGCCGCAATAGTTCAGAGGCGCCGCCATTTGCTGGTCCGCCCGTGGACTCTACATGGCGCGTGGGCGTTGGAAATGCCGTTGAGCTCTGTAGACGCGTCTTTACAACCTCCAAGGGACATGTTACCACAGCGCCAACTGTGCCCGCGGATCTAAAAAAAAAAAAAATACAAATTGTTAAGGTCTAAAAATAAAATGTTCTCTTGACAACTTCCACTTAAAAGCAATTGGTTCGAAAAATCATAAAAATAAATCGCATTTGGCAATCGACCATGCATAAATATTTGTTGTTTTTGTTTCTTTCTTAAGCTCATATTTTTTTTATTTTTTTGTGTGATTTACGTAATTCAATTTATTTAGTATATATATTGTGTGTCCATCTGACTCAACCACTTATGAAAAATGCTCCTATCAAGTGGAAAGTAATTTTGTTTTGGTTGCATTACAAATGAAAATGCATTCACTTGTCTGCTAATAAATTATGGCAATTTTCTATTGCGTTTCAATTGAAATAAAATCCTCAAGGTTAGGCCAAATCAAGGTCATGGATGTGTAATTGTTTACACTTGATGGTGAAATTGTTAAAAAGTGTTTGATTGATTGATTGGAAGGGAAATAGGTTGCATATAACAAAAAACAAATAAACGTCATCAATAATGATTAAGGTATTTGAAATATTTTTAAATATTCTAATGCAGCGATGCCCACAGCCTGTTTACGGCAGAGCAGACATGTGAAACATGTGAAGAAAATTATTGTCAAAGAACCACAAACACAAGAAAGAGTTGAAAAGAAACCGGTTATTACCGTTTGATTTATGGGTGTGCTCGTCCGTGTGCCTATGGCTACGTGCATTGCTAAAAACACTTGAGCTTTAAAAGCATAGTCTTTGGGTATCCCTGGTCTAATGCTTTGTATATTATGTCGGCAAAAATATGTCGTTTTTATACCCTGCACCAGAGTTGTAAATTAAATTACCATTACAATTACTATTTTTTGAGTAATTACAAATTCCATTACCATTAAAATAATTATTTTTGGGTAGTTAAAAATGCATTACCATTACAATTTTTTTGGGGTAGTTAAAAATTTCATTACCATTACAATTACTATTTTTTGGGTAATTACAAATTTCATTACCAAAATTTTTGGGTATTAAACATACCATTAACATTTTTGGGTAATTAAAAAATCATAATTAAAATTACTCATTTTTGGGTTAGTAAAAATTTCATTACCATTACTATTTTTTTGGGGTAATTAAAAATTTCATTACCATTCAAATAACGATTTTTGGGTAATTAAAAATTGCATTACCATTAAAATTACCAATTTTTGGGTAAGTAAAAATTTCATTACCATTACTATTAGCGATTTTTGGGTAATTAAAAATTTCATTACCATTAAAATTGTTATTTTTGGGTAATTAAAAATTGCATTACCATTACATTTTGGGTAATTAAAAATTTATTACCATTAAAATAACTCATTTTTGGGTAATTACAAATTTCATTACCATTACAATTACTATTTTTTGGGCAATAAAAAATTTCATTACCATTAAAATAACAATTTTTGGGTAATTAAAAATTTAACTATCATTACAATTCTTTTTTGATAATTTAAAATTACATAACCATAACAATAACTATTTTTTGGGTAATTTAAAACTTAATTATCATTACTATTAGAATTTTTGGGTAATTAAAAATTTCATTACCATTACCATTTTTTTTTTTGGGTAATTAAAAATTGCATTACCATTTCAATTACTATTTTTTTGGTTAATTAAAAAATTTCATTTCCTAATGGAAATGGAGATCATGATTTTTGGGTAATTAAAAATTTTATTACCATTACTATTAGGATTTTTGGGTGGTTAAAAATTTCATTACCATTAAAATTACTAATTTTTGGGTAATCAAAAATTTACATTACCATTTTAAAAAATTACAAAATTTTTTTGGGTAATTAAAAGTGCATTGCCATTAATATTAGGATTTTTTGGTAATTCAAAATTTCATAACCATTACAATTTGTATTTTGGGTAATTAAAAATTGCATACACACATTTACTGTTTTTGGGTAATTAAAAATTCCATTACCATTAAAATACCGATTTTTGGGTAAGTAAAAATTTCATTACCATTACAATTGCTATTTTTTGAGCAATACAAAATTTCATTACCATTAAAATATCGAGTTTTGAGTAATTAAAAATTGCAATATCATTACAATTATTACTGGTTGGGTAATTAAAAATTGCATTACTTCAGAAAAATTGCATTACTATTACAAAAACTATTTTGTTGGGAAATTAAAATTGCATTACCATTAAAATTACTGATTTTTGGGTAAGTAAAAAATTCATTACCATTACTATAATTTTTATTTTGGGTAATTAAAAATTGCATTACCATTACAGTTTCTATTTTATGGGTAATATGTAACAAATTTCATTACCATTCAAATAACAATAATTGGGTAATTAAAAATTTCATTACCATTACAAATACTATTTTTTGGGCAATTCAAATTCAAAAATTCATTTTTAGGTAATTAAAAATTGCATTATCATTACAAATACTATTTTTTGGGTAATAAAAACTTTCATTTTCATTAAAATTACTTATATTTGGGTATTTGAAAATGTCATTACAAATACAATTATTAATTTTTGGTCAATTGTAAATTTCATTACCATTACATTTTTTTGGGTAATTAAAAATTTCATTACCATTACATTTACAATTACTGGGTAATTAAAAATTTCATTACCATTACAAATTTGTTTAATATTTTTTTATCATTACATTTTTGGGTAATTAAAAATTTCATTACCATTACATTTACAATTACTGGGTAATTAAAAATTTCATTACCATTACAAATTTTTTAAATATTTTTTTTTGTAGTTTTAAGTAATTGTATTAATTTCGGTCGCAAGTTTTAATTACATAAGCAAATTTGATATAATTGAAAAGGTAATGAAATTTTATTTAAAAAAAATTGTAATTGTTATAGTAATTCAATTTTTTGATACCCAAAAAATCCTTTTAGTAAAGGTAATTTCAATTGACAGCTGTACCCACTCCATAATTTCGAAATATGAGGAAATAAGAAATAAAATGCATTTAATATTCAAAATTTCTAACTTATTTAAATTGTCTATTTTGGGTACTAAATAAAATAACTCCCAGTTCACCTCGTTCAACGACTCGTGGCATACCATTTCAAAACGGTCTACCCACTGTTTGTCCAACTGTCTGGAACACATTGTCGTGATATTTCATATCATGCTAATAATGAACTTCAATAGACACAATTCCTCGTTAATATATAGAATAAATTTGATTCATTTGTGAAATTGTTGAGGTTTTGCTATTATTTGACTGTGAATAATTTGATACGTCAGATGACCTACAATAAGGTTTAGAACATATGGTGGAAGCGTGGCGTGTTCTTACCGGTTTCTCGGGGCATATATTATGTCACAGACTTTATGTACGAGTAAACCAGATTGAAATATGAATTATACGTGGCTGAGCGGTCGGCTGCTGCTGCTGCTACTGCAATTGATAAGGCGCGGACATACTTGCTATGTGGCCTCCAGGTTATCGCCTGACGGGTCAATCTGTAGTCAGTTGAAACCGGTTTGGCATTACCCCAAGAGTGCAATCACTGATAGATTTTGCGAAATCATTTTGCTAGGGCATGTGGACTCATAAGTAAGTAAATAACATTTGTATATCGATCAAACTTTTTTGCATTTAACTTTGTTGCATAATCACATTAACAACGATTTGTGGGGTCATTGTCAGGGCTGTTCATCATTTTTTTTTTTGTGGTTGCTAACCTGGCAATTTACAAGTTTTGTTATACATAAATTAGTCACGAGTTGGGCTGAATAGATAAGAATTTTGTTGTTGTTTATGTTCTTTATCACAAATTAATTTTTAATGATATTTACCGAAGTAAAATTGCATTAGCCAAGGTCGTGATTTGTTAATTTTCGGCCGCGTTGTGTGTAGAAAGTAAACTTTAATAATCTTTCGGCACAAATACAAATTGTATTTCAAGGTTGTTTCGATAAATTGCATAATATTCTATTGTTTGTCTCTTTTTTAGAGCTCTTTATGCGATATGACGCCTCGATCAGTTGCTGGCTTATACAGAACAGGCTTTTTATCGAAAAATTGTCTTCAGAGTCAACGTCAACAAAAAGAATTGTCGATTTTGGTCTGAAGAGCCGCCAGAGACAGTTCAAGAGCTGCCAAAAAATCCACTGAATACTCAGAAAAATGCACTGTTTTGTACGGTTTGTAGGCCAGCGGCATCATTAGAAATTGGTTCTGAGCCATATCTTAGAAATTATCTTAGTTGGGAACTTTAAATTAGGTGTGTAGGTTGATAATTTGGAGTTAAACATTTATCTGTTTCAACACCGGTTCCGGTAATATCTCAGAAAAAATGTAAGCTATAAACTTGAAGATTGGTGTGTAGATTGGTGTTATGCAGTAAGTTAATTAATTCAATTATGTACCAAATTAAACCAATTTGAAAAAGTGGCTCATGGTGGAGTTTTACCGAATTCCGTGAACTAGTTCGAATGATCTAATGAACTAGGTCTCATCTTTTTCACTTTTAGACTTATAGTTCATTTTTTGGACTATATAGGGCAGAGCCCATTGCTTACAAAAACGCATCTCCAATTTAGGCCGTCGAAAATGGACTATAGTTTAGTTTTTATTAACCAAAGTACATAAAATGAACAATAGTAAAAAAGCTATGGTGAAAATGAAGTGAATAGTTCACCTAAAATTGAACCAATAAACTAGGTCATTAAAAAGAACTAGATTCTCCAACTTTAGTTCAGAGCTTTATATTAAAAATTATTAAAGCTATGAACTTAAATTATGGTGTGGATTGGCAATTGAGTTGGGTTGTTTCGGAGTGAGTGAACAAAAAGGAGTTGTTCACTAAACGGAAAAAGTGAACATGTTCCTCTTCAATTGTTCTATTTTGTTCCAAGTCTCTAATTCCAAGACTTTTGTTCAGAGACTCTTGTTCTGAGACTCTCTTATTCCAAGACTCTTATTCTAAGTCTCTTTCTGAGACTCTTGTTCCGAGACTCTTGTTCCGAGACTCTTGTTCTGAGACTCCTGTTCCGGGACTCTTGTTCCGAGACTCTTGTTCCTAGCTCTTGTTCAAAGACTCTTGTTCCGAGACTCTTGCTGCGAGGCTCTTGTTCTGAGACTCTTGTTCCGAGACTCTTGTTTAGAGAACTCTGTTCGAGACTCTTGCTCCGAGACTCTTGTTCCTAGCTCTTGTTCAAAGACTCTTGTTCCGAGACTCTTGTTCCGAGACTCTTGCTCCGAGACTCTTGTTCAAAGACTCTTGTTCCGAGACTCTTGTTACGAGACTCTTGCTCCGAGACTCTTGTTCCGAAACTTTTGCTACGAGACTCTTGTTCCGAGACTCCTGTTCCGAGACTCTTGTTCCGAGACTCTTGTTTCGAGACTCTTGTTCCGAGACTCTTGTTCCGAGACTCTTGTTCCGAGACTCTTGTTCCGAGACTCTTGCTACGAGACTCTAGTTCCGAGACTCCTGTTCCGAGACTCTTGTTCGGAGACTCTTGTTTTGAAACTCTTGTTCCGAGCCTCTTGTTCCGAGACTCTTGCTAGGAGACTCTAGTTTCGAGACTCTTGTTCGAATACTGTTGTTCCGCGGTTCTAGTTTCTAGACTCTTGTTCCGAGACTCTTGTTCCGAGACTCTTGTTCCGAGACTCGTGTTCAGTCTCTTGTTCTGAGACTCTTGTTTCGTAGCTCTTGTTGCAACTCACAGAGCAATCTTAGCTGCCACCTTAAAAGCAAGCTGCAGTGAAACCTATTCTCCGGCATATTGAAATTAACATGAACTCTGAGCAAATCAAACAACAGAACAGAAGAACAACAGAAAAGGTTCACAACAACAACAGAACAACGGATCATCGGAACAACGTAGTAATTGAACAACGGAACGATTGAAGTTGAAGTAAAAAAAAAAAAGTAACAAGTGTACATGTTTCGTGAAAGGCAGAACCTTTTCCAACACTAATTGACAATGTAGATATATGTTCAAAACCTCCCTGTTCAAAACCTGTTCCGATCCAGTTCCGAACCTATCTAAAAAATTAGTTCCGAGCTATATGTACGAAATTTATTAAGCTATGAACTTGCAATTTTGTGTGTGGGTTTGCCATATGAATTTGGATATTATTACGGTTCCGAAACTGTTAGAACCGATTTAAAAGTATATCTTAGTTAAAAATTCAAGGTATAAACTTGAAAATTGGTGTGTAGGTTAATTATATGTAGTTAGAATGTTGGTTTTGAGGCTGTTGTCGGTAAAGTAGATGGAGGAACAAATATCAAGCTAACACTACATAAAGATTTATTTTCAACGTTCCAGAAAAAGTAACCCTAAAAAATGTTCTTACATTTGAAATTTTAGAAAATTTAAGTAATAGTTTTTTGAAAAAGGTGTTTTTCTAAAAACATGTTCAAAGAGCCCTTGACCAAAATTTTGGAGCGATTTTCCAAATTTTAGGGTCATTTTGGGACGTTTTAGAAACATATTTTTCTGGGCGTAGTATAAATATATTTATTTTTTTAGGGCCAATCTTCTATATAGCTGCTATGTGTTACATAAAACAAAATTTTACTCTGTTATTTGTTGGTTTATGTGACAGATAGTGCTATGAAGGAGATGAGAAATCGGCCCTAAATCACATTTAAAATAGTAGTGCTTTTCGTGTTTGGGTCATTTCCGACCGTTCCATTCGTGCTAGAGTCGTGTCGTGTTGAAATAATTCGACATGCACCCATCTCTACTATGATCCCAGGGGTTTATACATAATCTTGGGTGCAATGCTTTCGAAGTTTGTTATCAACTAAGCGTTCTATTTCTGGAAACATTTAGCTTCTGGTTAAAAGAAGAAATTATGAAAAAATCCATCAATAAAAAATGAAATTAAATACAAAAACTGTTTCCATATTAAAAAGGGAAATTTGATCTTAATCATTATCAACATTGATTCATCCCCTGATACAATGAAATGCAATTCGTATCTATAGCGGCTTTCCGGCAATGGCCTCTGCTATATACAAAATAAAAAATTTACAATTTGCAACCGGTTAATGAGCGATTTAGCTGTTTTTTGACTTCACCAACACAAAACACGAGCCAGAGATAAGAGTGGAAATTTTGCCACCAGACATTGTACGATGGACAAGGGTAGATGCTAGCAGGTGGTGGGTGCATGGGTGGGTAATGCGTCATCTTTTGATCAAAGGCCGAAAAGAAAGTAAGAAGGAACATGCGCCACCGGTTGATAAAAGTGTGCTGGTGGGCCACACATTATCGCTTCAACGTTTTTTTTTTTGCGTCTCGCAAACTTATCAATGCGAATTTTTGTTTCTTTTTTTTTTTTGTGTTTGTTTAGATTATGAAACTGATGGAAAATTTTTGAATGGTTTTTTTAGGGGAAAGAAGAACGTAAATATAAAATTAGATATTTTTACTGGTTTTTCATACAATGAACTTGGCACGAGATTTTCTATAAATATTTTTGTGTAAAGACAAATCTTGTTCAGCCTTTTGCAAAATTATTTAGACATTTATTCTAACAAATATATGTCTAGATCAAGAACAGGAAATATGCGCTAACCTTGACACAATTTTTGTTGTTGTATATAAATATTTGAAGATAAGATAAATATATAAAAAATTAGCTATATGAAGGCTAAGTAATGGAAATTTATATTGTTGAAATTTTTAATATTTTTTTTATTTTCTAAAATTATTTTTAAAACAAATAAAAATATTATAATTAATTTGAAGTTACTTTAAATTTAAGTTTTTTGAGTTGAATTTTCCAATTTTCTTTTCAAATATAATTTTCTTGTGCCTACGTGCCTTAAGACATGCCAGCTTGTCCAAAAAAATCACACATAAGATACAAAAGTATCTTTTTATTACCTTTTCCCCCCCTCACATAAAATGTTTACATAATTATAGTGACATTGTTATTCTCCTCAATCCACAAAAGTTGTTTGTTACATTTTCGTTGCCTTCAACTGAGTCAGTGTGCCAGAAAAAGTTTGTTTGCCCCTCCAACCGAGTGAAAAAAAATATAATCAAAACAACAAATCGATTGCCAAGCCGCATTTAGATTTTTGTTATTTTGAACAAATAAAAGCAAAAGTTTTTCAAACAATTTGCGCTTTTGTCAAAATAGATCTTGAAAATTGTGCAATTTTGGCTAATTGTGTAGAACAAATAAAAACAAACTTTGCACTTTAGATGACTTGAAAGGCTGCCTCAGATAGATGGGAAATTTATTAGAATTAAAAAAAAAATTTAATATCCATCTCTAGTTTTTATCTAAGTTTTCTATTACCTCCCCTGTACATGTATTCCTAAATGCAAGCCCGTTTATTTATAGCCATAAACAATGTGTAAGTATATACATACATATAAGTATGTATATGTAAGAGTGCAAGGTTGTTTTTCCCCACGATAGTAACGTGGGTAAACACACACTAGATCTACCCCACAAAACTACCCGTCAGTATGTGTATTAGGCAGGCTCAAGTTGCAACGTGAATTTCCCTCCTTCTCATTCTATTGTTTGTTTAGTTTATGTACATAAAAAGTATGTTTGTATGTTTGTGCAAGAGAAGTCTTACTATAATTGCTGCTGGCCTTCGGTTCGGTTGATAAAATATATACGTTGAATGCCGGCCGGCCGGCAATTTGTAGCGCTGATATGACATGACATTTATTGAAGTTTAGTTTAAGATAATGATTAATCCTTATTTATGAATATTTATTATTGGTGCTGTCAAATGTTACAACTATAAACTATTTTTTTTTTCTTCATTTGAATTTGTTGAAGCCAATTTGGCCAGCTGTTCCGGTATTCAGTGGCGGCCTTTATAACCATATTGCAAAAATATGAGAATCAAATGGCCACGATTTTTATTTTTGTTTGTTTCTTTGATGAGCTTAAAGTGACAGCATATTTAATGAGTAACCTCAATTTTATATGCAGCATAAACCGAAATGATTTCACATTTAAATTTTTTAGACACTAGCAGTTCGATACAGTTTTGTTCCGCCCGCAAATATTAATTGAGTTTAATCAAATGAGACAGATTTTGACTTTTTAATAAACTACCCAGCCAGCATTTTATGTAATTTTCTATCACATTCGAGTCTTTTTTATTCCTCAATATAATTAAAATAGCAAAAAAGCATTATTTTCTAAATCATCAATTTAACTTTTTGTAGGGAGACAAAATTTTTGATCAGTTTCTTTCAGTATCTTTTTTGAGTCATATTTTTAATCATTTGTGAGTTCCGTTAAAATTATAGAAAAAGAGTAATAAGCATATAAAAAGTCAAATAAATCAAATTTACCAATTTGCGATTACCCTAGATTTTGTTAGTTAAAACAGATTTTGATCATATGGTTGAGTCATTTTCTAGTCTTCTAAAATCGCACATGAAATTTATATCTTGGGGTAGTATTGAGAAAACAGGGAAACAGATTCAGACATTCAAGTCAATCGAATGAAAACAATTTATATCCCTCCGGGGTGGCCACTTAACGAAATTTGTGAGGGGGTTGGTTCGGTGTTCGAACGCTAAGGGAATGGTTCCATAATCAGTTCCCTCTAATCCGAGATCTGGGGGTTCGGTTCAGGTTCAGGTTTAATATTACTTATATATATTACTAGCTATATAAGCTTGGGTCCTAAAAAAGGGGTTTGATATTTTGATGAAACATCTTTCCTTTCGCATGAGATTTTAATAAAATCATTTTATAGTGGGGGTAAAATTCAATTCGGAATAACGCATAACGCGTAACGCATAACGCATAGCGTATAACGCATAACGCATAACGCATAACGCATAACGCATATTGCATATTGCTCACTGGTATGCTCCACAATTGCCTGGCCAACCGTGGCTACTTGCTCATGGCTCCTTGACCATGGCCATTTGTCAATGGACACTTGACCATGGCATCTTGACCAATCTGGAAAAGCAATGTTGGAGCGCAAGCAATCGCCTGGCCAACTGTGCCATTTCAATTAAATTGGTAGTAGTAGTAGTTTGGCACAGAAGAGGAATCTGGGATCTCGGATCAGGGATTTGGGATCAGGGATCTGTGATTAGGGATCTGGGATGTGGGGTCAGGGATTAGATTTGGAACCAGGGATCAGGGACCAGGGATGGAGCAACTGATTTGGATGGGGAATCAGGGATCTGGGATCAAGGAATAGGATGAGGGATCTGGATTCGGGATGGGGGATCAGGGTCTGGGATCAGGGATGTGGAATCTGGGCTCACGGATCTGGAATCAGGGATCTGGGCTCACGGATCTGGGATCGGGGGATCAGAGATGTGGGATCAGGGATTTGGGATCAGGGATCTGGGACCAGGGATCAGGGACCAGAGATGGGGCAACTGGGATTTGGGATGAGGGATAGGAGATCTGGGATCAGATAGGGATGAGGGATCTGGGATTAGGGATTCGGGATGGGGGATCAGGTCTGGGATCTGGGATCAGGGATGGGGGATCTGGGCTCACGGATCTGGGATCGGGGGTCAGGGAATAGGGATCAGAGATGTGGGATCAGGGATTTGGGATCTGGGATTAGGGATCTGGGACCCGGGAGGGGGCCATCTGGGATTTGGGATGGTGGATCTGGGATCAAGGATTAGGGATTTGGGATCTGGATTTGGGATGGGGATTAGGGGTCTGGGATCAGGATGGGGATCTGGGCTTACGGATCTGGGATCAGGAGATCTGGGCTCACGGATCTGGGATCGGCAGTCTGGGATTAGGGATCAGAGATGTGGAGACAGGGACTTGGGATCAGGGACCAGTGATCAGGGATGGGGCTACTGGGATTTGGGATGGGGAACAGGATCTGGGATCAAGGTTTAGGGATTAGGAGATCTGGGATTAGGGTGTTGGGATCAGGGATCTGGGATCAGGAATGGGGATCAGGATGGGGATCTGGGCTAACGGATCTGGGATCAGGGATGTCGGCTTACGGATCTGGGATCGGGGGTCTGGGATTAGGATCAGAGATGTGGGATCTGGGATTAGGATCTGGGGCCAGAGATCGGGGACCTGGTATCTGGGATTTCGTATGGGGGGCTCAGGGATCGGGCGTCTGGTATCTGGGGTCAAGGATCTGGGACACTGCTTCCAACTCTGTTTTCCAAGTCAGACGTGGCGTTTCCCACGGTACATATAAACTATTTCAATAAACATGTTTCATCAGCCTCGTGAGTGTTAACCACACTCACACCTTTTTTTTCTATTACAAAATTGTGAAAATTTTGATACCCTTATAAGAGAGTTTTTATTTATCAAATTTTAGCCGGTTTGGAATCGTTTTAGACAAACTGGAACGGAACGCGCTTTACACCCTGGAAATATCGAACTTTATATAAACGTAGGTTCCTAGTTCATAGTGTAAATAATTTTAATCTTGAGTTAGTTTAAACTGGTTTGGAACCAGATTGAAACGGGGAAATATCTGACTCATGTAACCAACATACCTAATTTCTGATCTTTGGCTCTGAACAACTTTTTAAATATTTATTTAAACTACTTCGAAACCGGGCTGGTGCACGCACAGCGAATTTTAGAGTTGCCATTTCAATAATTGAACCATTGAACCGTTTTAATTGGGTTCGGAACCAATTTTGAACCGGTTTAATGGGGTAGGGAACCAGTCTTGAACTGGTAAAATGTACCACTCCAATTTATTAACCTACACACAAATTTTCAACATCACAAATTTAATCATTTCTGAGATAAAGATCCATATCAGGTCTTAACCCAGTGTTATCTCTATATATATCTCCAAATAGTTAACATACACACAAAATTCCAAGTTCATGGGATCAAAAATTTGAGATATGGCTCTATGAACCTGTTTCGGTCTTGGAATAGTAAAATGTCTATATCTTTTCATTTTACATACACATTAAATTTCAAGTTCATGAAATTTAATTACTGTGCTATGACTGAACCACTTTTGAACCGGTTCAGCTGGTTCGAAAGCGGTATTAAGCTAGGTGAGTATCTGCTCCACATATCTGTTCCGCATAGCTTGCCTACACACCGAATTTCAAGTTCCTAGTTTCAATCATTTCTAAAATATAAAGCTCTGAATCACTTTAAGCCGGTTTAAACCGCTTTTGAACCGGTTTATAGACTTTGACAAAGCATAAACTATTTTACTGATCGAAAATGAACATACTGCAAAAATTTCATTAAGATCGGTTAAGTTGTTTTACAGATATGGCTCGAAACCGTTTTTAAACCGGTTTAAACCGCTTTCGAACCGTTCCGCAGATTTGGGCCACACTACGACTTTTTCCTGATTAACATTAACATACTGTGAAAATTTCTTAAAGATTGGTTTAGTTACTTCAGAGATACGGCTCGCAACCACTTTGGAACCGGTTTTACCCGGTTTGGACCGATTTCGAGCCGGTTCACAGACTTGCGACATATCCTTTGACTCTTTTTTGATCGTCATGAATATACTGTGCAAATTTTATGAAGATCGGTTAGGTGGTGTACACGCTTATAAGGAACAATCAAGCATACCTACATTCACTTATATATAGAGTATATATATGTATAGAGTATGTACATATTATGGGATATGTTGATTCTGTGTAATTTAATAGAATTCGAAGACAAGATGTATCGAATTAATTCGCATAATAAGCTTTCAATCCGAGTTTCACGTCAATCGGATGAAAGCAATTTATGTTTCATGGAAACTTTTCACTCCTTGGGGGTGGATTATCCAAAACCAAGAAAAAACAGATTCAAAGATTCAAGTCAATCCAATGAAAGCAATTTATATCCCATACAAGCTCTTAAGCGTAGAATATTTTTTTAAATCTGTAAAGCAAATACCTAATTATTTCACGAAACGTATAATTGGTTTGAATCAAAAAGTAAATTAGACACACTTGGAATTAGCCAAACTGGCTTCTGGAGGAAATCGATTAATTGTATATAGATGAATATTTTTTCAGATTTTACTGCCATGAAAATTATTTACATTTTACTTTTTTTGTGTGGGTCGTTTTTTCATAATTTCCGTAACTGCCATAACTTCCGTTTTTCAACAATAAATATGCTCACAAATAAGTCATAGACACTTTATATATAAAGTTAATTGTTTTCAAGATATTTTGCTCAAAACTTAGAAAATGTTTTTTTTTTAACTTTTCTAATTTTTTTTTCTATAGCTCGAACTATTACGGGTAGTTTAAAATAATATTAGTTTTGTGAAGACAGCTGATTGTTATTAACATCGTGTTTTTTTCATATTAAAACTTGATGCCAAATACGTCAACAACAATTAGCTGTCAAAACAGAACTAAGGGCGCTGATATTTGGCATGTCTGCCTAAATATGAAATCTATGGAATAGCCTAAGACATATAAATAAATACATTTGTAAGAATTAAAATCAGTAATTAGAGCTTGGTAAAGTTTCGAAATTTTGCAATATAACGGTTAACGATTTTCGGTTCTCAAAAAATATTTAATAGCGGTTCCGGCTCAGGTAACAATATACGCTTTATACCTAATACGGTTCCGATATTATTCCTTACCAGTCACTTCATCAAATTTTGTCGACCAGTGTTATATTTAATCCAGAACCAAACAAACCCATAAATAGACATACAAACTTGCTCTAAGTCGTTTTACTTTCTTGTATTGCTACGAAGATGGTATACCTACTCGTTTATCTGTCTCTATAGTCTTAAGAGGGGCACTAAAAATGATTAATTCTATCTTATCAACATTTGTTTGGTCTGTACAACTATTGTAGACTTAAGTTATCTGTCAATCTACAATAAGTACTGGGCGTTCCAACGAAACTATTTATTTTTGTACTTTGTAATTACGAAGCGACTAACAAGCCTCCCCCAACCAGGTAATTTGAATATGTACAGTGTACACATATGCAAGTATTTTCACAACTGGTCAGAGGCTCGACTGGATCCCCACACCCACCCCAAAAGCTACCCATCTCGCTCTTAACTTTCGGTCTGTCTGCCCACACTCACAGAGTCAGAATGCACAACAAAGTTAACAAAAAAAAAAAACAAAAATTCGCATTGAATTTCCATTCCTCTACAGCGAGAGCAACAAACTGGTTGGAAAAAAATAACCGGAATTTGACTGATGAATGAATAATGCACTGATATGCCCCATTATTGCAGTTGTAGGGTAGTATAAAAATATAAAAAAAAAACAGATTAACAAAAAAACAAAAATTCAGATGCGCTGAAGCTAAAAATAGAAACAATAATAAAAAAAGAAACACAATTGAGGTTGTTTTTGTTGTTCTTGTTGTGGAAATCAAATTGGGCATTGCCTGTGTAAAAATGATTTATGTGGACACACAATGGGGGAAAAGCATTGAACCAGGCAGTAAAAAGGGGAGAAACAAGATGAAAGACCCCCGGTATTGTGTGTTGATATATCAATCGGAATCTTTAAGACTTTAAAAATTGGTTAGGGGTTGGAACGGGTCCGGAAATGAACTGCGGAATAGGAAGGGGACCTTTTAAAAATTTTGGCTAGGGTTTGGTGAAAAACGCGATTTGGACGCACCAAGATTTTATGAATATAATATATAAATTTTGAATATAACAATAAATTTTTATATAAAATATAAATTTTTATATAAAAATATATTAAATATTTCATATACAATGTCCCTAAATTTTGGAATATTTCAGCCAGGGAACAATCGTAACCGCAACCGGAACCGTTAACCGAAATAAACCGTTTCAAGCCACGTTTTGAGAACCTAAAACCATTAACCGTTATAATAGAAACCGAAAAAACCGGAACTATACCGAAACGCTAATACGGGACTGTTTCGGTTCCTAGTTATTTTTCTTACTGACTTATGATTTTTTCAAAAACGTATTTCAACTGTTAAAATAGCAATATGAACACTCAGAAAAAAAGTTTTACATTTAAAAAATTCGGCCAAAACCAAAAAAAATTAAGATATAGAAATCAAATTTAAAAAAGCGCAAAAAGAATTCTTTGATTTCTTTTTATTTTTTCGAGAATTTCTAAGTCTTAGAAAAATAATACCCTAAAATATAGAAATGTTAAAAAAATATTAATTTTTAGAAATATTATTCCTATATTTCCTATTTTATTAAAATTTTGGTTTCCAAAGTTTTGGATTTCACGTTTCCAACTGTTTTAGAGCTGATACACCCCTTGAGTATTTTACCAGCTTATTATGGAATATTGTGGACCGTAGTCTTATAGTATGGGTTCAAATATATTCAAATTGCGAAAGATCTCTATTTTTGGCAGAATTAGGGGCTGATTGTATCAAACCATAGTTCAGAAATATTTTTCAGATTTTTATAAAGATTTTACAAAACAATTATACACTAAACTTACAATTTACTCTGTTATTTGTAAGTTTACGTGACAGAAGAAGATGAGAAATCGGTCCTAAGGTGAGCAGCTTGTCTGGGCGACAAAAGAATACCTTTCCTAATTACAGATATTTTTTTCTAAGTGTAGGGATACCACAGAAAGCTCGAACAGAAGCGTTTGGCGAAATTGTTTGTATTAAAATAAGGGCTAGAAATCGGTATATTTGAAAACCCTTTTTTTAGTGTAATGTTCCTAGAATACAATTTTTTAATTGCATTATTTTTTTGAAATGGGCATTTCCGCAAAAAAGTCTACCATGACCGAAAAATTAAAAGTTCATTAAAAGTTGTTTCTTACTTGATTACGAAAAGGTAAGTATGCAAAATTATTTTATTTAAAGGGTTTAAAGCTTTCCTTAGTACAGATAGAAAGTACAAATTTACGTTGTGACCAGTTTTTCAGTGCATTTTCTCTTTTCGATTTACAGCTCTAAGAGTCTTTAAGCAATTCCAATCGTAACGTATTTCAATCCGTAACGTTAGTAACGTCACGTCAGATATAAAAAAGCTAATATAAAATAAACGAGAAATGATTTTTAAATTTGGTAAATTGGAATATAAATTTATATTAATCTAAAAACTACTGAAAATAGTTTTATACAAAAAGAATTACTCAATTTGCAGAGTTTTGCAATTTTGTAATCCGAGTCAAAACCCACTTCCGTTTTAAGTAACGTCACGTCAGGGCATATTTTTGCTTATATCTTTGAATCCTTTGGGTCGATTCTTGTATTTTTTTTTCTAAATTAAGTGCTATTGAATTACTACCTAAATATAAAAAAACTTTTTAAAACTTGTCTCTTTATATTTTTTTTTAATATTTTATCGTACGAATGTCACGTCACTCAGAAAAGAAATGCCCATATCTTGAAAAATTTAGATTTTGAAATATTATAAAAAGAATAATACTTGTACCGGTACGTACTGGTATACCGAAATAAAAATCTGGGTACCGGATCGGAACCGAATACCGAAATAAACTTAAAAACCGAATTAGAACCTTTTACGAAATTTTATATACCGATACGTCCCAAACAAGTATTCGTTTCGGGTTTAATCCCTGATTTCAGCACATTTTTATCCACATTTGAGTAAATATTTTGCAACATTTGGAAGCAGGGAATTAAACCGGAACCCAAATCAGAAACGTGTAACGAAAAGAACCCACAAAACTCAGAACCATAACCAATATTATTTCATTTTTTGAAAACCGATATTTTTAGAAAAGACAAAAACAAAAAATTTATTAGCTAATATCGACGTGATTACCGGCGGCTCCCATTTAAGGTACTCCAAAAATTTTCTTTTTAAGATTTCAAAATATATATTTTGGTTTTAATAATTTTTTAATTTTTTTTTATTTAATTTTTTGTCTTCAAATATTGAAGGTAGAATCATTTCGGAAGTTTATCCAAACGCAGTTCTCAAAATATATTAAATATGGTTTTCAGAACTTATTTTAAAACGGTAAATTTCGGTTAACGGTTGCGGAATTATTCCCTATTTGAATTCAAGTCTTTAGCTGTCTAATTTCAAGAATCTAAATTTTTTAAAAATACAATATAAAAAACAGTCAAAATGAACTGCTCTTAGCTTGACTCAGAATAAAGAAAATATATGTGTAAATATATCTAAAACAAACAAAAAATAAATTAAACATTCATATTTACGTTTTCTGGTTGCACCAAAAATCCGCCCACCCCAAACATAATTCGCACAAAAAAAAAAGCTTTTTGTATTTTTTTTTGCGTGATTTCGTGTGACGTTTATCTTGAGTTATTTGCGGATTGCCGCAAAGGCTGTCCGGCAACACGTGAACAGAGCATGTTAGCCCCGTAAATTGCTTCTGCTGTTTTTTTTTTTTTTTATAAATTTTTGGCGCCACTGCCAATTTTTTGTTTGTGAACAGGTCAGGTTAATTGTAATTTGTTGTTGTTCAATTGTTCATTTGAAGCAATTGCGACGTTTTCAATCCCGGCCAAACCGGTTTCACATATTTTTTTTTTGTTCTAGTCTACACTTCTGACCTGCGATAAGACGCAAAATAATGGGAAAAAAAATAATCTAATTCTAATATGAAACTTACCCGCCGGCTAGCAAGTGTATGAAAGTATCTGCTGTATTTTGGGACATAGTCTGCTCCGTTTCTTTCTCTCTCTCTCTCTATCTTTCTTTTAGTTGATGGGCGACTCTCTGCGGTCGACTGCAAGTAATTAACGCGCACTTGAGTGCCACTGCAACAATAACAACAACAACAACAGCCACACCGTTTTTTTGTAAGGCACGTCGCGTAGGTGGACGGGGGTGTGGGGCAGGCAGGGGCGAGACTGGGCTCGCGGGGGGGCCAGCGCCAACAAGCGCTGCACTTTAACGTATTCCTCTTTTCCGCCTTGTTCTGTTGCTGTGTTTGCTAGAATTTTTTTTTTGGTATTTTAATTGTGGTTTTTGTTGTTTTGGTTGTGGCGCAGCTTTTTTTTGGCAATGGAAAGTTATGCAACTGCCATGAAATTCACTGATAACCGTTATCCAAAATGATAAAAAAAATTGGCTTTAGCCAGTTACATTAAGCACTTGTTCAGTTCAGTTTGGTCTTTGGTTCTGATTTTTGATATAGAATTTTGTTTTAATTTTTATTTATGATCCGCACAAAAACACTACCGCTTCTCCCGTTTCAGTTCACTGTTTTGACTGTGTTTAGTGATGGATGCGTGTCTGCGTTGGCCTGCCGCTTGCACTACTTTCACAGCAGCTGTTCTTTTTTGCCCATCCCTTAGTATCGATAGGCAGCAAAGTGCGATAAGTTAATCGTTGCCGTTGCCGCGGCCTCTGGGTGGGTTAATAAATAACTGCTAAGTTTCTCTCAGCCTGCCTTTTTATGCTCTTTTATTTTTAGAGTCATTTCCCTAGCAGTTACAAATGCCTACGAAATCGATAACGATAAGCCGCTATTAAAGCTCGAAAAAAAACAGTATTTGAGCATGACATGCTTGACCGGCACTGGCGATGAATTTGGGTATGTGGCTCCAAATTCAAATACAAAATATTAAATTCTACAATTTTAATAGAAATTTTAAATTAATTTCATTTAAAATCGTGGGTCCACATTGCCAAAATTTTCTTTCCAATCAGTTTTGCCTTGGTAGCTTGGAATGTCTTTGCCCTTACACTGGGTAAACGTTGCAATATTGTATTTTAACCCAGCCAAAAAGTATGCAATATTTTGTATATCTTTTTTGGCTTGTTGCATGTGTTGGGGAGCCCAATGTTTAGAGAAAGAGATGATGTATTTCAGTCTATCCAAATGGAGCATAAAAAACGGATTGTTAACATCGGATTATTGCTTTTGACACAGTATTCTTCTCGATCAATATACCGTCGAAATTCTCTATTATGAACTTGCGTACAACAAAGTTTTTTAAATAACAAATTCATTTCCAGAACACTGCAGTTTTATTCAAATTTAAAGCTTATTTATTTTTAAATATTTTTATATTAAAGATTACGAATGGTCCCCTTTTTTTCGATCCAAAGCCGATGGACCGCCATACATAAAAATATAAAAGGCATCTTAGGCGTGTGTGTTCACAAACGTGTGCGATGGAGCAGCGCGTTAAGATGTAATTCAATTCGTGCTCTGTTGCAAAAGTCCAGGATTCGGTTCCCACACAATACTAACCAGCGTGGACAATAAATGCTTTTATATTTCTAAATAATATAAATATTATTATTATTAAAGCTATGCAATTGAAATTTGGGTTGTAGGTTACCTATATATGGTTCAAGACCGCTACCGAATCCGGTGAACAAGCTTAAAAGTGTTTCAGCGCTATATCTCAGAATATATTGAAGCTATGTACTTGAAATTTTGCGGTGCAGGTTAGTTATGTGGCGATAAACATTTAGTGGATTGTGATATTTTTCGGGATCAAGACCAGATCCAAACGCGATTGAACCATTTCGATAGCCTTATTATTTGTGGTATGATTTCAAATACTTTGTGCATGGGTCAAGATCAGTTTCAAATCAAAATACATGATTCAAAAGATGTTCAGAACTATATCTAAGAAATTAGGTAGGTTTGGTTATATAGAGTTTCCGAACCAGTTTAAGCCTATTTAAAATTTGCTAGAACGGTAAATTTGTAGTGTAGGTTGATAAGCGTTTCAATAGTGGTTTAGAGCAGTGGTGGTCACGAATAAAAGGCATAGCAACAACAAAATGCATTTAATTTATTTTAGAGCGGAATAACGGGCCGGGCTGCTAGGGCTCAATGGCTTACTATGTGCCCAACGCTGGTTTAGAGCCTTATTTGGGAATTATTAAAACTAAGAACTGGAATTCTTTGGTTATATAGAGATAGATATTTTTTCGGAGACACATCTACATACTTCCTACTTTGGATATTATCTAGAGCTTGACGGCTATGGCTTTTTTCCAAGCGAACAATGTGTGGACAATGTGGCTGAAGAGGCCATATCTGTCTACGGTTTCTGATGCTACATCCTCCTACAAAGGCTGCACATATGTGGGATCCAGTCGCTAGGCCGAATTTAGCATTTCGTTCATAATTTTAATTTATTTAAATTAAAGCGCCTTACAAAACACAACAGATTAATAAGTGTGACCTTGCACCGTTTAGGCCTTTTTACCTTTCTTGGTCTTTTTACCGTTTCTGGTCACACTGTTTTAGCACACTTTTAATAAATAGCAAATTCCTGACAGGAATTTTCCGCAAGCCTCCAGCAAACAATTTAATTGTTGGTTCCTTAATTTCAAAAAAAAATTTGAATCTTCTGAAGCGTCTTTAATGTTGGTTTTTAAACGTTTTACTGACACAGAGATTATTTTTATACTCCAGCCAGAAGAAAGCATCTCCGACCCTATAAAGTATATAGTATATTCTTGATCAGCATCAACAGTCGATATAGACATGTCCGTCTGTCCGTATGAACGCTGAGATCTCAGAGATGGTAAGAGATAGAGGTTTGAGGTGTATGGAACATATATTTCTTATACTTGCAGGCAGGTCAAGTTTAGTTTTGATTTTTGCCACGCCCCCTGCCTCCCCCGCAAATTAAAAAAACCTCATATCTTCCACAATTTTGCAGTTAGGATGTTCGAACCTTCTAGAATTATATTCTACTCATCATTACTTATCGAGCCCCCATACATCGTTTTCCGATCAGATGAATGATAGTAGAGTTGCCACCCCCACAATTTGAAAAACACCTCAAATATCCCGCAATTTTGAGTTTGGGTTGTTCGAACCTTCTAGACATATATTCTACTCATTAATACTTATCGAACCCCCATACATCTTTTTCCGATCAAATGAACGATAGTAGAGTTGCCACCCCCGCAATTTGAAAAACACCTCAAATATCCCGCAATTTTGGGTTTAGGTTGTTCGAACCTTCTAGACATATATTCTACTTATTAATACTTATCGAACCTCCATACATCGTTTTCCGATCAGATGAACGATAGTAGAGTTGCCACCCCACAATTTGAAAAACACCTCAAATATCCAGCAATTTTGGAGTTAGGTTGTTCGAACCTTCTAGACATATATTCTACTCGTCATTACTTATCGAGCCCCATACATTGTTTTCCGATCAGATGAACGATGGCAGAGTTGCCACCCCACAATTTGAACAAAATCGAATATCTTCCACAATTTTAAAGACAGATTGTTTGAACCTTTTAGGCATATATTTTAATCGTCATTACTTATCGATCCACCATAAACCGTTTCCAGATCAGATGAAAGATATTCGAATTTTAAGCAAATCAAATAATTACGCTGGGCAGCACTGTCCTAATTGTGTGACCCCACACTTTAGAGTTATTAGTTATATACTAACGGGTACAGAGTATATTACAGTCGGGCTTGACCGACTTTCTTACTTGTTTTCTTTAATTTTTGTATAAAATCTCAACGATTTCTAGCCTAGAATAAGAACAAGAAATCAATTAAGAATAACTAATTTTGATCTCAGAAGGTTCATCTGTATTTTGAGGAAGACAAAAAATTTCGTAGAACTGCTTGAGCTGAAAAAAATTTGTTAAAAATGCAACTGAAATTAATACTTTTTTTGTTTGTTTTATTAGCATTGAACACTCAACAGCTTAAAGACTTTATTTATTTATTTATGTATATGTATATATATATATAGATCGTTATCGATTTATTGCATTATCTCAACAATTTATTTATTTGTGTGTGTGTGTGTTTTGCTGCAGTTTTATTGCTATGTTGGTTGTTTATTGTTAAATTTTAGTACAGGGTTCGCTTACTAACTAATTAATGATTAAAAATTAATTTCGAAATTTGTTTTTATGTTTTTCTACATATTGTTGGTTGTTTGGGGTTGTTGTTGGTTGGTTGGTTGGTTGAGAGAATTGAAACAATTGGCAACTTCTTTGGATTAAATGCAGTATTTTTTATTATTATCAACTATTGCAGATGCGGGTTTGGGTTCTAGTTAGCATCGAGTTGAACTATGTAAATATATATATGTATGTATATATATATGTTCTATGTATTTTTATTATTTTATTGTTTAGTATTGCTGCATAGATTAAATATTTTCATATATTTATATTTGTGACACGCAAAAACCAGTGTTTGTAAATTACAAAAATATATCTCGTGTTTTATAGTTTGTTTGTTCTCGATAAACGAAACACACAAAATCCGAAGATACAAACGCAAATAGTTATATATTTATATTTCTCTCTTTTTTTTTTGTTTTTCACTTATTACAATACAAAAGGTACGAAAGGCGCGAGCAATTCCGCCATTAACGGAATTTACACTAAAAATTGACTTAATTGTGTGTATTCAAAAATTCATAAACTTAAACTAAACAAATTAACTGTGTGTGTGTGTGTGTGTGGGGGGTGGGGGGTAGGGCAGGAACTCTTACATCTACATTGCTGGAAAAATTGAAGTGTTTGCTTTTTTTTTTTTTTTTATTTATTTATATAGGAAAACTTGAATGAAAAGCGGCAACTAGTACGAGTATCTGTTATTTTCTTTTTTTCTTTTTTGTTTTTCTTATGCATTTTGTGTATACTTTAATATTACTCGGCACGACAGAGCAGCGAGGCAAAGCGAAATAGTCGCATCCAGCTGAATAACTTGGACTCAATGAGATTCTCCTCCGCCGTTGAGGTTGTCATTGAGACGCGCGACGAATTTGAGGATTTACTACTCCGTTTCTGCTGCATTATCCTGGGCGAGCTCATCTTCATAATCGAGTAAGTCGTTTTGTTGGCTTTTGGGGGCGCACGCCACAAATGTGGGCGTGAGCTACGTGGGGGGGCGAAAAAAACGTGAAAAACCGAAACGCCAAAGAGCTGCAAAAAAAAGAGAAAGGGAAAGTGAAAGAATGGTATTAGTCGAGTGGCGGCTATTCAATAAGCCTGCCTCAAAGCATCCTTCACATTGAAGTGGCACAATCGTGACATTTGAACGACAGTCAGCAAATCCTAGAAAAAAACGCCTGAGAAAAATGCTGAGCACACCAAAAAAATAAAAAAAAATCAAAAGTGTAACTTTTGTGACTTGAAGTTGGGCATGCGAAAAGTTTGGGAATTTAGCTGTCATTGAGCGTCATTGGGTCCCGAGGGTTTTGACAGTCATACAGACGCATTTTTCTTGACATATAAAAAAAAATATATTTTTCTTAAAGTTGGTCCCAATTTTACTGGCAAGTCACTTTTTAATGATTCTAAAAATGAGTTAAAAAAAGCGATGGGCATGAAATTGAAGATTGGGAGCAGTCCAACAACATAAGAAAAGTCAGCTGCCCTTATAAGCGAGGCACGAGTTGAGCAGCCGTCAGACCAAGTCTCGCTCGCACACACTGTATGTATTTTGTTTTTGCTGCCGTCTGCTTCTGTGATCTGGCGCCATGTATTCCATGCAATTTGTTTTCGTTGTTCCTTTCGAAGCGAAAAATAACTCTTGGAGGTATGGGATCAGTTGTAGAAGATGAAGGAATGCGTAGAAGACCAAATTTTCCATATTGGGTTTACTAATTGATTAACTCATTAAGAATGTAAAATGAACTGAATTGTTAGAAAATTGTAAAAATTTTACTATTATATCTCCACCTTTTTTTTATTTTATGCAATTCCTCATGCAAATCACAATAATTAAGTCCGTTTCTTCAAGGCACGCTTACTTAATACGTAAAATATATAAAATAAAATATGTAAAATATATGTAAAATCTGTAAAAAATTACCAAAATGTACTTAAAATAAAAAGTAAGCCGGCAAACCCCTTAAATTATTAAGAAAACTCGGTCCAGAGGTTCGAACCCTTCGTTAAGTTTAAGGTTCGGTTTTCGGACTAGTTTTGAGTAGAAATTTTGAATTGTGGTTTTTATCATATTGTAACCTCTATTTTTTTTTGGTAATTTGCATTATAACTTCGCAACTACCTTGAGAAAAAGCTCGAACACTGATTGAAAATATTGAAAACATAATTAAAATAACTTAAACGAGATATTCTCAAAACTAAATTTATCACCTCATTCTAGGTTTCAATTCCTTAAACAAAAAAAAGTTTTCATTAAGGGTATTCACTAGTCCTCGTAAAATGGTAAATTCTAAATGATAAACTCCATAAGTTTACGATACAACAACAAAACACTTGCGAATAAAAATACAACCTTTCCGAGACCCTGGGGTATGTTTATAAAAATGCATCGTAAAATTGTAAAGTGTTAAAATCAAAGTATCGAATAAAAAACTTAGTATCGTTTCACTCCTTTATATGCAATTTAGCTACTTTATATTCGATATTTTATATGGCTCCTTTTTTTAATTTGTCGGTTCAAATCCCGGCAAAGACAAAAGAGGACTGTTTTTTTTTAATATTTTTTTTTGTCTATTTTATTTTTTTTTATTTATTTTTCATTCCCGTTATTGTAGAGTAAAAATTGGTACACTATTCTAATGCAAATTTATGTAACTGGAAGAGGAAAGAATTCCCGACCCGCTAAGTATAAATATTCTTTATCAGCATCAAAAGCCGATATACTTAAGTCCGTCTGTCAGTCCGTACGCCTTTCTTGATGAACAATTAGATCTCGGAGAGAAGAAAATACTGAATAGATCAACCAAATTCTAAATTTATGCAACAAAATGAATGAAAGTTAAAGCGCCAAACTATTACCGATTTAAGAAAAGTATAAAAACATAGGCTCTACCTACAAACAAACGATAATAAAACTAAAAAAAAGTGTTTATCACCCACCCCCTTCAAGGATCGAACACACAACCATCAGTTTTAGAGTTATGCATTCAGCGCCCTACGCCACCGACCTAGCAGAAAATGGTCGTAAATATTAAGCTTTGAATCTACTCTGGTTTACTACTAAAATTACTATCATGAATCACAAAGGGTCGTTCAGTAGCTAGTATGTGGTAAATTTACCATTTTCCATTTACCATTTTAAAACCCTCATTATATTTATTAACTATTTAAAAATTCAAAATCTACTTTTCAAAATCAAGTATTGTGGAACTAAAAATAAAATTATTATTATTTAGGGCGGTTTGCCACAAAAAAAATGGATTTTAGGACCTAAGTGCTTCTCATGAAATAAACACAATGAAGATAAGCTTAGAATTGTGAATTAAAAGAATTTTTATGTAATTTCATTCAGAAAGGGAATATTTTAAAATTATCCCCCAAATTTGTAAAATTTATTATACATTATGCATTTCTCGAGAAATGAATTTAAGATTTTGGTTCCTTTCAATTTTATAACTACGAACGACCTAGAAACATATTCCACAATGGGGTTTATTTTTAAGGCATTTAGGACCAGGACTTTAGACTCTCTTTCTCCTCAAATTTCGGAGTAAAAGCGGAGCAATTGCGACTTAAAGCCAAAAATATAAATGTTATTTTTTTTAATTAGGGACCTTTTTCTAAAGATTATGGTTTTCAAATCTGTGTGGATATTTAGAAAATGTATGTTGTCTACTTTTGGGGCGAAAAGTATCCAACGACACGCGTATAATTTCCCACATGCTTTCCACATCATAATTAGGCTTAGTAAACTAATAGGAAAGTAAGTAGGATTATATTTAATCACACGCGGGTAGTTATATACACGAGAGACCTGCACGGGTAAGTAAAATTGTAATCAATATACTCGCCGAGTATGATTACAGACCGAGTATGATTACCTAGCTGTCAAATTGGTACCGTGG
This sequence comes from Lordiphosa mommai, assembly GCA_018904225.1. NCBI lineage: Eukaryota > Metazoa > Arthropoda > Insecta > Diptera > Drosophilidae > Lordiphosa > Lordiphosa mommai. Next base: position 151,197 of record JAEIFT010000502.1, on the reverse strand, counting down.
CACCGTACACGGGACCGCACCGTTTTAATCATTTTCTCGTTTTAGTTTTAGTCAGTTTTTATTCTGAATTATTTCTGAAACGTACTGTTCGGTTAAAACTAAAAAAAAAAATGGATATTACTAAAAAGCTGGAATCAGGACAATATAAGATAGTTGAAGCAAATGGATCCAGCGAGGTCTGGAAATTTTTGGGGCAAAGAAAATAGCGGATGCCAAACACGTTTAAATTTGTGGGGGATGTTCACAAAAGATGCCTAAAACTATTCAAATTTCCCAAAGGATCTAGTCCATCGAACTTAAAGAAGCATTATATTCAAGCGCTAGGTAGTGAAACAATAATGCCGCAATCCAAAAAGGCGAAAGTGGTCGTCGATGATCAAATCGGGAGGACGTTACTAATGCTGCGAATAAATTTGTCGCACAAGACATTCGCCCCTTTGAGACCGTAAACGGTGGGCTTTAATGATCTTGGTACATGCTTAGTTGATGTGGGAAAAACGTAGTAATCACTCGGAGTCTAATATACACAACAAAGATATTTAAAAAGCAGCCTAAAAGTTAGCCACATAAATTTTTCTAATATCCACCTAGATTTCAAAAAACATAAAGATGAGAAAACGGCCCTGAAAGGTACAACAGTAGCGAATCTTTCAGACGATTTTAAAATCTTAGAAGCTTATAGATAAAGAAGATTTCCAAAAATGTAATTTGAGGAAAAGGTTTTTAATATGAAGTTTTATTTATTCGTATTTGCCTCGAACGCATTGACGATTTATATGTGAAATATATGAAGGGGCTTATGCTAGAGTTGTTGAACTGAGGCCTCAAATTAGAAGACTGCCTATCGAAATAAGTCAACACCGTTAGGCAGAATTTTTGTTTCATTTAATTATCAGGATTTAGCTCATCATTAGAATAAAAAAAAAATATTTATAAATATATGTTCTTGCCTTTCGATAAATGCGGAATTGGGCACAGAATCTAGAGCTTCTTAACAACTATTTTTAATACCTATTCAGACAGTCTAAAAGCATTTTAAAGTACAAAATTTATGATGCTTGACAAAATCATGCTGAACATTGTTATCAACAAACAGTTTAGTCAGCTGCATTCGGTGTCCTCAACATGTCAACATCAGATTTTCCTTTTCCGCCCCATCACACCTTACATGCTGTGTCGTAAATAACAAAATAGAGAAAAATGTAATAAAAAAGAGTTGAAATGGAAAATGTTTGAGAAAAGCGCAAATTGATAATTGAATTTGGCACAGGCTAAAAACTGCAGTTGATGTTGTCAGCTGTTGTTGCCAGTTGCCAGTTGATGTTGTTGTTGTTGTTGCTATTATTGCACAGTGCAAGCCAAGTGGGTCAATGTGAGCTGGGTGACAAGCAACAAGAAAAAAAGAAAAAAACAAACAAGCGACAATAAAAGTGAAAAATAAAAATTGAAGCCAATTAGAAAATATGTGAATGCAACGAGGCAAACAGTGTCAGAGTCTATGCGAGAGTCTACCAGATTGGAGTGGATTTATTTTGCATTTTAATGAATTGAAATAAATGTATACAGATTTAGAAAAAAACTCAAGTTAATGATGGCCACAAATTGCCATAGTCATCAACATCATCATGGATATTTGATGCCCAAAAAAAAAAAAAAAACAAAAATAACATGGCCCAAGGGCAAAAATGTTTCCCTCTGATGGCTTGTTCGCACCATTTTCCTCTCTTTAATTTAACGCTAATAAAAACATCACGCATACGCCCCGCTGTGCGGGCAATAAAATAATTCAGCCTGAGGAATTGTCATCGAAAAGTTCAATCATTAGTTGGACACATGACACACTCACACATTCATAAAAATGGAAATCCAAATGAAAAGTGTCATGCCATACAAACCAACGAGTTTGAAGCGGGGTGGCACGTGGGCGCACAGCATCATTTTGCCGTTAGCTTTTGTGGCGCCCACACTTTTGCTGTGACAGCGCAAGCAGCAGCAGCTGCATCCGTCGTATCTACAAAAGATTAAAGCGCAACCAAAAGAAATATTCTCCATTCCCAAAATTTTTATGTCAAAGAAAGAAGAGGAAGAAAAATGAAAACCATTGCAGGCAGCGCTTTAAGGAATGTGAAATTTTCAAGCGAAAATGTTAAGTGAAAATTTATGGAAGCGACAATTTAATGCTCTTAAAATAAAATTATATTTATTTCTAGATATTTTCAAGATTAAAATTGTAACAAGTAAGAGCGCTGCAATATAGCAATATACCAGGAGCGTAACTTTATAACTTTTTGGGTAAAAATTTTGAAATAACAATTATTCTCTAATTTTTACATAAAAATATAAAAATAATCGTTATTCTATGATTTTAAAATAAAAATTTTGTTTTAACAGTTAAATGTTAATTTTTATAAACAATTTTGAATAACTGTTAAAAAATAATTTTTATTATAAAAATTTAAATTAATTTTTATTTTGTAATTTTTATAATAAAGATTACTTTTAATTGTTATGAAAAATTTTTTATTATAAAAATTTTTTATAAAAATTACTTATTTAGTAGGCGTTTGTAAATTATATAATATCTTTGATAGAAGTATACAAGATTTACTTAAACCCACTAGATTAGTCATTTTTATAAAAATTTTATTATAAAAAAATTTTCATAACAATTAAAAAATTAATTTTTATTATAAAAATTACAAAATAGAAATTAATTTAAATTTTAATAATAAAAATTAGTTTTAACTGTTATTCAAAAATTTTTATTTACAAATTACTATTTAACTGTTAAAACAAAATTTTATTTAAAAATTATAATATAACAATTTCTAGATAAAAATTGCAAATAAAAATTTATCCCATTTAAGACTCGCCATTCAAAATTTGAAGATTCATGTACCCATTTTATCAGGGGGATCCATATTTCGTAGTAATTTTTTCCACTTCCATAACTGTTATTTTCGGTCCCTGCAAGATATTTTCAAGTTAAAATTTTAACAAGCAACGCTGCAGCAGTCCCCGACAAATAAAAAAAAAAAACATCACCAAATTTTAGAAAATCGCACTGAAAACGGGGTCAAAGGCGATTCGCCAAAATTCTATGAAAATAATTTTCTAAAAACAGGTTAAAAACTTACTTAAATTAAACCAAATTTTTCTTATTTAAAGAAAGTCTTTCCTTAGTACAAGAAACATTTTTCTGAAAAATATCAAAATTCTTTCTAAAAATTAGAAAGCATTTCCTAAATTTAGAAAACCGTTTTTCTTCCAACTAGAATATATTTTCTTAAATTGGGAAAGTATTTTCCAGTAATTAGAAAAACTATTTTCTCTTCTATTAAATGCTGTATAATTTTAAGAAAAGCATTTACTAAGATTAAAAATATATTTTCTTAAGCCCAGAAATATTTATATTTATATATGGGCATTTCCATTATGTCGAACAGGGACCTTCGAACACTTTGAAGTGAAAAATAAATCAAATAAAACTTATTTTTGTTTTGACAAAAGGCTTAACTTATAGCTCTTAATTTGCCCTATAATTGGCGCTAAGGTTGATTTTGGGCAATTTCTACTTTTCAAGATAATTACAAAAAAAACAAGGCATTCCGCGGAAGAAAAAAAGTGACAAGCCGATTTTAGCGAATCATAAAGCAATATTGCAATCTTTTTAATTTTTGAATGTTGTACATTGATGTCATTTAAAACTGTTTTGATTTGACCCTAAAAACTTATACTTTTTTTTTTAAATTCAATTATAAGCACTTTCGCACGGGACATGTCGCATGGTACTTTTTTCCATCATTAGAATTATGTTATTTCAGTTACGCTTTTAAGGAAATTAATGTATTTATTTCCAAATAAAATCAAAAATCAACAACTTTAAAAAAAATATTGGATCGTACTTCAACCTTCTCTCCACCGTATGCAGCTTTTTTTTATTTTTTGCCGTTTTTTCTTTTAAATATAAAAACAAAAGATTAAAAGAAAATTAAGTATGTTAAAAAAATTTGAAAATTCGCAAGGACCAACTTATAAAGTACCAAGATCAAAATCTTCTAAGTTTTCATCATGATTTTATTATTTAGAATTTTATAAAAAAACTCTATTTACTGAATATTGAATTTTGACTCTTTCTACCCTTTAAAAGATTAAAGAATACAAAAGTAATGCATAAAGAAGGAGATTTTGGAAACAAAAGGCAAGAGCAATTTTAGGTTTTAAATTGAACGAAGCTGATCCCATATTAAAAAACCTTCAATGAATCTTCTGTAAAATTTAAATGTGAAATAAAAATATTTTGGAAGGAAATCCATAAGATAACCTTATATGAATGTCATAACGTACTTATACATTTAAAACATTCCAAAGCTTCCCCCATTAGCTCCTTTAAAATCACCGGAACGGAATAAACACAAATGACTAAACACAGCGCGGCTGACTGAACAAAATAATTAAGTAAAAATATTTTTTCAGACATGAAAAAATAATGTACCATATGGAAAAATTATTGTTAGTTATTTTTACATTGATGTTATTATCATGGCGTGAAAATAATTTTTGTGGATTTTACGACTGCTGCGCGCTATACATTTTTTTGTCTTCTGTCTATTTCTTTTTTTTTCTTTTCTATATTTTGTTACGAATTTCTAAATTATTTTTTCTTAAATTTAGGGCTAAGTTCTAAACCAATTTTTGCAAAATTTGAGAAAGGTGCTTCTTAAAATAATGGCGATTTTCTAACTGTAATAAATGCGCCTTAGTTTTTAGAATGCGTGCTAATTAATTATTTTCTAAATTCGAAGGCAAATCTGCCCTAAATTGAAGAAAATTTTTTACAAGTATTTAGGAAAATAACCATCATTTTCAGAAAAAATAAAACTTACTTTTTTAAATTTAAGAAAATATTTTCTAAAATATTTTATTAACGGATAATGCTTTATTAATTTAAGAAAAAATAGTCTAAAGTCTAGAAATTTTATTTAAATTAAGAAAATTTACTTTTAGAGGTTGAAAATCTTAAATTTAGAAAACCGAAATTTTTGAGTGTAAGAAGTGTATCTAAACTTCCTCTATTTTATTTTATTTTATATTTTTTTCCAAAATGCGCAGGCGTTTCCAGCTACAAAAATATTTCTTATGTTCATATAAAATATGTTTGTAAGTTTGTTTTTTTTTTTTTTTGTTGTAACTCAAAGCTGTCGCGTGGTCAGCCCAAATTGTTGTTGTTGTCGTTCTTGTGGTTTCATTGTGACACATTTCTGTATGTATGTACATTGTATTTATACATATGCATACAAAAAAAAGCGCTGAGATTGTAAAAGTTAAATGGAAATTTAAATTAATTTGCTGCCTTGGTGTGGATGTGGGTGTGGGGGGTTGCATTGCATAATTACAACTGTCGTAGACAGGATTTCATCCAATTAAAGCAAACATCAATTTTTGGGCTACTATGTGCCGCACAGATACATTTGTGTAATTGTTTGTGTGTCTGGCAACCCAACGAACCGTTAAGTTTGTCATTGAAGCGCATTTTTCTGGCTAGTTTTGGTTAGTTTTAGGCAAAACTAGCGCAATGAGGCTTTTGTATATTCTTTTGGGCATATGAGCAAGGCCATCAGCTTCAATGGGAGTGTGTGTGGGACGCCAATCAAGCGTTTACATTAGAGTTGAGCGTTTATTATTTTGCTGAACTAGATTAGTTTCAGTGGGAAAGGTCGAAAAACACACACAAAACTTGTTATCGGATTTTTCTGCAATGTTTTTATTTAAAAGGATTATAAATGGGCATTTCCATAATGTCGAACTGGACCTTCGTACACTTTTGAAGTGGAAAAAAAGTCAAAAATAAAACGTATTTTTGTTTTGACAAAAGGCTTAACTTATTGCTCTTAATTGGCCCTACAATTGGTGCTAAGGTTGATTTTGGGCAATTAATTTTTTTTGAAGATAACACAAAAAACCAAGGCATTCGCACGGGACAAAAACAGAAGTGGTTTTTGCGACCAACAATTGACAAGCCGATTTTAGCGAATCCTGAGGCAATATTTCAATCTATTAAATTTAAGAACATTGCACATTGATGACACTTAAAACGGGTTTGATTTTACCCAAAATAAACTTTTACATTTCTTAAAATTCAATTTTAAGCACTTTCGCACGGTACATGTCGTATGGGACATTTTCTTCCGTCATAATAGTAATGTTATTTCAGTAACTCTTTTAGGGAAATTAGATATAAATAAGCGGAGTTAAAATGTTTTTAAGTCAACAAAATATTTCAATGTATTCATTTTCGCATAATAACAAAAAACAAAAAAATTTTCTAAAATATTGGATCGTACTTTAACTTTTTTTCTCTACCATATGCAGGCTCTCTAAATTTTTTTTTCGCCGCCGTTTTTGCTCATTTAGATATAAAAATAAAAAATTATGATTTACAAAAAAAAAAAAAATCATTCATGTAAGAAAACATTTTGAATTTCACACTGAATCACAAATATTCTCATTTTTCAGCATGATTCTTTTTATTTGAATTGTATTAAAAATCACTATTTGTACTCAGTATTGGATAAGCCTTCCACATGTACTTTTGACGCACAGATAACAAATGTTGTTTTTCAATGTCGCACGGGACATCGAAAAATGCGATGATGCAAATCAAAAAACTACGTTATTTACCAATCGCATTGTCTCTTTTGCATTTTTTTTTTACTCTTTGTATCCTTGGAAAGATTTAAGAATGCAAAAGTCAATGCATAAAGAAAGACATTAAAGAACAATTATCAAAACAAAAAGTGCAGGGGATATATCATACTGAGTATAGTTGAGCTTGCGCGACTTTGCTTTTGAATATCTCAAAGTGGGTTATAAATAAATGTAAAATTAGTTTATATAAGTACAATTTGACTGTTTTCCTATGAAAATATCATAAAGCAAGGGGTTTTGAAAAACTTTAAAATTTTTGGTCTCGGTGGACCTTTTGGTGGAAATGCCCATATATGATCATCCAATTGGTCTAAAATTTGAAAAATGTATTTAGAACAGAAAAAAAAAAGTGATTTTTTTATTAAGACTTTTTTTTGACACACAGTAAAGTCCCTTTCTGCCTATGCCAATGACAAACTGAATTTATAAAATAATTTTGAATAAAAATATATTAGCTAAAAGCATTATAAAATAACAAATTTAAAAAAGTTATTAAAAAACTGGTTATTTATTCTATCTATTGGTGCTGAAGTCTATTTCAATGATTGATAAAAAATTGTCCAACCGTCTATCTGTCTGTTTGCCCTCTCGCTTAAATTAATTTTGGTGCTTGAGTCTATTCGATTGATTGATCAAAGCTTTCAAACTTCTCGCAAAGCATTTTATTTTATCAAAATTAATTTTTTACTTAGAACTGAATAATAAAACAAATATTTTTCGTCGTTTTTTAGTTTCACAAATGAAATATTTCATAGAAAAACTTTGAGTCTATTTGACTGATCGGGAGTATTTTAATGGTACATACGAAAGATACATAAGCAGTTTTTCTTCATTTCTAAACAGAAGACTGTTATCACTTGAACTAACAATTTATCTCTTACTGTGTACTGATTGCTTCAACTGTTGTTGTTGTTGTTGTTATTCATGCAGTCTCTTCTTTAACTTGTCACTTGTCGCTCTGTCTCTCTTTCATCTGTGTCTCTGGCGGTTTCAATTGCATTTCAAATGCGCAGCTCGTTGAACGTTGTTATCACAAAGCGTGCCAGTTGAGCGGCCGTCTGACTGACATGACCACAGAGACCACAACAAAACCCCCGTCACCCACTTTGACATCCGTCTTAATGAGGCTTCAATATCACTTGTCAAATTGGCCCACACACACAATTTGCTGTGCGTTTGAATTGTAAATGATCGAGACAAATAAATGGAAAACAATATCTAATTGGGTCACAAACACACACACACTGAAAGAGTACTAGAAGTGGAAAACCTTGAAGCCTCGGGTGTGCCATGTGATCTCACCATTTCCAAAATGACATCAGAGATTTAACAACTTGGAGACCCGTTCAACTTGACTAACAATTTTTTTACATGAGATGAGCTCAAAGATTTGGTTATAAAGTGGAAAAACCGCATAAATATTTATAAGAATGCTAATTTTGTTTGTTTGTTTTTTTATTATTTGCAGTTGTAACTGTAAACGAGTAAAGCTGCGAAAAGTCGCACAACTGGAAAAAGATGCATTGTCTTTGTCCCAGAACCGCAGTCAAGCAGCGCCCTAAGCCTCCCTTTGCCACTTCCCTTTTTGAGACCTGCGACATTGTAACAGTCTAGTTAACTTGCATCTACTTACATAGATACAAAGATACACACATACATATATGTATATGTACTTACAAGCTACTTTACAATGCTGGCTAGTTGTTTATTCTCTCTGTGAATTGTTGTTGTTGCTGTTGCTATTTCCCTGACTGACTTTCGAAACGTGTTGTCATGTAAATTAACCGAAAATGCCATGTTGCGGTCTTAGGAGCTATCGCAGTATAAAAGATACCAGAACAAACAGAAGAAGCCGCAGACGAACCGAAGCGTAGACGCCGGCCTGAGAAAGACAAACATCAATTGACAATGGAGAGGGAATGTACAATAGTTAAATAGAATGCAGAATACATCCAACAGCTGTCAGCTGGTTAAAAAACGTTTTCTTTACCATTAAAATAAATTTCAGCAAACAAATTGTTTCATATAACATTTTCCAGCTGAGCATTTCGACTGCCAAATTACCTACAATAAATATTAAAAGAAATTCAATTTGTGGAAAACATTCAAAGGAAATGAAAACAAACAAAATTTTGTAAATATACAAATTCTAAACTTTTAGTGCAATAATAAAGAGTACCTAAATGTTTGTACCAAGGCACAGTGGGCACAAAATTGAAACTTTTCAAAATGTACAATGTATATGAGAAAAAATGTTGTTTGATTGAATCATGCCTTCACCTTCTATTCAAACTCCTAGTACTAAAATTTCAATTTTTATTTATTCACAAACATATTAGCCCACAGCTTATACTATAAGTAATATCCTAAAGATGAAGAACTTTACATAGACCATCGATGGGAATTGAAAAAAAAAATTGTACCATGCTTTCCCAAACTGGGTAAAAATAACCAGAAGATTATTTTCTTTATTTAGTTATTATCAGCTTCATCATTTTGAAGCAGTTACATTTAGGTATCTTTAAAGTAGGTAAGGCATAAGTAAACAGAGAAAGGAAGTAGAGTGGAGAAAGGATTCCTTTTTGATTTGATTTGAAAAATTTAGTTAGTCTAATGACTTGCCCCAGCTCGCAGCAAAGGTAATCAAAAGAATTTTCCTAAAGGTTGCAAAAAGTCGCTACGAATTACTGAGGTACCCAAGAATTTAAGTTTTTACCGCCTCGTCGGAACTGTAACCACTGAAAAGCAAAAAGTAATTTTTGCAATCTCTGCACAGGACACAAAAGGGACAATGGACAAGTGTGCAATAAAAATATGTTAGATAAGACGTCTTTAGGGAATATAATTCCGAGTTTGTCTTAAAATAACATTGAAGTTAACTTGAACAAGTAGGTTTGATGCAGCAATGAGCTTGCGCAAGAACATTATTCCCAGCATGGTCCTATGCTCTAGTGTTGGTAAATCTAGCAGTTAAAACCTAGATATGTTAGGGAGGGTGTTCTAATAGTAAATCTCAAAGAAAGAAAAGAAAATTTTGAACGGATTCAATTCGAGCACAAAGAGTTATGGATTGTGCGTTCCAAACGTATTTTTGAGTTTATCCTAAATTGAAGTAAATAAAAGTTTAGTTATGTAAGGATATAATAGAGGGACATTTTTTATTTATTTTTTCCGACCGACTTTAAACTCGGTTTGTAAGCAAAGCACGCTAATTAATCAGGCACATGGTTTTCTAATTTTGGAAAATGACCGACAAATTTGGTATGGGTATATTTTTTTTTTATCCGATTGATTTCATACCTAGTTTGGTAAAGTGATTGTTGGCAGGCTTAAGGCAAAACGTTGATTATAATTCAATAATCAGCGAAAAATCCCCAAGGATTTAGAACATAACACAAATAAAAGTAGTTTTTGTCTGTACAGTACTGTTTCGAATTCCACCTGGCCCTTTTATTAGCCGACTTTACACTCCAAGTCATTTTGCATGTTCGTTTTATACAAACCTATAGGAGAATAAGCACTTGAGAACTGCAAGAAACTTCGATACTGCAGCAATTGCTGTTTGCGAATCTGTTCTTCCATAAACCGTAACTAAGTGTATCGTGTGTGTAGATCTTATGTCATATCATATAGCTCGTTGATTTTCTTGCAAGCCACTTGTAAGATATAGACATCGCCCCAGATTTCTAAATAGTTGCCCAAGAATTTTTTGAAAACCAAATTGTCATGTTTTTCACTAACGTAATTATCATTCATTTTTTAAATATAAAGGAATTATAAATATGTTTATTCAATTTTGAAAAATCCATCCCAAGAGTCGGAAAATATGTTGCGGGGTGGTGCTAATTTTTTTGGCAGATCCCCACACCTTTTCCGTTACCTTTTGATTCCGCACCCAAAAGTTTAATTTAATCATTTTGCGTTCCGATACAAACCCTCAATAATTTCGGGTTTCGGAGATTTCCGTCCCGCATTTTACATCGTAATATAACAAAAACTTTTTAATATTAATTTAGCCCGATTTCTCATCGTTTAGCTCAGTGGTGGGCAAGCCACTGCTCCCATAGCTCCAGAGTTTGCCAATTGCCGCAAAATTGTCGCTTACGCAAGTGCGTCGCTTCGAAATGAATAACAAAGAGCGCCAGCTCACAGAAGCAGAAGGGAGCAAAAAAGATCGTTTAGGTAAGGAAATATATGAAATTGATTTTTATTTCCATGAACCAGAAAATAAAAATCATTGTGTGATTATTATTATTAATTTTTATACACTTGAAAAGTGTATATTAATTTTGGCCAGAAGTTTGTAACGCATAGAAATATTCCTTTCCGACCCCATAAAGTATATATATTCTTGATCAGGACGAGCGATTTATTTTTATCCTTGTCCGTCCGTCCGTCTGTCTGTCTGTCTGTCCGTCTGTCTGTCTGTTTCTACGCGAACTAGTCTCTCAGTTTTAAAGCTATCGAGCTGAAATCTTGCACAGAGTCTTTTTTTACTGGCAACTAAATGTCGGAACCGGCCTGGATCATATATCTTACATAGGAACGATCGGTCGAAAATAAGTCTTGTGAGAAAAACTTTTTTGGATTTCCATCGTAGCGTCTCTAATCGTGGTATATATTAGTTTTATATGTTTCCACACATCGGACAAAAAATTTGTTCAAATCGGATGACTATAGCATATAGCTGCCATATAAACGGTCGGTCAAAAAATAAGCCTTGGCGAGAAAAACTTTTTGTCTTCCATCGTAGCGTTTCCCCAATCCGGTAATATATATTTGTTTTATATGTTTCCACATATTTTGAAAAAATTTATTAAAATCGGATGACTATAGCATATAGCTGCCATATAAACGGTCGGTCAAAAAACTAGCTCTAGTGGGAAAAACTTTTTTTTTTTCATCGTAGCGTCACCAATCTTGGTATATATTAGTTTTATATGCTTTTACATAATTTCGAAAAAAATTATCAAAATCGGAGGACTATAGCTATAGCTGTCATAGGACCGATCGGTCGAAAATGTGCTTTACTAAGAAAAGTTTTGTTTTATGGTATCAAATTTTGTTATATCAATGATTTAAAAAATTTAAAATATCTGATAACTATATTCACTATATATTTTACCGGTTAAATCCGTTGGAGTAAAGTTTTTCAAGTGTATTAAAACCGGCACAGTCGAAGTTAGCTTGCCTTCTCGTTTTTTAATCAATCGAAATAATTACGATATATAACATATAATAAAATATTTAAATTTATATTTAAAATTTAAAAACTCAGTAATTACAGAATTTTTATATTATTACCAGTTAATAACGGTTAAGGGAAGACTTTTAAAAACAAACATTAAAAAATGATTTTTCGAGACTTTTTTTAGAGGAAAGCTATTGCAAATAATCGTATAATGTACTTTCAGTTAGAGCACACAAAATCAAAGTCAGGATGCACTAGGACTCGACTGAACATAAAACTGCTCTTATTATTTAAAGACATATATTAGGTAGTCTTTTCATTATTGACATTTGGAAAAGCTTATAAAAAAAAAAAGTTAAATAGAAAAATGCGTATCGATATCTAAAATAGCAGAGAGGAAAAAGTAGGTTAAGTTAAATTTAACCAAGAAATATTTATCATTGATCACGGTGGAAGCTATTATCTTCTAAAAAGTTGGACACGGCCAATAAAGTGTTACGTTACCAAAGACTTTATTTTATAACTCAGCATAACATAACAATTATTGAGGTCTTTTATTTTATCACTCAGAAAAGCCATTTTTTATAAAGCTTTTAAATAAAACTAATTCATAGACTTTATTTTTTAAATCTCAATATAAAAGTATTTAAATTTTTTGCAGCTTCAGCATTTTGCGCTCTGCGTAAATAATCCATTGGATGTATCCTATAATTTCCTGCGATAAAATAAAAACGAATTTTTTTTTGTGCTTTAAAAAATGTATGTCTCTGAGTTTTATTTACTGAGTTTTAAAATAAAAGTTTTTCGATAACTGTTATTTTCCGAGTAACAAAAAAACATTTAATAATTGTTAAAGTTTTTTTACTTATAAAACATAAGTCTTTAGTTACTGTTATTATTGACTTTTTACGCAAGTCTTTCTACAACTGTTTTTAACAGTGATTTAAAGTAAAAGTTATAATAACTGTTATTTTCAGAGTCAAAAATTAAATTTTTAAATAACTGTAAAAAATAAAAGTCATTAATAACTGTTATTTGAACTGAAATAAAGTAAAATTTTAAAATAACCTACTTTGTAAATAAATTATGAAAGTTAACGTCCATGCATATAATAAAATCGTTTTAACATAGTTATTTTCTTTCATGAACTTAATCTTTTTAGGTGGCCCAAAAAAATCTCGTTCCGCTCCTAGCTCTAGTCGACACTTAGTTAAAAACGGAATAAATTTTAATAAAAACTTGTGCTCTATGTCTAACTCTGGTACTTATTAATCCACCCTTTAGGCACTAAATGCTGAAACTGTTTCCCGTTCGTTTCTTATTAATTTTATTATTATTTCGTCAGAGTATGTTTGTGTATATATTCGTATGACAACACACAAAATCAAGTGTAAAGGGTTTTTGATAGTCTGGGCACTCTAGTGCAGCGCTCTTACTTGTTATATTTTCTCAAATAATTTTTTTAAAATAATACATTGGTTTTTATTTTATTTTACAGCATTTTCATCTCTCGTTGTTATTTACTTGAACCACTGTGTCTCATTTCCGATTTCAATTTGAATTGATGTAAATTTTTCGTTTGCTTATTTTCATTAATTTTATTCAAAACGATTTAACGATGAACTATAAATGAGGCTGCAAATTGTGGCCATTAGTTAGTCGATCTCTCCGCCTGATTTCGTTCCGCTAAAGTTCAATGTGACCGACAGAAGAGCTGGCCGCAATTTCTTATCAAACAACAAAACAAAACGAAAAATTTTCCCATCATTATGTAAGCTGCGTCTAGCTCAACTATAATATGAACCTCTCCACCTCCTTCACTGCTAACGAGCTGTCGTGTTGGGGAAGGGGGGGCGATGGTAGATTTTAGCTAATGAGCCGCTGGCCAGGCAATTTTCTTTGGCCAACTTTGAACTTCAAGTATTTTTCGTGGCCTCCTTTTTGGGCTTTGGGTTATTGGCTTATTGTTTATTGGTTTTTCTGCTTGCTTACTTCCACGTTGATTGTTTATTATTATTGTTTACGCAGAATAATGATTCAATATTTGCATTGGATTTTGCTATTGGTACGTGGCGTATGCGTAATATTTACTTGTCGCTCAGGAAATGAATATCGTTGGGAATTGGTTTTCTAATGGCTACGGGATGTCTGGAAATGGTCTGACTGGAAAATGCTTTTACATCAACCAAAGCCCACTGTATGGACTTTTCAATGAGTTTTCTTTTTTGCCTTCAAGAGGTTTTTCGTGGCAAATGCATAATTTAGGGGGAAAAAATGAAGTATGAACAGAGAAATGACTTTGAAGATTGCCTTTCTGGGCGGGCACACACACACACACACACACAGAGAGCTTAACAACAATTTTGCATATTAGATCAACCTTGTTTGACCTTTTTTTGTGTGCTGCATCGATTTTCGATTAAATCTAATTGCCCCTGCCAGGTCACGCCCTTACCCACGCCCACGCCCCTCACAACTGTCTGTCAAATGACCATTTCAATTTTCCTTTTGACACGCTTTGAAATTTAATGAATTTTCCTTGCCTTCCTTGACTTTGCTATGCTGTTTGATTATTTTCTTTTGGCATTGTTTTCATGCGAATTTGTTTTCTTTGGTTTTATTGCTGGGCCTATTGAAGCTTTAACTGATGAGTTGTCATTAATTTTAGCTAATCTTCATCAAACAAACAAAAGAAAAAGAATACTGCTCCAGGCCATCCATAACTCAGCGGATATTTGATCAAGATTTGAGTGACACGAGTCGTTAAGCTGACAATTGAATTTTTTTTTATGCATGTAATACCCCCTAATAAATTTACGAATTTTGTAAGTAATGAGTGAATGAAATTTAGATATTTAAAAAAAAAATTATTTGAAAGAAAATCTTAAGCTAATTAAATAAGCTACATGTTAGAGGATTAAAAATATTAACTGAACCGGAATCGTTAACCGAGAAAAACCGTTTAAAGCCACCCGGCCCGTATAAACCGAAACCTATAACAATTTTTTAAGAACCGAAGACCGTAGTAAAACCCGAACCATGCTATAGATTCGTAATTCTTTTCTATTTTTTTAATTGATTTATAATTATTAAACATATATTTTTCCAAAGGTAAAAAATCTATATACACTAAGAGAAAAGTTCCTACATTTAAGAGAAATTAAAGAATAACCAGAATCCAAATTAGTATTTTAAGATTTATAAGATATAGAATATAATATAGACGTATATAGTACTATAGGTGAGATGAAGAAAGAAACCTCCTTGACCGCCAGAGTGCGCTGATATCGCAAAAGCCATTAAAACCGAACCAATTCGAGGCCGGAATTCCGACTTTTAGTTTACTATGAACCGAAATAAAAAAAATAATTCAAACTGGAACTGTTCCTTACCAAAACTTTCCGTTCGGTTCAGCAAAAGTAACATGTCTTATGAGCATTTGTCAAAATAGTCATTTAGATTTTGCGGAACATGAAACTTAAGCTATTTAATAAATGAAATCGTATTTTCTCAAGTAAACAAAAAATACAAAAATTGCAATTCTTTTATACACTTGAAAAAGTGTATATTAATTTTGCCCAAGTTTGTAAACGCAGCAAATATTCATTTCCGACCCATAAATATATTCTTGATCAGGACGACGAGCTGTTATTTCCGCTTGTCCGTCCGTCCGTATGGTCTGTCCGTCTGTCCGTCTGTCGTCTTCCGTCTGTCCGTTGTCTGTTTCTATGCGAACTAGTCTCTCAGTTTAAAAGCTATCGAGCTGAAATTTGCACAGAGTATTCTCTTTACTGCACGCAACTAATATACGGAATCGGCGGATCGGACTTAATATACTGCTTTGGCACGATCGGTCTAAAACAAGTTTGGTAGTTTAATTTACTTTCCATCGTAGCGTCACTAATCTTGGTATATGTTGTTTCCGTATACTGCTGTAAAATTCTGGAAAAATGTATCCCAATCGGATCACTATAGCATATAGCTGCCATAGGAACGATCGGTCGAAAAATAAGTCTTTGAGAAACTTTTTGGATTTCCATCGTAGCGTCGCCAATCGTAGTATATATATTGTTTTATATGTTTCCACAAATTCTGAAAAATTTATCAAATCGGATGACTATAGCTTAAGGCTGCCATATAAACGGTCGGTCAAAACTTACTTCTAGTGAGAAAAAACTTGTTTGTTTTTTATCGTAGCGGTCCCCAATCTTGGTATATATTAGTTTTATATGCTTTCACATACTTTCGAAAAAAATTATCAAAAATCGGATGACATCTGAACATAATGAGAGCAAAAGCAAATTGGTTATTGGCTACTCTCATTAAGTTTCATTTTGCCCGCTGGAGCAAACGTACTCTGAGATGTATCCCGAATCGGTCTATATCAAGTATTTCGTGATTGAAAAAATCGTACTTGAACAAAGTAATATCTTGTATCAAGTATTTTACTTCATTTACGTATTGACACCGATTTGTACTTTGATTTAAGTACAAAGTCACTCGGTTTTTTTCTGAGCGTAACATTTTAGTTTCAGATGCTATGGTTACAGTAACAATGTTTTGAATTTGTATACATTTTCATCATGTATGATGTATAGTTGCAAAAACATCCAAAAACTGTTTTTTACTCTTCTCAGAAATCAAGTAACTTGGATTTTTTTGCCGATTACACTGAGAAAAAGATCCGTTTAAGTTTTCGAACCATTTTAAGAACGTATTTACTCTGTTCGTTCATCGGTTTAGAACGGATGGTATACTTTTAAGAACGTGGACTTTCTCAAGAACGGAAAAAATAAGAGCGGAATGGGTATAAAAGTAGGAAATTCGCGCGGCATTTTTTTCTCTGGAGTGTAACAACTATCTGGTCTTTGTCTTTTGAACGAGCAAGAATTATAAAATTTGATAATAACCTCATTTACGGTTTTCAGATTCCGATAACCTGGAGACCCGGAATCATGGCTACCACCTCATTTTTTTTTTTTTGAGACCTTAATTGGCAGGCCGATAACTTTTTGAAAGAGACCTCGAATTCCAAACTTTTTTATTTGTATTTTGAATTTAATTAATAAATAACACAAAAAAAAAACCTAATTGAAAAGCTCTTATATTATTGTTTTCGCAAATTTTTTTAAAGAACACTCATAAAACTCTGTTCAAAGGTAGAAGACCCCTTAAGGTCTGTTACTCAGATGAGATAATCAGCTCCGTTTTCGAATTCGATTAGGAATTAGAAAAAGATCTGATATATAAGAATCATTTGCAGAATTCGAATAAGGTTTTAGGATTCGGAATCGGGAACATTTACCAATTCGAAATCAAAAATGGGAATTGTCCTGAATAAGTTATTTAATTTAATTTAATCAATAATTCAAGCTAAATAATATTTTTTTATTTATATTTTTATTGGACTTTTTGAATAAGAAAGAATATAATTTCAATATTTGATTTTCCTAACTAAAAATTTGTTCATTTATCAAAAAGTCAAAAGGAAACTTTTCCATTTGTCCAAAATAATGACAGATACTTCAGGGCGTACACCTCAAACTACTCATATAACATTAGCCTTCCTCCCTCCCACTCTCACGTGCTGTGTGCTCTTTCAGTTATCATAATTGCCCAAGTCCAGCTGTTTTTCTTTTCCAAGCAATTTGTTTTTGTCATTTTTCCTACTTTTTTTTCTGTTTTGTTTTGTTTCGTTAATAAAAACTCACTTAGCTACAACAACAAAAGAAGCAGTGGAGTGGTGGTGGGGGAGGTAGCTTATCAGGGGAAATGGTTATACGCCCACCAACCAAAAACTTCACATAAGCGATAGTAATCGCATTTGTTGTTTTAGAGCTGCAAATATTGATTTCCCTTTTGGAGTGTTATACATAAATATAAATAACAAGTTTTGATAAGTTTTTTTCGTTAGGGGTTCCCAGATGTGGAAAATAGTTTTCATTTGGGGACACCAAGTGCATTTTATGATATGATAAAGATTTGACCCATATTAAGCCAGTATAAAACTGAATAAACAAGCATATGAGTTTATATACAATAAACTATTTGCTTTAATGGTCAGTTAAAATAGTTAAATGGTCACGTTTTGTCATTAAATTAATTTATTTAAGTGCTTCGTTTGAATCACTTGTGATGAATATTAATTATATACTTTTTTTGTATTCATTTGCAAATTAATTAAATAAATGACTTAACATACTGCCTGTTGGCCTATATACTTCATAATATGTCACAAACAAAAGGGCACAAAATGATTAATTTGGAGCAAGCACATTCTTATATACAAATACAAGGAAAATTAAGCACAAGCAAACTATTTTTTTTTTTTTTTTTTTTGGGAAATGAGCGTTATACATAAGGGAAAATGTGTGTGTGTGTGTGAAATGAAGTGATATAATTGAAGCCTACATAGTCGTATATTTGAGGAAAATAAATGGGTCAATATGTAAAAGCTTTTGCGTAAACTTAATTAATTTGTACTTAATAGTTAATTTGAAATAATTAAATTATTGACCTTACACCAGCGAACAATCACTTTGATATTAATCAAAAAATTACTGGAAAACATTTTTGAAAAATTCTAATTCTAAAAACCTGTCTGAAGGTCTGTTTAAGTGAGATTAAGGTTAACCTAAGGTTACAAACCGAACTTTCTTCAGAATTTTATTAGATTGCTGCTTTGGCTTAGAGACATATTTCCAAAAATATATACGATTAACTTAAAATTATGTATGTAGGTTAGTTACATATAATTTGATATTTCGTTCAAATAGGGAATAAACATATTTTAAATAGGCAAGGTTCATACGAAAAAGCCCATTGTCAGCGGTCGAAAATTTTCGGTTCTTACAAGCAGACTCAAAGGCTCAACTTGCTCCGATTTTTTTTTTACCGATTGTTTGACACAGCCTGAACACACTATCACCGGTCAATTTAAGCCCCAAATATATGAAAAGAAATTGCTACCCGATTATTCTAAAATTTTAGTATCGTTTTTCTATTATTTTATAAGACTAGGGCTCAGTTCACTCTGTCGACGCATGAGACAAGATAACCTAGTAAGCCCTCATGTTGTCTTGTTTTCAATGCCAAATGACAAGCTATTCACAATGAAAACAAGACAACACTAGGGCCAACTATTTAGATTATCATGTCTCATGCGTCGAACAGTGTGAACGTAGCTTTCACTTTTTTTAAAGAAAAAAATATATATACTATAAGTAAAGGGTAATTCAAGCCCCAAATTTTAGAAAAGAAATTCTCACCCGATTTCTAAATTTTAGAAAATTTTTTTATAATTTTTCTATAATCTAAAAATCTATTTTCTAAATAAATGAACAATTTTTTTTTGTTTAGCTTTTCTAAATTTTACGATATATTTTTTTTAAATTTAAAAAATTAACTAAAATTTTGAGACATTTTTTTAGAGTAAGGCTAGTAAGCCTTCATGTTGAATTGTTTTTAATGCCAAATGACAAACTATTCACAATAAAATAAAGACAACATAATGTCATGTCTCATGCGTCGAACAGTGTGAGCCCAGCCTTCCTTTTCTAGAACATAGAAAATACAATTTCTAAGTGAGGCAGAGGTTGTTGTAATTATGTTCAATCTTTTGTAAGAGACAGGTCAAAGTGTGTCCGGCGGATATGTGCGAATGTTTAATGATTTATTGAACATAAAATTATTTGAATGTGCATTTTTGGGAACGATCATTAAGATGAAAGGCTTTATTTCAAAAAGGGGTTCCAATCAGTCATTATAAGAACAGGGACCGAACCGGCTCTGAAGGATACGATTCCGGACCGGCTTGCAGCCTTAAAAGTATGCATATTATTACATTACGGAAATGGAAAATTTTCATAGCAAAGAAAATAAAAATATAGTTTTTGGAACCCATTTTTTGTTTATTTTTGTATGTCCGGTTCAGGTTCAAAAAAAGATTGCCCCGGTTAAAGTTCGTTGCGTCTGTAGCCCTGGTCATAGGGGTTGTCAATCTCCAAAAGCAAAGGAATGCGTAGAGATGACAATTGTGAGTAAAATCTAGATACCTGGTTAGATGGCAACTTAAGATTTTTCATATATGTACTACGCTTACACTCATAAAATTTATCATTATAAATGCCCTTAAAAGTATGCATACTTTATTTGCTTTAAAATTTATATATTTGAACCACTCAGACATAATTTTCACTCTGCATTTAATCATATTGTAGGAGCAGTTAAAATTATGCAAAATAAAATAAGTTTTATGAAAAATAAAAAATTGAAAATGTTCCTTAATTCTTCCTAAAATATAGCATACTTTAAAGGGCATTCATCATGATAAATTTTGTGTATATAAACGAGGTAAAAGTTTCATACTAGACTTAGAATACGAGAATTAGGTATTTCATTAATGGGAACTTGTACGACTTGGAGTGTGAGAGGAACAAAAACTCTGTTGATGAGAGAACCAGGAAGCCCTTAAAACAGTATTGTATAAACAAACCCTGATTAAAGTGTGTGATGTGGAAAATCCTTTGTGGTTGTTTTCGTAGAATATTAAATAATTATAAGAGGTTTTGGACCAGAGCAGATAGCTATAGTTTCTTAGTGTATTTTTGTGCGCTGAATTTAGATCAATCGTCCGTTTTACCCTGATTCTTCTTGTTCAGAGATATTTAAAATATTCATTAAATATGCTAGGTATGTTTACATTTTGAAGTCTTGTGCCCACATCAAGTAACCTTTTCAAACCACTTTGGTTTTTATGTAATCTAAGATGGATAACGATACAGAACAACCAAACACGATGTTTCGATTTTAATCTTAAGATAGCAATTTTTTGATTTTAAATGTAAAACTTTTTTTTTTTAAGAAAATATATTTTTTCCAAGTTTAGGTAATTCTCAAAAATGTTCTAAAATTTTTAAATTTCATGGTTAAAATTTTTAAGTAGATACATATGATCTTTAATTTACTACATTTGCAGTTTTTCGATATCATCGCGCTTTTTGCAGTTCTGATCCAAAAACTACAGGAACTAAAAATTTTTTTTATCTATTTTTTTATTTTTACCAAAAATTACATTTTAAAACATTAAAATATAGGAAAACAGAGAAAAGGTAAGGAAATAAATATTAGAAATATTTTAGTTTTATTTTTTTTTAATTGTAGGTAATTTTGGTAATAAAAAATAGAAAAACAACATTTGTGATTTCTACAGTTTTTTGACCAATACTTTTAAAAAACGCAATGATATCGAAAAATTATTAATGTAGTAAATTAGACGGATACATTGGTCTACTCAAAAATGTAAACCTTGAAATTTAAAAATTTTTAGAACATTTTAAGAATTATTTGAAATTTGGGAAAAAAGATTTTGCAAAAAAAAATTTAATTCAGCGCAGGAAAATACATAAGAAATCAAAATTGAACTTAAGCCAGCCAATGATGACAAAAACAGGTTTTTAAAACTATTAAATTATTATCTTCCCTTATGATTTAATATCAAATAAATTCTCTGTAGAAAAATTGCTAGCTTCAACACCAGAGGCTGAATTTTTTATGTAAATTATTACCAAATTTCCTATGCCAATCTTGAGGGGGGAACTTGATTCAAATTTATTTGATGTCTGAAACCGGAAAGCTTTGTTAAAATATCTCTCATTTCCGCATCGCTTCCCCACACTCTAGCTTATCAATTTATTAACTTCTATTCAGATTTTCCCTTTTTACTTTTGGCCAAGCAACAATTTGGGCCAGCCAAGCAGCTGCGTGTCCTGACATCCTTAATCCACTGGCAGCAAAGCTGTGCAAAGTGAAAGTGAAAGTCTAAAAGTCTGCTTTCACATTAGAATTTATTAAAGATAAATTCTAAAAGAACTTCAGCCATAAAAACAAATGAAAAAACGAGTCAAGATTTACGATTGAGTGAAACGCAAAAGAAAGCCCATCAGCAGCAGCAGCAGCACATTTTCCATGATGATTACGTAAAATGCGTAGAAGGTGAATGGAGAAGGGCCACTTGTCGTTTTATTTTTTCAAGGACATACCCAGCCCCCGCAAGGACACGCATAAAAACCAATGCTAGCATTATACAACACTGAACTTACCGTACAAATACAAGTTGGCAGCTTTTGTGCTTCTTAGGATTCGAGTAGGCCTTGACACTATCGTCAATTTGGTGTGTGTTTGCCCGAACTATAAACTCAGAACACAGAAATATTTCGAACGCGAAACGCTGCTAACAAATTTTCGTAGAATAATATAATACTTGTTAAGACTTTTGTTTTGTGTTGTTGATGAATATATTTTTTTTGTTTAAACACTCTCGAAACGCCAAAGAGCGAGCCAAAGTATAACCGTACGCCGCGAGTTCAGCTGACTGAATGAAAACGCATCCAAGACGAGCAGCAGCAGCAGCAGCAAAGCCAGCCAACAGCAACAAGAAAAGCGCCCAGACAGAGGCAACAGCAAAAGCAAAGAGAGACGCCCGGCCAAAGCCAACAGCAATAGCAACAGCAACAATAAAAATAAAGAGAACAGCCAAAGAGCACAGCCCACACCAGAGCAGAGATATAGTGGGTGGCAGAGCAACGATTACTGTTACCCTTCATATCAGAGATTTGGCAGGCAGGTAAGTTTTGAGCGTTGCACTTTTTTTTTTTTTGGTTTAGAAACCGTTATAAAAGCCATTGAAAGCAATTGTTCATTCACAAGCTGCTCTCTGGCTGTAAACTCTCTCTCTCTCTAGCATAAAAAGCAAAGACAACTTGGAAATGTTGTTGCTGCTTATGTAACGTTTTTTTTTGTTGTTGTTGGTGGGGGGATCCGTACCAAAAACGTTGAAGGGCAGTCAGCGACCTCGTTCTAGAAAACCAAAGACAGCCCCTCCCCTCCACCCCCCTCTCCACTGTCCAGCGTTAAGAAAAAGCGCGTAGAACAAACATTTTGCTAGCATACAATAATAAAAATGTAGGGTTTTCTCTGAGTAGGAGGAGGGGGTAGTAGGGGGTAGTGGGTAGTGGGCGTTTGACACATCAAAGTCCTGCCGAATTGCGCAACAGCCAAAGCATATTATGGTTAGGAGAAGTAGAAGGAGAAGGAGCGGGGTTCCTTGCGAATATTATGGCTGCTTGATTAAACTGGAATTCTTGTGGTCAACTTGAAGAGGGCACAATATAGTGCGTCATTGACTGAGGGGAGGACATATTAGGACACATTTTTATTATGGAATACTCAAGAGCGTTTATTGACTTCATAACATGGATTATTATTGATACTTATAAGCTTAAATTAGTAATTATTTGTACTCAATACAAGTATAAGCTGTAATTATTATATAAATATATCCACGACTTCGCTCGCACTTGTAAAAATTATTCCAACTATATTTTTCAATTATAGAAAATCCTCCTACTAAGTCGGAAAATTGTCGGAAACGACTTTTTTGTTCTTCTTTCGGAACTAAATAACACGATAATATAAACGTTATCTTAAAATTTTAAAAAAAAACTGCAAAGTCGGAAAATAGTTCTTAACATGAACATGAATAACAAATTAAAAATTTTCTAACCATTTTCTCCGCCAATTTTCCGGATTTTTCAAAATCTTAAAATCCCTTTTTGTAACATTTTGTTATGTAGAGCTTAAAAAAATTTCTAGCTGATCAAAGAAAACCAAAAGAGTTTTATACAACAGTTTTCCCGACCATTTTCCTAGTTTCGTGGAATATTTTCCAAAATTTAAATGCAATGTTTTTCTTATTGGAATATGAGTTTGAGACAAATCATGCAAACATTGAAAAGCGACCCAACATTTCCAAGCGGGTGGTTGGTTTTCCAACAAAAGTGAATACAATTTTAACGTATGGAAAAAAAAAAAAATATTTTGTTCCCATAAATGTTTGGCCAATTTTCCGGAATCTCCACAATCGCGTTAATATTTTGTTATGTATAATAAATGAAGTTTGGAGAGCTAATTGGATGAAAATATAATAGTTTCATAAAACAGTTTTTCCACGGGACCTGATATAATATATATATATAATTAAAATTGGGTTCGTGGAATACAATATCGGAACGAAAAATATTGGATTCTTCCATCCAGTCCAATTGTAAATCCTATCCCCTCAAGACCCGATCTTGCGGGTCCGCGCTTACCTCTAGTTCAATCATTCATTGTTAAAAAGTTTAATAGTTCTCCGTTGAATAGTACCAAAGAATTTACAATACCTAAAAGTGACATCTCATACATAAAATTTTGAATTTAAACTTGATTTTCATAATGCCGGGGGACAGCAAAAAAAAAAAAGAAGGTTAACTTGCTAATTCTATTTTAAGAATGTGTTATGCTTCTTACCAGTTATGCGTCCTATCAGTAGGACCCACCATACTTATTTTTTTGCCAGGTGTTGAATCTGTGCCAGAGTCCTGCATCGTTCATGTACGCTCTGCCTTTCCCAAAATGCGATACGAGCAAGTTTATCGATCAAGCCTTTTCAGGCACATTCACAAAGCTTAAATCGAAAAAAAAAACAATCGTTTATGAGCGCATCATTGAAATTGCAAGTATGTTTATTTGTTGGAGAAAAGTGGCTGTCAACCAAAAGAAGAAAAACTAAATACGTTATAAAATGTTTAACCTACGAGCTCGTTTTGTGTAAAGCTTGTTTGACTTATAGCTCGTTTTCCGCGAGTCAAAGCGAGCTTGTTGCTCGTTGGTCACGAGTTCCACCGAGTTATTATGAAAAACAATCAGTTCGCCAAACATAAACTTACAAATAACAAAGTAAAATGTATAATTATCTAACAACATAGCAGCTATCTAGAAAATGATAAATCGGCCCCTAAATGTACTAAATTAAAGGACATTTAAATATATCTATCTATCTATCTATTTTACGAGAAAAAAATACAATTTTTTTTGGAAATAAAAAAACAAAATCAAAAAACAACATTTTGTATGAAGCCATCGTGGTAACTCGAAAAAGTAATGATGCAGTTCGTTCCTAGGTCCCGAATTAGGAAGAAACCGTTGAAGTGGGACAAGTCTTTTTGCACAGTGTTATTGAAGGCCATGAACCACGTTCTAAAATCAGATCCATGCCTTTGCTTGTTTTTTTTCTGAATTTTTGGGGAAGTGGAAGCCTTTGAAAACTTTTTGTGGTTTGGATCTACAAAAATTCCAGCCAATTATAGATTTATCGATTTGTAAATAGTAATAGTTATCGATACAACTCTTCAAACAAACAAAATGCAGGAAAATTAAAAAAAAAAAATTATGTCAAAACGAGTATTTTTGGTAAATTGCTTAAAGCATCCACGCTTGAGAACCATATTACCATGGGATATAAAAAAAAATATTCAAATAATCTTAGCTACCGTTATAAGAATAAACAACTTTTTTTAAATATATTTGGATTTCCCATTTCAGTAAAATATAAAGTAATGATGATTTATAAATACATGTCTAGAAGGTTTGAAAAATCCATCTGTTCTACGTTTATGCTCAAATCAAAAAATCATGATTTTTGCTCTTTCAAGTATGCTATATTTTATAAATTAAAAAAAATTGTTTAAAGCCTTAACAGTAATTATATTTGTTTACCTTTAACTGGTCCGACAATCTGAGTGAATGCACAATGTGCCATAACTGATTCTAAATAAATAAATAGTTTCTTAAAAAAAAGTTTGCATACTTTGAAGGGCAACAAAGCATGATTTTTAAAAGCATAAACGTAGTAAATATATTTTTAGTATTTTTAACTGGTGGTATTTAAAATGTACAGAAAACGATATGTCCAATCCATATAATGTAGAAAAAAATGTGTGAGGAAGTTTTAAGTCTTATTGGTTCAGATTTTATAAAAGTTTATGTGAACCTTTCTTAAAAAAAATCAGATAAACTTATATTCGCCGATATCTGGAGAATGACTATTTCGAAAATGCTATGAACTGGAACTGGGCGGAAGTTCCAAAGTTGGAAAATAGTTGAAAAATGGGTCTTAGTATTGAAAACTTTTTTTTTGCCTTCTTGATAACGTTCTTAAACTCATTAATTCTGATTATAATAAAAATTGCTAAAAATCGAATGACTATATCCTATAGGTGCCTAAAACTTAACGGTTGGAAAATGTGTGTAGGAAAACTTTTTGGCTTTTGATAGAACCGTGCTCAAAATTAGAAGTAACCTACCGGATTTTCAATAACTCGGAATTTTTTAATATCTGACAACTCTATCCTATATATTTTTATTCCAAAAAATCAGTTGGATCACGCTTTTGCAAGTGTATCAAACAGAGATAAAACCCGAAATGCTATTGGTAACTGATTTTGCCGATTATTTTGAATACGATTTTACTAGGGTTATGAAATATCGGTTACGTTAACGTTATCAGGTAACGTAACGGTAAACGGTTGACGGTTAACGTAACGGTTAAGTATAGCTTACGGGCCAAGCAATTACCCATTTGAATTTCGGTATTAATCTCTGGTATCAAAACTTCGGCTTAGGGTTGGCTTTGTCTTCTCGTTTGGTATTGAACTTTATTCTTTATGAAATTGTTGAATTGAAAATTTTTTTAATTAAAATGCTTTTGTCTTCTTTGACAATTTATCATGGAACTTTTCTCTTTCTGTCATTCATTCTAATAATGCCTACGCTCCATTCACAGCTTCAGCTAAATATTTGTATTATTGATTGCATTTCGCATTCCATTCGCCTAGCCATTTCTTTCCACCTTTTTTTTTTTCTCTTCCCAATAATGACCTCAATTCCATCAGAAGAGTAGCTAGCACATACCTTTTTATGGACTGCCGCAGCCATAGATCTAGCAAACAATAATTCCCTTTACTGCAGACGACGACGAAGACCACCCCGTGTGTGGCAGTGGCAGTGGAGTGGAGTTTCCATATTCCTTTCAATGTTAGTTCAAGCGTAATTTAATTTTGTGCGCCATTTATTTATCGTGGTCATCGGTCAGGAAAGTGTGGCTCTGGGATAGTTTGCCTGCGTTTAATTTATGAAGCTCTCAATACAAATTAGGTTAGGTCAGCAGACAGGATACCACCTGATGCGAATGTCGCCAGTAAAAACCCCGCCCCCTGCAACCTTTGGTTTGTGTATGTTTTTTCGGGCATCTGTTTTTGCCACCAACAGTGCAGGAAAATGCGCTTTAATTGAAAGAAAAATGTTAAAAGCACATGTGCTGGCTGCTGTACATATTTTGTGGCTGCTAATTGAATTACCTTTCGTTTCCTTTTTCTATTAAAAATGCCGCCAACCTCTCAAGTTGTGTGTGTGTGTTTGTGTGTTTGTTGTGTATATTTTGGTTCAATTTTTTATGAATTATAATTTCTTTCATTTTCATTTTGCGTTTTCATTTACTTGACCCAATTTTTAGTTTGCAGTTGGTTTTTTTTTGTATGCTCTTCCTGGCTTTGCTCTGCGATATGCTATCTTTCTCTGTCATGTGTGTGTGTGTGTGTGAGTTGTGTGCAGCCTGAGAGCAGAGAGTCACTAATATTTGAGAGCACGATGCGCATTGCTGCTGACGTTAGTTGGCCCTTACCCCACCCACCTAAGCCCATTTCTCACTCACTCTCAGGCAGCAAATGTCATCAAGTTTGTATTACCAATTAAGTTAATCAGAAAATAATTCGTGAAATAGAAGATAGATTTCCAAATTAAAAAAATAATAATAAATTCAAGCAAAGAAAATTTAAAAGAAAATATTTATAAAACATCAATAAATTTTCTAACAAATTTTTTTTTTTTTCAAACTAAATTGGCAACATACTTTGGAACTCGTCGAGATGTGGTGAATTAGCCACTCAATTAAAAAAAATATTTAATTAGAGTTCAAAAATAATTTTTACTAAAGTTCGATTTAGATTTAAAAATTATTTTTATAAAACTTTTCAAAATTTTTAATTTAAATGACACATATTAAGAGAAAACTTAACTTTCATCATCCTATTTTAACTTCCTGTTTTGACTTGTACAAAAAATGGCCTCCGAAACTTGCACAAAAATTACGTATACGTCACGTACGCCTTATCGAAATTTTGAAATTAAAAAAAAATAAAAGCTGTCTTATTGTTAATAATATTAGACCAACTAATAAATAAGTCGTGAATTATAAGCTAGATTTCAAATAAAAAAAAAATATAAATCTAACAAAGCAAATTAAAAAGAAAATAATTATACAACATCAAAAAATTTTCAAATTAAAATGCATTTATTTTCACCCTAACTAAAAATCTAACATACTTTGAGGAACTTGCCGATATGTGGTGAATTAGCCACTCAATTAAAGAAAATATATATTTTAATTACAGTTTCAAAATTTATTACTAAATTTTGATTTAGATTTAATAATTTTTTTTTTTTAATTTTGCAAGAATTTTATTTAAAATATCACATATACCCACATTAGGTCGGACACCGATAAGGTTTCATAAGACAACTTAACTTTCATCATTCGATTTAAACTTCCTGTTTGGGCTTGTACAAAATGGCCTTCGAAGCTTCCACAAAAATTACGTATACGTCACGTACGCCTTATAAAACTTTTCTGAATGAAATCTTTTTCATTTTAAAAGCTATTAAATTTGTACTATTATTTTAAGCAACTAATTAATATAGAGCAGAAATCGAATACAATGTCCACTTTGTCTGTTGCCCGGCAAGTAATAATGCAACGGTTGCTGGCTTAATAATAAGGGTTTAACTGAAGGACCTGCAACATTGGTGTTAGTGCTTATTTCCTCCGACAGTATACCATCGTCATCTTCCGCTTAAAGAAGCTCCTGCTCGTCAACTACTTAAAAACCAAATAAATATATAAGCCAGGTCAACACTAAGTATGAGTGATAAAGTGCTGCTTCTGAAAGATCACTAGAGTAGTTGCGCGTGTAAAGCCTTTCACTTTAATGACTTTCCTGTTGCTAGTGTGGAAAATGTATACAAATTGCTTAAAAAACACTTTGTTGTCCAATTTCTTAGCCAACTACTTAAAAACTAAAAAAAAAATAAGCAAGGGCAACACTACGTATGGGTGATAAATTTTAAATAAGGAAGTCATACCGGAACTCGAACCGAACCGAAACCGAAAAGAACCGATTTCAACTCAGAACCGGAACAGATATTATTATTTTTTTGAAAACCATTATTTTTGAAACCAAAATTATTAAAAAGAACAATTAGTTTTAATCAGAGATTAATCCCGAAACTAATATGAGAATGAGAATTTCGGTTAAAGGTTCCATTTCGGTTTTTAGTTTGTTCGGAATTTCGGTACTCAGATTTCTATTTCGGTATGCCAGTATGTACCGTACCAGTAAATATAATTTTGTATAATATTCTAAAAATTTAAATAATTTCAAGATATTCAAAAAATTTATGGAGGGTTTATAATAGAACTAAAAAATTCTGTTCTGAAAATATGCCACATCAAAAACTTTTTTTATACACTTGAAAAGTGTATATTAATTTTGCCAAGAAGTTTGTAACGCATAGAAATATTAATTTCCGACCACATAAACTATATATATTCTTGATCAGGACGATGAGCCGAGTTCAATTCCGTCTGTCCGTCCGTCCGTCTGTCCGTCCGTCCGTCTGTCCGTCTATCTGTCCGTCTGTCTGTCCGTCTGTTTCTACGCGAACTAGTCCCTCAGTTTTAAAGCTATCGAGCTGAAATTTTGCACAGATTCTTCTTTTTACTGCACGCAACTAATATGGCGGAACCGGCCGGATCGGATGACTATATCATATAGCTGCCATAGGAACGATCGGTCTAAGAACTAGTTCTAGTGAGAAACACTTTTTTGTTTTCCATCGTAGCGTCACTAATCTTGGTATATGTTAGTTTTATATGCTTTCATATAATACAGGAAAAATTTATCAAAATCGGAGGACTGTATTATATAGCTCCCATAGAAACGGTCGGTCAAAAAACTACTTCTAGTGAGAAAAACTTTTTTGTTTTCTATAATTGCGTCCCCAATCATGGTATATATTAGTTTTTTATGCTTTCACATAATTTTGCAAAAATTTATCAAAATCGTATGACTATAGCATATAGCTGCCATAGGACCGATCGGTCGGAAAATGTGTTTTATTAAGAAAAGTTTTTTTTATGATATCAAATTTTTATTATCAATGATTTAAAAATTTTAAATATCTGATATCTATATTCTATATATATTTTACCGGATAAATCAGTTGGAGTAAAGTATTCAACATCCCTACATTCCTGGTAAAATACTCAAAGGGGTATTATTGGCTCTTTAAAATAAAAAAACAGATTGAAACATAAAATCTGCCTCAGTTTTTACAATACATTTTTCAAATTATTAAAACAGATTTTTTTAAGATCAAAATTTCAAAAATTTATATTATAATTTTTCTAACATTTCTATTTTTTAAGACTTAGAAATCCTTTACATTTAATTAAAGGGTTTATATTTACCAAAGAAAAGGTTTTCCGCTTTTTAAACATTTTTTTTTAATCTTTTATATCTTCAAAAGAGAATTTAATTCTGGTTATATCTTTGTGTCAAATTTCTAAAATGTATGACATTTTTCTTAGGCCCGATTTGTCACCTTCTACATAGCATTATCTGTCATATAAACTTACAAATAGCAGTGTATATTCTAAGTTTATCTGAACTATAGCAACTATATAGTAGATGAGAAATCGGCCCTTAGTGTATAAGTCATTTTTACGATCTAGTCGGGAATGAAGAAGTACTCAATGCAGACCCTAAGTAAAATTAGAATTTTTCGATAGCTAGTTTTCTGTAATAAAGTCGCTTGGCTCGATATTCTGGCATTCGATATCAGTAATCGATTGCAACAAATCTTTCTAAGAGATATAAGAGCAGTTCTACATTAACCTCCTCCAGACCACCGGGAAATCAAGTGGAAACTGCGTGGCAGGGCACTAACGCCAATCTTCTTACCGATAAGGACAATGTAGGTATGCCTATGGCAACGTGTAAGCTTATTTTACAACATATCTTTGAGCTCAAAGCAAACCAGAAATATCAAGCTCTCTCATTCTGTAGAATAGCAAGGCAGTTATGACCAACTCTCGAGCGCAAAGAGCTCAACAGACCTATTTAGATTCAGGCAAACTTAAATGCTCAGCTAAAGAACATTTGTTGATATACGTTCTCTTAAGCAATTTTCGAAACCGATATTTTTCGCCAACTAAAGTAATGATTTAAATTCTTATTTGTTGTGTTTAAAAAATAACTTTATTTTGTAAAACAAAGATAAGGGCAAAATAATGTTAGAGGTTCTGTTCATCGTTCTTTTCTGGCAAACCAAAAAAATCTAAGCGGAACATGTTCTTGGGGGTTCAGTTCCGGACCGGTATACGGCCTTGGTAAACTCAGTTTATTGCCCATATACATTTTTTTCTTTTGTTTAACAATATTGTGATTAAGCTTAAGTCTGCAGACCCGACTAGCCACACATTGTCCCTTTTTCACTTTGTAAGTTTTTACTAATTTTTCCAGAATTTATTCAAGTGTCCGTAATAATTCCATACGTTGCTATGTTTTATTTTAATTTTGGCAAAAATTTCAAATAATCATACAAACAATCCTGAATTGCATTTAACCATGTCATAACAAAAAAAGAAAAACAAATAAATATTTTTAATAATTTTTCAAATAAATTAAACTGCCAGTTGCGATGAAAATGTTTCTAAAAATACTTTACACATTTATTGAAATATGTGAACAAAATAATTATTAATCAAATTTATAGTTGTGACGCGTTTTTAGTCTATTTTGGAGTAGATTTTTTTTTGCGACTTTCGAAAATGTTTTGTCACGACATATGGGAAACTGCACGATTTGTCTTATGTTTATTTTCGTATTCCCACGCATGCCCAGCCCCGCAGTCACGCACAGAACATGGCCCACTCCCCAGGTCATGTTGTGTGGCAATTAACTTGGCAGACTGCGTGGCTACTGGGCTAAGGCTCCGTCAAGTAAGAGCTGTGCCCCACCCACTTGATGTCACATATGTCCTTGAGGCATGCGTTGAAGGCTGTAAAGCTGAGGGGAAGACAGCCAATTTTGTGCACTATGAAAACTGTTTCACTTTCACTTTCTAGATATTTTATTTGAATTCTTTTTTTTTTTTACTTGCAGAGGTCCAGAATGGGAGGCGATGCGGAAAATGGAAAAAAGATTTTCGTACAGAAATGCGCTCAGTGTCATACTATTGAAGCGGGTATGTATAGCCAAAGAACATATAATTACTAGAAGCGACATTTTAGATATAAAAAAATTATGAATTTTGATTTGATTTTTTTTTTAAGACGGAGGAAAACACAAATGGGACTTATTTTTTTTTTTAGAATAAGTGAAGCTTCCTAACTCGTTTTAGTTTATTTAGAATTTCAGATACTCATTTTAAATGTATATCTATATATATTTCTAAATATATATATCTATATCCTATCCTAAGATTTGGAATAAAACCTTTTAAAGTGTATTCATATAGCTCTATAATGAAAGTAGCCTTGCTGTATTCCTTGAAGCCCGTACCAATATATTACAAGCCGTATTTTCCTTAAATCGGTTTGGAAAATTTTTTATTTCGGGCTTTTGAAGGAACGTCAGCTCAAAAAAACATCAAAAGCCGACTTCTGTTCTGGAAATGACAATTATTCCGCGAAATCTGAACCCAGTTTAATGAAAGTTTCTTAGGTCTATTCCTTAAGACCCTTACTTAAGATTGACATATCAGCATTTCCTTTAATCTGGACGGGAAATACTTTTTCTGGATTTCAAAAAAATACAAAAAAAAAAAAAACTTTTTTAATACCAGATATTACGCTTTTCATATCAAATTCATCTTAAATTGTCCAGAGTTTTCTGTTAGGATGCCGTAATATTTAAAAAATTTATGGAAGTTTCGTCGGAAATATTTTTGAGCACAAAATATTCTTGCATAATATTTATCATCTAGAATATTTCATGGTCTTTGATATACCACTATCTCCCTTTTCCAATTTCTTATATACTTTAAAAACAATTCATACATATATGTCGCATCTAGAATATTTCATGGTCTTTGATATAACACTATCTCCTTTTCCAATTTCTTATATACTTTAAATCAATTCATACCTATATGTCGCATCTAGAATATTTCATGGTCTTTGATATAACACTATCTCCCTTTTCCAATTTCTTATATACTTTAAAAACAATTCATACCTATTATTTCAACTATTTCAGGCGGCAAGCACAAAACTGGACCCAATCTAAATGGGCTTTTGGGCCGCAAATGTGGCACCACACCCGGCTTTAAGTATACCGATGCAAATATTAAAAGGGCCGTCACCTGGACCGAATCGAATTTGGATGAATATCTCAAAGATCCAAGAAAATTTATACCAGGCACTAAAATGGTTTTCCCTGGCCTTAAAAAGGCCGAGGATCGTGCCGATTTGATAGCCTACCTCAAACGTGGCAAATAGATACGAAAGTAACAATAACAAGATTCAAAAAAAAGGAAGAATGAATATACCAAATACAACCCCAACAACCCACCCACACATCACACACAACAAATGTTCCTTTAAATGTACAATTTTTCAAATATTCGACTTGATGTGGTTTTAAGAACAGCCCCATATGATAATATATATTTTATGTTGATGTGACTTGTAAGTCTATGGAAATAAAAGATGTCTTAAGACTGATTTGAAAATGGTAAAAATATGCCTTATAATGTTAAGATCTAGTTGTTGGCGTCTATGGTAGGGTAGATCAATTTATTTATTAATATCTGACTTTACAGCTCCAAGAAGGTGACCTGATAAAGGACAGAACGTGACCGGATGTGTAAAAATAAAAAAAAAAATCTTTTTATTAGATGTTCTGAGGCGGAATTGTACCCACCTCCCGCACAATAGGCGCACACACTACCCATTGCACCACACACGCCCACAGATCAATTTATTTCTCTAACTCAATTACAGCAGAAACGTAATCTATGGTATTTATAAAAAAAATCGCTAAAACTTATGTACAAATCGGGGAATAATATCGTAAGCTTCTCTGAAACCACGAAATTTCCAAAATTAACCGTTTTAATGCACGTCAGGCTACTTAAACCGATATTTACCGTTATTATTGCAACCAAAAAGACTTAATCATACCGAAAAGGTAATACCGGTTTTTATTTTCTTATTGAATTTTGATTAATTCCAATATATTTTAACAAGATCGCATAATTTTTCCAGGTTTTGTGGGCTGGAAAACTTTATACCAATTGAAAGATATTATTAAAAATTTTTTTTCAAGATGTGAGTTTAAAATATTTCACCATAACTAACGAACATCATATCTGATATTAAAAGATTTAAATCTATTAGGTAACACTAGTTTACAGGCAAAAATACCCATTAGAGCCTTTATTTTTCAAAATTTATTTTATAAACGTAAGAGTACCTACTGAAAAAACTAAAAAAAAAAAAGCGAACTCAAAAAATCTAATTTGAACTAAAAACAATATTTCAAAATAATTAAAACGAGAAGGCAAAGCTAACTACGTCTGTGCCGAATTTAATACTGAAAACTTTACTTCAACTGATTTAACTGGAAAAATATATATAAGATATAGATATCAAATATTTAAAAATTTTAAATCATTGATAAAAAAATTAGATACCATAAAAAAATAAATTTTCTTAGTAAAACACATTTTCCGACCGATCGGTCCTATGGCAGCTATATGCTATAGTCCTCCGAATTTTATAATTTTTTTCAAAAATTTATGTGAATGCATATAAAACTAATATATACCAAGATTGGGGACGCTACGATAAAAAACAAAAAGTTTTTCTCACTAGAAGTTGTTTTTTGACCGTCGTTTATATGGCAGCTATATGCTATAGTCATCCGATTTTGAAAAAAATTTTCAGAATTGTGTAAAAGCAAATAAAACTAATATATACCACGATTAGTGACGCTACGATGGAAATCAAAAAAGTTTTTCTCACAAAGACTTATTTCTCGACCGATCGTTCCTATGGCAGCTATATGCTTTAGTGATCCGATTTTAATACATTTTTCCAGAATTATGTGGAAGCATATAAAACTAACATATACCAAGATTAGTGACGCTACGATGGAAAACAAAAAAGTTTTTCTCACTAGAACTAGTTCTTAGACCGATCGTTCCTATGGCAGCTATATGATATAGTCATCCGATCCGGCCGGTTCCGACATATTAGTTGCGTGCAGTAAAAAGAAGACTCTGTGCAAAATTTCAGCTCGATAGCTTTAAAACTGAGAGACTAGTTCGCGTAGAAACAGACAGACGGACAGACGGACAGACAGACGGACGACGGACGGACGGACAAGCGGAAATGAACTCGGCTCGTCGTCCTGATCAAGAATATATATAGTTTATGGGGTCGGAAATGAATATTTCTATGCGTTACAAACTTCTGGGCAAAATTAATATACACTTTTCAAGTGTATAAAAATTCAAACTCAAAATTCTTGAATTTTTAAAAAAATTAAAAAAAATAATAAAAAAAAAAAAAAAACAATAGGAGATTTTTTATTATGTAAACTAGTGTAATTAAAGCGCCTACAAATAAGTCCGCATTTACACGATGCAGTTTCCTTCATGAAGTTTTTGTTTGTGGGGAAGAGGTTAAGAGGGACAGCCGAAGCAGGCAAAGCTTCATGACCTACCGCGGCGTGAAGCTTTTCGATCATTCTCCTTTGCTTTGTTCCGATAGAACTGATGCAGGGTTGATTTCTGGGTTATTTGCTTATCGATAACTCGTGTTCTCAGGCGAATTGAAATCGAACTCGTAATCGTAAATGCGCATGAAGTTTTGAAGATGCTTCAAAACATAATCGAAGAGAGCTTCATGAAGCAAACTTTATCGTGTAAATGCGGACTAAGTTTTTCATGCAAGAAAAGTTAATACTTTAAGAGTTATTAAAGTAATTATCAATTTTATCGAAAGATTTCTGGTGAGACTCCTTAACAATATATTTTAATGATCATAACCATTTTTAGTTTACCAAGTCAAAATATCTTGAAAAGTTTGGCAAAAAAATTTATTTTTTTTTAGTCCTATCTAGCTGGATCCATTTTGTAGACGTTCTTAATAACTTCCTTTCAATATATAATTTTTGGAATATTGGTTATGCTGTTCGTTCCCAATCGGCTGTATCTGGTTATGACTAGAAACTAAATGTTCGTTAATTTCATATTTAAAATTTTGTAAAACCATAAAAATTGTGTGATATTTTTATCAAGTCTGCAAGCAACTTTTTTTAATGGTTTCGTTTCAGGGGTTTAAACCCTATAGAATCTATGGAAATCTATCTAAAACGCGGACCAGTTTCTGGAACCTCTGAAATCTGTTTTCTGTTGAAAGATGTCTTCTAATTGGGCAATATTTTCCCCACCTTTATAAAAGTCCGTTTACTCTGTTGCATAATTATAATCTCTGAATACATTCACAAAAGATATTTCAATTACAATTCAACTTTTTGGCACTACAACCCAATATATTTCATTCAACTGTTGAAAACCAAGTTTTTCAAAGAGCTTACATGATTTTTCATTACTAAAGACCACCGTGGCCAATACCTCCGAGCCCGTAGCAGCAATTTTTTCAGCCATAAACTGAACGATCAAAGAACCCATGCCCAAACGTCGATGCGAGGGTAATACATGCAAGTGACTTAAACTGCCATGGGGAGATCTTTGGAAAAAATTTTATTATATTTTGAATGGAATAATAAATAATACTTATTATTTACCTCAAACACCAGGCCACCAGTTCTCCATTCATGTCAAAGGCACCCGCACTTATATTGGTTTCTATTAGCTGTTTGATCTGTAATACAGAATTTGCATCACGATAGGGCCAATGTTGATCCACTAAGTCGGCATGCTCAGAATTCAGTTGATCAAATGTAAAAGAGGAATTTGTACTAGAAATATTTTATATATAAGAGAAAGTTGGTTAATTTTTAAGCTAGTAAATTAACTTACTTTTCAAATTTCTTTACATTACGTTGGGGTAAATGGTACACAAGTGTACCCTGATGTTCCAGTTTGGACAAGTCGGAATATCGTTGTAGCCAATAGCTTTCTATAATGGGTTTAAAGCGTGTTTCATAGCCACAGATTAAATGTTCAATTGGAAGAAGTAAAGAATTGAGAGCAGACTGCAAGTTGTCTAGGTCCAATTTGGTTTTTAAGTTAAAAAGGCTTTGTGGCCAATGGAGTGCTGTAAAAAA
This sequence comes from Lordiphosa mommai, assembly GCA_018904225.1. Classification (NCBI taxonomy): domain Eukaryota; kingdom Metazoa; phylum Arthropoda; class Insecta; order Diptera; family Drosophilidae; genus Lordiphosa; species Lordiphosa mommai. The sequence continues at coordinate 114,003 of JAEIFT010000502.1, read as the reverse complement.
AATATATAATTTTATCAACAAAAAATTTGTATATTTTTTCTCAACTATATCAAACGGAACGAAACCAAATTTAATATTTAGCTGGACGCCAATTAATTTCTTCGCGTAAATCAGCCTTAGTCACAAAAGGGGGGGAAAAAAAGGGAGAGTGTGTGGTGTACAAAAGCGGCTCGAACCTACCTTGTTGAAGGCTAGGCGAGCAATGGAGGTGTAAGAGTGGAGTTGGATACTTTTAAAATGTTGCCAGCGATTTCAACATGTTTGCTAAGGTCTTTTAACACAGATAGAAAATCGATCAACTATTTCAGGGTGTCTGCAAGAAAACACTAGTTTTGTTTAAACATTTAAAAGCTGGAAGCCAAAAACACTTTTCGTTCTGTTTCTGTTTCAAGCGATCACGGCTCTGAGCGAAACCAGTTTATCGTTTTCTCTATGGAACTGTTATTGAAAAGCACACTTTGTCGAGAGCAGACGCCCAAGGTGTTTTTTTTGCGTATGTGTGCGCGCCTCAGTCTGCCAAATCTTCTTGCATAACAGAATTTCGTCTATACTTGTATATACATATATAGCAAATTAAACGTGCTCTCTCTTTCCCTCTCTAACTGGCTGCCTCTGTAATCGCAGCTCAACAACAAAGACGAAGACACTTGAACGAGACACTCCATTCGTTTGGATCGCCCAAAAAACACTTTACGTTGTGCTGTTGATAAAAGCGCTCCTGTTAAGTGCACTCTGTTAGACAGATCAGTGCTTTTGTTCAACCCAGAGCCACTGAGCAATGAGCGCGAGCGCAGTAACAGAACTGTTTTTGCTCTGACCAAAACAGGTTGGGCCTAACATTTTGTTGTCTCTGTTATGAGAAGAGCAGAACAAAAATAATTGTTGACTGTTAAATGCGACCTCTGATAATAACAAAAAACAGCTGATTATTTCGCTGTTGAGTTTGTTGCGAGAGCGACAATAACAGCTGATTATTTCGCTGTTAAGTTTGTGGCGGCAGAGCAATCTTTCCCTCTAGAAATATTTACTCTATGCGAGCACTGATTGGCTTTGCTTGATTTTTACTCTCTTTGCGAAGGGCTCGGCATGTGTTCGGCTCGTGTCTGTGTGAATTTGCCGAATGTGTTCGGCCGCCTGCGTCTTGGACGACAACGTCTGGCGTAAATTCATTATAATTCGCTCCAGGAAAAATAATTCCCGAATTTTTCGTGAGAGGGGATATAATAGACAATTACCGAAGCAATTGCCAAATTGAGCTATTTTCCGGCCAGATCTAACAATTTAGCTATTCAATTTTGTAAGAGCCAGCATTTCCAGTTATTTTTTAAATATTATTTGCCATTTTTAAGGGGCACACCTAGTGTAACGGCCTAAAAAAAGGTGATTTTTGGGAATTTTTATAAAAAAAATACTTTATTAATTGTTTCAAAATTTTAAGAGTATATTTATACATTTTTTAAGAATATGCAGCGAAATTTATGAAAAAAATCTAATATTTTTTAAGTTATACACGATCTCCGACGGCGCAAAAAAAGGTCCTCCACTGCTACAGTAATACCGGCCGTCGCCGTGGATGAAATTAAGAAAACAAACTCACTTCAGCAAATTCGGAAAATGCTGTTTTGAGAAAAACGCGTTTTCAAACGCTAATGAAACTCTCTACTTGCCGACCAGCTGTTCTTTAGATGGCTATAAATCACAAGCTATATAAGATATCGATTTGAAATTTAAAAATAGAATTTCCACCTTATACCGGAGTTACACAGGGCGCATCATTGTCGAAGATGCGAAAAAATGATGCAGTCGTTTAGACCGCAGCCGCATCATTGAAACAGCTATTCGCCATGCCAAACGTAAACAAACCGAATTAGTAAGAAGAAGAGAACAAATGTAATTTATTGAAATAGAGACAATTATGGGCGAGAGCGATATGTTTAATATGGCACCTGCTGTATTTGGCAACGGCACTGCGTTCACCAAAATGTAAATAGAGCTTGCTTTTGCGGATCATTTATTTTTTTAAATTACGCGGTTCAAATATGATGTAGTTTCTTGTCGAATTTCGATGTCAAAATTAGCAGTTCTCAATCGATGCCGTAAAACAATACTCATCATTGCCGCATCATTAAACATGCGGCTCTTCTTCTATCCACAGGTTTCTTTTGGGAAACAATTCCGCACCTTCCGTTTAACGGAAAATTTCAATGATGTGGCCGGTCTAAACAGCGTATTAAGCATTTCAGATATTTTGCCATTTCTATGAATTTATAACCGTCGATTTAATCAATAGTTGGCAACACTGGCTTTCACTAAACAATTGTTGCAATAGATTCTCTTCACAAACTCTCAACAAACAACTTTTCAACCTTGCCTCACCCTGTTATGGCCCCCTTAATCCCTCTCTACTTACAATAAGTAAAAAACTTCCATTTGTCAGATAATCCTTATCCGGTGCAAACATTTGAATTGTCTCATGAGCATTTGGCTTTAACTGTATATAATGTTCAATTAAATCAAATCCCGTTAAATTTGTGCGTTCGCCCACATATAAATCTCTTAATTGTGGCCAGAGCTCACGTTGAATTTCAAACAATTTAATGGCCATGTTAAAATGCAACTAAAACAAATCAAAATACAGAGATAAGGCAAAAGAGAACAAATTTTGCTCTCTTTGAAATTGAGCGCCATCCTTTATGAACTAAGCAACACTAAACGAAAACAGCTGTTTGAATTTATAACAAATTTATAACAAATTTAAGAATAAACAAACAAAATATAATTATGGACAGGGAGCACCTGCAATGGCTACAAAAGGTATTACCCACGCTGTACAACTCGCTGGAGCATTTAACCCAGCTGGAGCAATCAATGGAAGCAGATAAACAGAGGCCACCAGTTGCAGCCACGGGCCAGCGTAGAGTCTGGGTTAAGAAGGAGAATCTAGAACGCGATACCGATGGCCACTTTGCCACCACCTTTGAGCAATTGTATGTGGAGAATCATGAGGAGTTCCGGGCACAAGCGGGCATGACGCCACAGGTTTTCGATATGCTCTTCTGTTTGGTATCGGAGCAGCTAAATAAGAACTCCATACGTACGCCCATATCAGCCGAGTGCCGCTTATATCTCACTCTAAAGTAAGTAGCCACTACTTAGCCAAGCACTCTTGCCTAATCTTTGCCTTCTTTTCCAGCTACCTGGTCCAAGGCGCAAGAGTACGTGATCTAGCCAAAGCCTATAAAATGGGTCCCTCCACCGTGCGTGCCATAGTGCAAGAAACCTGTCACATCTTATGGACTCTCTTAAGCCCGGCCTTTATGCCTCAACCCACTACCGAGGATTGGCGTACAATAGTCGAGGGTTATCAACAATTATGGAATTTACCCCACTGTTTGGGCGCCGTAGATGCCAAAGTTTTGAATATTTCCTATAGAGGCGATCACTCCCTGGTTGTTCTGGCCAGTTGTGATACAAATTTAATGTTTATCAATTTTGATATAGGCCAATTTGTTAATAATCAATTGGAATGGCTAAATGATTTTGGTTCATCTCTTTTTAATGATGAATTAAATGATCCTTTGCCCAGTGAACCTTTAGATCAGCATAACCCCTCCAGTCTAGGTTATAGCTTTGTGGCCAATGCCACGTTTCCCCTATGTGAACATCTCATGTGTCCCTTTAACAATAGTAAAACGAAAAATGTTTATATCAAATTCAATCAGCAGCTTAAGTTAGCTCTTGAGGGTAGCATAGATAAGGCTTTTGCTTTATTGATGAAACGCTGGCGTGTTCTGGCCCAAACCCTGCACATGTCCCCACTGAATGCTGAGAAAATTATTAAGGCTACAATTGTCTTGCATAATTTTGTTAAACTACATGATGAAACCTATTGTCCAGAGGACTTTTTGGAGGCGACTCTGACTAGTTCAGACAGTGCCATATCAAGTGACTGGCTAGAAAGGAAAAATTCAGTGAGAAGAAATTGTACAGCCTGGAAATTACGTGAAGGTATTATAAGGCTTAACAGTAAAGACTCATGGGAACCAAATTCATTTGAGGCATTAGTAGAGAGCGTCGAATGGACGGATTAGTTTTAAATTATTGTTAAATTTATAAAAGATTATTATTACTTTAAATAAAATTATATTGTGACAGGGAATAATACCGGAACCGTTAACCGAAATAAACCGTTTAAAACCAGGTACAAGTATCGAAACCGGAACAGATTTTTAAATTTTTTTGAGAACCGAAAACCGTTACCCGTTATAATAGGAACCGAAAAACCGGAACCATACCGAAACGCTAATACCGGTATTGTTTCAGATACTTATTATTTAATTGATTGATTTATGATTATTACAAATATTAGAAATTTGCCCTTAAAGAATAACCAGAATCAAATTCTCTTTTAAAAAACATAAGATATAGAAAAAATTTCAATAAAAGCGGCTATACGGTAAAGTCTGTAAAGGATTTGTAAGTCTACAAAATCCTCCCTTAAATAAAGAAATGTTAGAAAAACGATAATATTAATTTTAGAAATAAAGTTTCTGGAATTTTATCTAATTTCGATTACAAAAAAATCTGGTTTAAAATTTCGGAAAATTTTTTGTCAGGTAAAGCTAAGGCAGATTATGTTTCCTATATTTGTCAGCTTAATGAAAAATGGCGACATAAGAATAGCGAATTCCTTAATTCTAGGCTGTAAGCCTGGACAGAAGCGTTAGGCAAAATTATTTGTTCAATAGGCTAGAATTTGGTATATTTTGAAAAACGGATTATTATGTGGCATATTACGATCATTAATTTTTTTTGATATCGTGAAACTATTTAAATTTTTGAATATTAAAAAAATATATTTGTACCGGTATACTGAAATAAAAACCGAAATTAACTGAAAACCAAAATAGAACCTTTAACGAAGGCTGCAAACCGGGTTTATTGAACTGCTCGAACCGGACCATGCTTGAACCCAAACCGAACCACTTATGCAAAAATAATGGTTCGGTTTATAATATTAGGTAATTGTTCAAACGAAAGAAATTCTTAATGGGATTATTAACAAATTAACTGTCAATGTCTCTGCGTCTGATTCCAAATAATAGAAGATAATGGAAGGAGCAATAGGACACAATTAACAAAAATCAAATTTTATTCTAAATCTATCAACGATGTTATGGGTTTCTTCGAAAACTGTGCACGAGTATATACATTGAAAAAGTTCTACGAAAATTTACAACACTAAATTTTGAACCTTCTACACAGAAGAAAAAAAAATTTATTCCAACCGATGTCTGACCAAATACGAATGGATTGACTTGAGTACGGATTTTTCCATTTCGTAATTCTTGTCTTGATTCCGTTTTAGCTCAGGTGAGTTTTATTTTAACTCGAAATATGCTTATTTTAATAACACACAGGATCGGTTTAAGTTAGATTGTAAATGTAAAGTAGCCTAGAACAAATTTTGAACTCGATCTCGCTTTCCATGATATTGCTATTCCCTACTTACTAACGATGTAGGATTTTTTGGATTTTTAGGTAGGACTTTTTGTATTGACACAACAATTTTAGGATTGTTTTAATACTACGTTCTTGATTTAATTACAATCAAGTTCGACTTGTACTTGAAATTTTAATCCAAAGGTCGGGACCAATTCAGTTTTTTTAAGCTTGTATCAACTAATGTCAGCTTATAGATTTGATTATATCAATCTAATTTACATAGAACCAATTAAAACAAATAAATATATCAAAAAAAATTGCTCATCTGAACCGAGGTTCGAACCAAAAACTGAGGTTCAGAGTATCTAAGAACCGGTACGCGAACCGAACACAAAGCTACTTAACGGGTTCGAACCTATGAACCGAACCTCTCCCAGAATTTTGGAAGATTGCAGCTTTGGCTTTAACCGTTATTCTCATTTCGATACGTACCAGAACCGATATTCGTTTCGGGATTAATTCCTGCAAATAATTTAAATTTTGGCGTCGGATTAGATCGGTAAGAAACGAGAAGGCAAAGCTAACTTCGACAGTGCCGAAGTTTTAAAAACTCTTGCAAAAGTTCACTCCAACTGATATAAACTGTAGAATATATATATATATATATATAGATATCAGATATTTATAAATTCAAAATCATTGAGAATCAAAAATTATGTAGAAGCATTTAAAGCTAATATACCAAGATTGGTGACTCTACGATGGAAAATAAAAAAGTTTTTCTCACTAAAACCTTTTTCCGACCGATCGTTCCCATGCCAGCAATATGATATAGTCATCCGATTTTAATAAATTTTTTCCAGAATTATCTGGAATCATATAAAACTAAAATATACCATGATTGGAGACGCTACGATGGAAAATAAAAATGTTTTTCTCACTAGAACTAGTTTTTTGACCGATTGTTTCTATGGCAGCTATATGCTATAGTCATCCGATTTTTATAACTTTTCCAGAATTGTGTGGAAACATATAAAACTAATATATTACTCGATTGGTGACGCTACGATGGAAAACCAATAAGTTTTTCTCACAAGAACTAGTTTTTTGACCGATCGTTCCTATGGCAGCTATATGTTTGCAGCCTATGTGTATTTAAAGACATTTTGCAAAGTTTGTTCGAGATAGCTTTGAAACTGAGGGAGGAGATAGCATACAAACAGACGGAAAGACGGAAATGAACTCCATTCGCCATGCTGATCAAGAATATATATACTTTATGGGGTTGGAAATGCTTCCTTCTTTGCGTTCCAAACATTATGACAATTTTAATACAGCCAAGGGTACAAAACCAATCCGAAACGGTACTAGGTTTTTTTTCCTAATTTAAACGAAGTTCCGTTAGTTCTGTAAATTTATTATTTTGAGTTTTAAATTCCCCAAATTTGTACAATTCATTTAAATCTCTACTTTACTGGAACAACTTTATTGGACATTTGATAAATTCAAATTTGAAAAATTATAATAAAAATACATTGGTAATAAAATCATGTTTTAAATTTAGAATACACAAAATAAAAGATCATAGATATATCAATCAATATACATTAATTGCAGGCATCATTAACTTGAAGATAAGGGTTTAACATTAGAATTTCTGTTCATCAATTTGGTTTTGTTTTTTTTTTTTTGTCTTTTCTTTGCTTAATTTCCCAATCCCTCGGCACGTACATTTATGGCATCCAAGAAAGCAGCCATGGGTGTGGAGGCACTAATACCATCCAATGTGTTGACCACTTTATTCTTCAAATTTCTTAATCGCAACGAAGCATGTATAAAGGTCACCGAAATGGGCAGCAGCAAAGTGAAAATGGTCAACAGAACAGCGCTCAGCAGATGCAACAACAAATAGCCACCCAGCAAAGCTCCAGCCAGGACATACCATTTCTGTTGGGCAATTTGTTCGGCTGCCACAGCATTTCCACCGCTCAAACGACTGGCTATAAAATTCTTCTTGGATTTAACACTAAAGAATTGCCAAATCACCGCAATGATCAGGGCCTGAACCAGCAAACCACTGAGTATCTTGGTGGGATTAAAGAAGATCATCAAAGCGTAGATGAATAAAAAGAGTAGAAAATAATTCGTTTGATAGTATAACAAATTTTTGACCACACGATTGCCCCATTTGTCGAAATCCTTCAAATTTGGCAACTGGAAACGTGCTGATCCCAGCACAAAATCATCCAGGGTACGCAGTGGAGCCAACTGCAAGTTGCCCGACAAAGCGGCAGCGGCATCACCCACAGCTGATGAGGCGGACATGGTTTTTGAGTGTTTGCTTTTGTAGTTGTTGTTGTTGTTGTTCCTCTCCAACTTTTGTGTTAGCTTTTGATAACTGGGCTGACCTAGACCACGGGCAAATTGATGTACTTCTTCCACGTTAAACAGCTGAGTTGTCAGCTGCCTAAATTTCGAGGACAATTTCCTGTTGGACAATCCGCCGCGTTTCGGTAAGAGATGCGCTCGCTCGTCTATGGAATTCCAATCGTTTTCCTGTTCACTAGAATCTTCCTCTTCAATTAGTTTGTCCAGTTTAACAATATTTAATTAATTTTTCACCCGTCGTCAGTGAGGCTGTGTGCGAAATGTGGATTGTTAGTCAGCAATAGAGGTGGCACTCAATCGATAACGTTTAGTGATGGCAACGTGAATGATATCACAAATCACGGCAAACAATTCACTTGTCACGCTTATGACGAAATCACACTGAGTACATTGAAATGTAATGAAAAAGATGGGAGAGGTACTAAATAAATTAAAAAAATTATTCGTTATCTAAATAAAATTATTCGCGGTTATTTAAACGCGGAAGCCAAAAATTGATTAAAAGAGCGGACGGAACGGTTTCGTATTTTAACATTGTAGCAAATGGAACAAATTTTTAAATTTTTAAAATTTTTCTCCTTATGCCCTTTTGTATGAATGATGAAGTTTCATACAATTTTTGTGGAATAAAGAAGCAGAAGTAATGATTCCTTCACCCTTTACTTTGAGCCCATACGGAGCTGAGAAGTACTGTTGCGCTTAACAGCACATGAATGGAACTTGTGTTTCACCTAGTGTGATATTTTCATATTTCGATAGATTACACCTTTAAAAATAACATATTAAAATTTCACATAGATATCTTAAATAGTTTTTGAGTTATAGCCATTTAAAGAGAAGCCGCTCTGCGTTTTAAAACGCGTTTTTCTCAAAACAGCATTTTGCGAATTTGCTGGAAAGATTACTCAAAGATAAATGATCCGATCACTACCGAATTTTTCTACATGTTCTTTATATAGTTCTCCATACCATAACCTATATATCTAAAAATCTAATTTTGCCAAAAACGACCAAAATTTTGGGAGAAATTCGACTTTTTTTTTAAAGACCGCCATTTTGTCAATTTAAGATTTTTTTTATCGTAGGTCAGGTACGGCATTTCCGCAGAAAAGTCTACCATGACCGAAAAATTAAAAGTGAATTTAAAGTTGATTTTTAATTGATTATTATTATTTATTTTAATTAAAGATTTTAAAGCTTTCCTTAGTAGCGATTGCGATATATCGGGCTAAAAAACTACAAATTTAGGATATGGCCAGTTTTTGTTTTTGATTTACATATTGGTCATAAAGCTTATATGGTAGGCTTTGCATCTTGTACTCGTGCTCTTCCTTGTCGGCCGTTGTGCTGCTTTCAAACCACTTTATGGACTCGCTGTACTTCTCCAGCTCACTGCTCTTATCCGGATGTTTGACACTTTCGCTACCCTGCGGTCAATGTCCGACTGCGGAAGGCCCCGTTGTCCTTCCTGATGATAATTTTGGTAGTCCTCTCAACGTTATAGCTAGTTTATGGGATTGATTAATCTGTAAGAGAACTTTTCTTGTTAAAATTCTTAAAAAACAGAATTGTTAATGCTTACCTTCCATTTTTTTTTTAAATTTTGACTCTTGGCACGTCGAAGTAGGAAAAAAACTAAGCTCGATATATGAAATATATAGCGAATGCTAATATTGGTATCGAATGTTGTAACAATGATGGCAACATTCGTCACGAATGTACATTCAAAATACACCGAAGGAATGTTAACATTTAGAACATTCCGAGAATGTTGTCGAGAATGTAACAATGACAATGAAAATGTTATGTTAATCAAAGAATACCAGGAAAATGTTAAGACTTAGGTTGCCTCCTAAATTAAAAATAAAATAAGAAACTTAAAAAAAAATAAAGAACAGGGCTTTATATTTGATATATATTTTTTTTTTCAAAAAATAAAAAGACATGACAAACTTTAACAGTTCTCCCTAATTTTGACCTTAAGAATCGAACTGAATCATTACTTTTTTGAGTTATAACGATGGTTTTATATACATTTTATTTAAGTTTTTTACGAAGTTGCATTTAATTTTGTAAAATCCAAAAACATGATATTTTATTCTCGTGAAATCTAAATAAATAGATTTAAATGTGCTCTAATTTAATACATTCACAGATTTTCGCTATAGTTGCGCATTCAAAAGTTTTAGATTGAAATCTAAAAAATAGAAGGCTAACATCGGCTACGCCGATGTTTTAAATCTTGCAGTTTTTGAAAGGCGCTACCATTGATAACAAAAAGTTTTTCTCACTAGAATTAGTTTTTAGACCGATCGTTCCTATGGCAGCTATATGCTACAGTCATCCGATTTCGAAAATTTTCCAGAATTGTGGGAAGTATATGAAACTAGTATATACCACGATTGGTGATGCTACGATGAAAAACAAAAAGTTTTTCCCACTAGAACTAGTTTTTGGACAGACCGTTTATTGGCAGCTATATGCTATAGTCTCGATTTTAATAAATTTTTCCATAATTGTGTGGAAGCATATAAAACTTATTGTACCACGATTGGTGGCGCTACGATGGAAAACAAAAAGTTTTCCCATTAGAACTATTTTTGGACCGATCGTTCCTATGGCAGCTATATGCTATAGTCATCCGATTTCGATCAATTTTTCCATAATTGTGTGGAAGTATATGAAACAAATATAAACTAAGATTGGTGATGCTTCGATCGAAAACAAAAAAGTTTTTCTCACAAGAACAAGTTTTTTGAACCGACCGTTTAATCAGCTATATGCTATAGTAATCCGATTTTGATAAATTTTTTCCAGAATTGTGTGAAGCATATAAAACTTATATGTACCACGATTAGTGACGCTACGATTGAAAACAAAAGTTTTTCTCTTAGAACTAGTTTTTTGAACCGATCGTTCCTATGGCAGCTATATGATATAGTCATCCGATCCGGCCGATTCCGACAAATGTGCAGCGTATTTGTATTTAAAGACTTTTGCAAAGTTTGGTCAAGATAGCTTTAAAACTGAGGGAGGAGATAGCATAGAAACAGACGGACAGACGGACGGACGGACAGACGGACAAACGGAAATGAACTCAGCTCGTCATGCTGATCAAGAATATATATTTTTTATGGGGGGAAATGCTTCCTTCTATGCGTTACAAACATCGTGACAATTTTAATATACCCTCTGAAGGGTAAAAAAAGAAATTTTTACACAATTTTTACTATCAAAATGACATTAAATTAGGAAATATTTAATTAGAAATCAAGTTATTGTTAAAAAACAAGGGCTAAGACTTTAAAAAATTATTTTATTGAGATTTTATTTTTTATTTATTAATATTTGGAAAATTTTTTTAATATTTTGTAAAAAATTTGAGCTAAAAAAGGTTGCACTTATTTTAGTTTTAGGACCAAAACTTTTGAAAGCGCAATGAGATCGAACATCTGTAAATGTAGTCCATTAGAGGACATATAAATCTATTTATTCAGATTTTCCAAGAAAAAGATATAATTTTTTTACAATTTAGAAAAAATTTTAACTTGATGAAAAACTTTTAAAAAATTTTTGTATAAAGCCATTGTTATAACTCATAAAACTAATGATGCAGTTCGTTATCCCAGGGCCCGAAATTGGGGAAATGTCTTTATTTACAGTGTTATCATTAAAGTTTGTCATGTCTTTTTTTTCGACTTGCACTTTATTTTGGGTTTTTGTATGTTCAAATTAATAAGAGTCCATAAATGTCCAACACGTCTCAGGAGAATGGCTTTAGTGCAATTTTTTGTTTTATTCAAAAAATTATTTTATGCATTTCATTAAAGTTTTGTTCATGTTTTTTCATTCCTTCCATTAGCTTCATATTGAAGCTTGCGTTTAACCCTTAGGGCGGCAATCTGTATATTTTTAAAAAATCCGTAAGGCATCAATATTTTTAGTTTCCAACTGTTGAATAAAATCCCACCTTTTCCATTATTCAAACATTTGCAAAATTGTCAGAAAAATTTGATATTCATTTCTATTAAATTTGTTAAATTAATCAAACATAAGTACAGCTAAATTAATTTGTTTTTTTAAAAGGAAACCTACAATTTGTTTATGGAAATTTTTTAAGGGGGGAAATAGTTGAATGCGTGGATGCGGGTGTGTGGGGCATGGGGATTATCAAACCTAAACAATATTGTTAAACAATTATTTCTTTTATATATTATTAATATTCATGATTAAATTAGGAATAGTTTTTTTTGCTTTTGCTTTCTTTCGTTTGTTTTTCAACCTTTGGACGTTGAACTACGGACTACTTCAAACTTGGTGCAAGTTTTTTGGTAATGCGTTGCGTTGCTTTCCAATTCCAATTTTTTTTTTGCTTTTTTGGTTACGCCTCCAGATCATTGACAAAAAGTACTTCGCGATTTTTAAGGCCCACATCGCGGAGAGTTTTGTTGACAGTTTCATTGGCCGCACCCTCGGCGGCATTTTGATCGGCATTTGAATAGAGCACACGTTTGGGGAAATTCGTTGTGATTTCGAATTCATCGGGTGAGTCGGGATGACAGAAGAGGAAGTGATAGACATCCTGGGGGAGAAATACAAATTTTTATATAAGGATAACGAATTCAAGTAAAAACTTACCAAAATCGAGTCCGTTTGCCAGAAGCGTCTTTCAAGACGCGTGCCACTGGGTAACTTAAAAACCACTGCTATGGCTCCCACTGCATCCGTAGGTGGTTCTGATGGTACCAAAGTGGCCAGCTCTATTTTTTGTCTAGCTATCTCCTCCTTACGCAGCTCCACATCCCTTCGAGCCCGCTCCTCAGCCTCTAAAACTTGACGTGCCGCATCACGTTCACGTTGCTTCTGTCGCTCCTTCTCCTCATCGGCCAACAAACTCTGTTCATAGGCTTCATCCTGCTGTCTTCGCAGGGTCTGTGTGAAATTCCTTTCCAGCCGATCGGCACGCGCCTGACTTAACCACACCTCATTGGCAGCTATCACCGATTGCAGTCTTCGCAGCAGCTCCTCCGACGTACAATCTCCCTCGAAACGACCCACAATCATCATACGATTCGCTCGCAAACTAATCATCACCATTAATGGATAATTCCTTACGGTAATCGATTGCATCACTCGATAACCCTCCGGTGAGGATATATCACAGCCCCAAAGTAATGTGTGTGTATTGATATAATCGATGACCGAACGGGAAGCCAAAGTTTCACGGCAAAATGAATCTACATCGGGATTCTTGGCGGGATCCTTGTGCAGATAGACAATGAGGAAGCGCAATTCCTGTTTTGCATCATTCAAAGCCTGGGCATAGGTGCCCTGATAGAAGACCGGATGTTCGGGATATCTTTCATAATATTCACGTATGAATTTCATCACATCACCCAATGGATCCGTCACCAAACGCGGCTCATTTCCACCGCCGATATTCACAAATGCACTAACAATGCTCGACAGTGTCGAGTAGAAATATTGGAATACAAAATTAATCACATAGCCGAGCAAGCCACGAAAACTGCGTGGTATTGGTCCGCTTGGGACACGGCTAACTGTACGGCCGCCGGGCATATTGGCAGAGAAAACCTGTTGCAGGAAACGATCATTGATAACGGTCGGAGCACGGACATCCGTTGAGGCGGCAAACATTGTGGGTCGTCCCTCGCGTATGTTTAATTGCTCCTGGAAGGCCACCTGCAAAGGAAAATGAGAGGGGGGAATTAGGGTCAATTGTTGAAAGAATTGACGGTATTTTTATGTTTATTAGATTTGGGGATCATATTAAATCTTCGATCTTGTTGAAGAACTATATTGCCGACCTAGACTTAGATCTACCCAATTTCTACCAGAAGCTTTATTTAACCCTTTTGAATAATGCGAACAATGAACGTTCATTTACCAGTCTATGAGTAATTTCCGAGTTCTTCGAGTAGTTTCCAAAGCCCCCTTGGAACGTGCAATTGCAGAGATCTACAGGAGAACTCTACTCCGAAGAAAGGCTATTCGTTTAAACGCGTTGCGTTATTCAGCTCTGAACTATTCGGTTGATTAGAAAATCATGTCGAATAGATGGCATTTGGTCCATATTGATCAAGTTTTTAATAGGATATTCGGATTTTTGAAAAATATTTGATATTATTTATTTCCATTTTAATAAAATTTTGTCCGGAAAGCTTAAAAATAAAGCTTGTAAGCTAACAAAAGGGGTTTTAAAGTCAAGCGAACGGAGGCCTTTTTAGCTAATTTATTATTATTATGTATTTTTCGAATAATTTAAATATATATCGATATTTTTTCGATATTGAACAAGTATTATTTCGATATTGATTTTTTGTTGACAAAATAATCGATTTTATCGATGTTTTCGATATTTTTAACAAAAACCGATTTTTTTTTAAACAAATAAACAGTTTTTTTGGGGTCATTTGAAGCGTATTAGAAACTAAATTCTGTGTGCCATCAAAATCTACAGATCAGAGCTTCCACTCTCCAAAACATATAAATAAAATGTATTTTTATAAGTTTGAGGTCTGATCTCAGATGAAAAATTTTATATTCAGCACTATGCTTTATTAAAATAAGACGGCTGTTCAAAAGCATTCTGATTTCAAAGCTCAACAAAAGTGTTTCTATTCATATGAAGCATTGTGACGAAAATCATTTTTATGTCATTTGACAATAGACCTTTGACAATGATATGTATTTCATATTAATTTTGCATTTCATTCATAAAACATAAAAGTAACATAAGATCAGAACTTAAAAATATCGCCGAAAATATCTAAAAAATTCGATATACCATACGATCGCATATGTAAAATATCCGATATTAATATATCGATTTTTTACAAAAATATCGATATTCCATATATCGATAATATTTCCGGCAACCTAGTTAATAAGCTTCTAAACTACAAATGTATAAAAAAGATGATCGTCAATCGATAAGGCAAAAAATTTGTACAAATTTTGATGAAAACTTGTCTAAAAAGCATTGATTTAATATTTTGCGGAACTTAAAACTTAATCTATGCACTCGCTCGCAAATAATTTGTTCAAATAGTGTCATATATTTTCCAATTTAGCAAAGTTTTCTTTTATATTTGAGCAAATTATTTACCCTTGAAACCCTATTAGCTTTACTGTGTGCATTTCCGGAATATTTTGATACTTTACTTCTTTACTCGCTACCCGAGCTTAGTATCAAACATGAGCAACGTATACGGTACCGGCTGCAATGTCAGCGTTGAGTTTGCCAAATTCGGTTCCGGAAATGATTAATAACGATAAGGCAAAGCATACTTCGACTGTGTTAGACTTAATACACTTGCAAAGCTCGCTCGAACTAAATTAACCGATAGAATGTATATAGGATTTAAAGGGTGTTCCAATAGCAGGTGTGGTACTATGATATCGAATAAAATCTGCATTATCGATTCTTTTTCGCCATATTTTGTGTTATTGTCATTGTGACAGTATGGGAATTTAGTTATGGATCGCTACACGAAAGAACAGAATGGACAAAGTTTATGTGAATAATCCAAAGACGATTCCAGCCTTGAATCGCACAATTAAATCGAGTATTTGGCCCATTCCGGAGGCCATACCCCAAAATGTCATCGGAAATATGGACGTAAGAGTGAGATATCTACTAGTCGCTGTAACCATTTCCGTGGAATTATTATCCAAACATAATCCTATTGTCTGGCCTTTCGAACGAATTAAAGTAATTGTAAAAATTTCGAACCGTTGGTGTTTCATTAAGCTAAGTTAACACAGGCAAAGAATTTGCCCAAATTTTGATTAAAATTTAGCTGAATAGGCCTCTTATATAGAAAATTTCTCGTTACTTTTTGAGCGAATAATTTTCGTATAGATCCATTTTTTTCAGTTTTAACTTCAGCAAAAATCTAACGTAATGACGATTTAGACAACATTTTTATTAATATTTGGACAAATTATTTGCCAGTGAAAGGTCCTTAGTTTAAGACACATTTTCCGACCGAATGGTTCTAGAGTTGAGAATCTAGTTCATTGGTTCATTTTTTGATAGTCTATTTATTTTTGAAATATACCCGTAAGTTCTACTAACCAACTTTGGATTATAAACTTTGAGAAGTAGTGTTAAAATTCGACCTCCAAGGAAGCAGGCAAAGCCACTATTTTGAACAAAGATTTAGATTTAACGGAGAAAAAGCTTTAAAAAAATATACTTCTAAACAAGCCACCTGGATTTTACATCGTTTTCCTCTATTGTTTAATACCGATAGTGAAGTTTTTGTCTCCCCTTTCCGAATAAACACGGTCAACTACCTCCAACACGAATCGCCGAATTTGTATAACAATTATCAGTACCATTACTGGTACTGTTTCTTTAGAATCATTTGCATGTAAACCCTTATTCAAAACAATTTTCCAATTTTCTTAGCATTCTTTGATGAACCAAAAAAAAAAAATTTTTTTCTAAAGTAATCTAAATTTTTTTGGGTTTTGGGTTGCGGACATTCGAAGGTCGGAATAATAAAAATCTAAATTTCTGCTTATACCCCCCACGGAAATCAATCAGCTGTTTTAGTCACACAAGTTGGCAGCGCCATAAGCATTCCGATGGGAATGAGCGTAAATTTTAGTTTGTTTGAAGACTAATCCAGTTGGAAACTTAGGAAACTTAGTACACCCTTTTTGTATGGATTTGATAACCATCGGAATCGATTTAGCTGGGTTTAAGTAACATGCTTTCACTTAAACGCTCTTTTTTGGGACGTACAGGTAGTCTGCATACGATTTGTGATGTGTCCCAAAAAAACGGAAACTTGAAAATTTAAAATTTTGTTGCATGATTTTGGGGGCTCTCAAAAATTGATAAACACCAGCAGCTGAGTGTTAGTCTGAAGTAAAAATGGGCGCGAGAACTGAATTGAATCATTCATATCTAGTTTAATTTCCTCGTTCACCGGTTACCCGGCATTATTAAATACTCACCTCGAGATCCCATTGATGTCTTATTAAAACATCTCGGCATATGTTCATATCCTCGATGCCAGTCAGGTCCTGAAATTGTAGCACCTTTTCTGTTTGTTCATTTGTCAGTCCGTCCGCCTCCATTTTTGCAGCTGGTTGATGTTTTGCCTGGTGGGTAGCTTTCTATATGTGTGTGGGTGTTTGTTTGTGTGTGTGTGTATGTTTGCAAGTGTCACAATTTAATGTTGTTGTAGTAGTTGGCCTTTGTCCGTTGCTTTTCCTATGTGCCAAAAAAATAAGAAGAAAAGGAAAAAAGAGATACGCAATAATTAAACAATTTCACTTAATTCTCTCTGGCCGCAACACAAACTTTTTAACATCTCTTGTCTGGCTCCGTTTTTTGCGTGCGTTTGCAATGATTTCGCTTAATAATTACAGGGGCCCCAAAAAAAAGTTTACAAACAGTGTGACCGCAACTGGCATACGGTAAAATACTGAAAAACACAAAGAGAGATGTGCAATTGCTTAGTTATCGATATTTATGGGTGCTGACAACTTACTTTAGATTTTCGAATATTTTGCTTGCTGGATAAGTGAAGTTTTGTTGCCGCGCACTAACTAATTATAATTAATTGTTTGTGGCGGCACCATTCTAGACTTTTGTCAGTTTTTAACAATTTTCTAATTGATTTTGATCGGAATTTGTAGGTTTTTGAAATGCAAAGGCAAATGTTGCTGTTTTCTTATTTTGTTTTTATTCTGTTGCTGCACAGTGGTCGCAGTTGTATGGAGTTGGATCGAACTTAGTCGGAATTTACACGATAAAGCAATCTTAATGATGTTCTTTTTAAAGCTCTTGCTTATAGAAAAGAGGTGAAATAAAAGCTTTTGAGAAACGTCATAAAGTTTGCTTCATCAGTGAAAAAAAGTCGGAATTTACACGATGAAGCGAACTTTATGAAGTTTTCTAGCTCTTTCTGGAAGGAAAGAAGTGAAGAGGGGAAAGCTACACCACTACCCCCTCTTTCCTACAAACGAAAGCTTTTGCCAAAACTTCATGAAGGTTGCTTCATCGTGTAAATCCCGACAAATACTCGTTATCAAGAAGACCTTGAAATTAAGCTTAACCAAATCAAGGACAGCAAGGAATGGTGGAACTACTCAAAGGAAGTCACTACAGAATTTGAATAAACGTTGCTGCCGAAGAATTCCAAGGCTACTTCAAAGATTTTTCAAATTGTCTCCGAAATCTGCTGAAAATACCGGTGCTAGATAATTGAGTTATAGTTGAGAAGATTCAGAAGGCGAAGTTAGGCTATCAAACGAGTGCTATATAAATGCACAAATGCTATACCGGTACGTACCGGTATACCTAAATAAAAACCAAGGTTCCGATAGGGAATCGAAATAAACTAGAACCTAAACAGAACATTTTAACGAAACATTAGTTTTGGTACGTACCAGATCGATTCGGTTTGATTCCCTGGTCATATTATATTAAAATGTCAATTTCATACGACACCTATAAAATATAATGTAGTTTACGTAGTTTTTTAAAACATATCAGTAATCGGGTGTCTCTGGTGAATGCGCCCAATGTAATTATGTCAATCAAACTTAACGTTAAATTTAAATTAAAAGGCTGACGGCTGAAAGCCATGAATATACAAATTTAATTTATTTTGTTCATCTTATGCTAAGCGTTTATTGTATATACAAATAGCTTTTACCCATCTCTGCAATCGAATGTGCAGTGGAAACATGGTAAAATATTTACCGCTGCTCGATCGCTCTAAGCATTCTTCTATTTAGCTGCAACGGTCACACTTATCAGTATCAGTAGCATTTTGATTCGAATTTGAAAATCTTTTTAAAGGAAAATGTATTTGATTTCCACATCAAAGAAAACAATTTTATCGGATTTTGCCGATTTGGAGACCAAATCCACCTATGCACATACAAATGATGGGACAACCGATTTTCAATTCAATGCGCATCGACGCGTCTTTGTGGAGGTGGACAAAAAGGCGGGCTTGGCGGTGATGCGCATTAAGGAGAAGGAGGAGAGAAGTAAGAGAGAGAGAAATTTAAGGAAATTGCTGATTGATAAATTCTGCCTTGGTTTTTAGCACCCGAAATCCAAAAAGTACGCAAATTAACCATAGATAATGCATTTTGCGTTTGCTGTGCCAAACAGACGGTGGATGAGATTGCCGTGGGTCAATCGAGTGGCTATGTAAAGATCTACAATTATCGCACCGCCCAGCTGGTGCATCGTTTCCCGGCGGATCAGCCACGGGTGGGCATATTATATGTGGATTACAATTGGACGGATGAGTATATAGCCGCGGTGACGGAAGCGGGGAATATAAATATATACGGCACCAAGACCAAGCATAAAATGGAAACTTTGCAAATTGATGAGAAGTGAGTGGGCAGTACATTAGCAAGGGCAACTTACTAATCTCCTCTCTTTCAGCTCTACCTTGGCCCGCTTTCATCCCTGCAAGCGTTTCCATTTGTCAGTGGTGTCCTACAAGGGCGCTGTGACCGTCTATGATATACAAACCAAGCGTAAAACTTTCCATATTAGCGATGCCCATGATGCACCCTGTCGGGATATCAGCATGTCCAGTGCCCAGCCCAATTTAATGGTCAGTGTGGGTTACGATTGTCGCATCAATATATTCGATATACGCCGAAATCGTAGTCAATCCTCTTCTGGTCGTTTGACTTATACACATCCCTTGTCCACGGTGGCCCTAAGCGAATGTGGCACTTACTTTTGTGTGGGCAATCTCAAGGGTGAACTTATAGCCTATGATATGAGAAGCACCAAAGCTCCTTTGGCTGTGCGCAGTGTGCATGAGGCCGCCGTCACTCGTGTGGCTTTTGTGCCTGCCACTTCAGAGGAGCAGCAAAGTAGCAGCTTCTCCAGCAACTCCAGTAATGTCACCATGGATATACCCAAGCCCGTGGAACGGGCTCACAGTGATGAGTTGCGTAAATCCATTGCGGCCAATTTGTTGTGCACGCAACTGCAATTGGATAATATGACCCAGAGTCAGGGCTATGGCACGATGATGACCACTCCGGCTACGGCTATGCGACCACAGCGAGATTCATTTTGTGATTTTTTGGATGCTCAGCAGGGATCCAAAGCAGTGGATCGCATGTCTACACGTTTGACCTTGCGACGTGATAGCTTCGATTGGGAAACCTTGGGGGAGCAGCAGCGTAAGCTAACCCTAATGGAGGATCCTGCAGCAGGTTCATCTATGAATAGCACTGGGAATAGTTCAAATGCCGAGTCCCTGCAGCGTAAGTAAATTCTTAAGCTAACATTTAATTGAAAAAAGTTTATATAAGAGGAAAACTGTGTCCCAGATTCCCTGATACCAGACTTTAGATCCCTGATCCCCCATCTGAAATCGCTGATCTCAGATCCCAGATCTCTGATCCCTGATCCGTCCCAGACCCGAGATTCTAGATCCCAGATCCATGATCCCAGATCCATGATCCCACATCCCTGAGCCTCCCAGTCCCCCGATCGCTGATTCCAGATCCAGACTAGTCTCTGATCCCATAATCCCAGATCCCTGATTCCAGATTGATCCCTGATCCCCTAATCCTAGATCCCAGGGCCCAGCTCCCTTGTCCCTGATCCCAGATCCCAGATTCACAATCCCAGATTCATGATCCCTGATCCTAGATCCCAGAGCCCAAATTCCAGATCCCCCATCCCAAATCTTAGACCCCTGATCCCAGATCCCCCATCCCAAGTTCCTGATCCCAAATCCCAGATCCATGATCCCAGATATCTGATCCCTGATCCCAGTCCCCCACGGTTGGGTTAGAAAACAGTGTCCCAGATCCCTGATCGCTGATTCCAGATCCCGTGTCCCAGATCCCTGATCCTTGATCCCAGAGCCCAAATCCCAGGTCCCTTGTCTCGGATCCCTTATCCCAGATCCCTGTTTCCAGATCACAGAGCCCAACTCCCAGCTCCATTATTCCTGATCCCAGATTCATGATCCCACATTTATGATTCCAGATCCCCCATCCCATGTTCCTGATCTCAGATCCCAAATCCCTGATCTGAGATCCCAGATCCATGATCACAGATCTCTGATCCCCTGATCCCAGATCGCTAATTCCTGATCCCAGAGCCCAAATCCCAGCTCCCGGATTCTAGATCCTTGATCCCAGAGCCCAAATCCCAGATCCCTTGTCTCTGATCCCTAATCCCAGACCCCTGATTCTAGATCCTTGATCCCCAGAGCCCAAATCCCAGATCCCTTGTCTCTGATCCCTAATCCCAGACCCCTGATTCCAGATCTCAGATCCCAGAGCCCCACTCCCAGCTCCCTTCTCCCTGATCCCAGATTCATGATCCCAGAGCCCAAATCCCAGATCCTCCATCCCAAATCTTAGACATTTAATCCCAGATCCCCAAGTTTCAGATCCCTGAACCCAAATCCCTGATCCCAGTCTCCCGATCCCAGATCGCTGATTCCAGAGCCCAGATCCTTAATCCCAGGTCCCTGATCCCAGATCGCAGATCCCTGATCCCAGCGCCCAAATCCCAGATCCCTTGTCTCTGATCCCAGATCCATGATCCCAGAGCCCCACTCCCAGCTTTCTTGTCCCAGATTCATGATCCCTGATCCCAGTCTCCCGATCCCAGATCGCTGATTCCAGATCCCTGAGCCCGAATCCCAGGTCCCTAATCCCTGATCCCAGAGCCCAAATCCCAGATCCCTTGTCTCTGATCCCTAACCCCAGATCCCTGATCCCAGATCGCAGATCCCTGATCCCTACTCCCAGCTCCCTTGTCTCTGATCCCAGATTCATGATCCCTGATCCTTGATCCCAGATTCATGATCCCAGGTCCCTGATCCTAGATCCCAGAGCCCAAATCCCAGACCCCCATCCCAAATCTTAGACCCTTGATCCCAGATCCCCTATCCCAAAGCCCATCCCAAGTTCCAGATCCCTAGTCCCAGGTCCCTGATCTTAGATCCTTGATCGCAGATCTCAGAGCCCAAATCCCAGATCCCTTGTCTCTGATACCTAATCCCAGAGCCCCACTCCCAGCTCTCTTGTCCCTGATCCCTGATCCTAGATCCCAGAGCCCAATTCAAATTTCTATGTTTGTTCACTTTTTCTAAACTTCTTAGGAAAATGTCCAGTGTTCCTCGAGGAAATAAGGACCCAAAGAAGAAGAATTTGTCCTCCTTAGTCACTTTTTTTTATAATTTCTATGTTTGTTCACTTTTTCAAAAACTTTTTCGGAAAATGTCCTGTGTCCCTCGGGGGGAATAAGATCCCAAAGAAAAGAAGAATTTGTCCTCCTTGGTCACTTAAAAAAACACACCTTTCAATGTTTGCTCACTTTTTCTAAACGTTTTCAGAAAATATCCTGTGTCCCTCGTGGGAATAAAGACCCAAAGATGACAAATTTTTACTCCTTGGTCACTTTTTGAAAGAAAGAAAACTGTTTTTATCATTGCTCACTTATTCTATACGTATTCGGAAAATGTTTGTCTGATCTAATTCAAATTTCTATGTTTGTTCACTTTTTCTAAACGTTTTCGGAAAATGTCCTGTGTCCCTTGAGGAACCAAAGAAGAAGAATTTTTCCTCCTTCGTCACTTTATTCTTTACCATTTCTATGTTTGTTCACTTTTTCAAAAACTTTTCGGAAAATGTCCTAAGATCACAAAGAAAAGAAGAATCTGTCCTCCTTGGTCACTTTTTTAAAGAAAGAAAACCTTTTATATCATTGCACTTTTTCTAAACGTTTTCGGACAATGTCCTGTGATCTCAAAAAAAAAGAATTTGTCCTCCTTGGTCACTTTAAAAAAAATCACACACCTTTCTATGTTTGCTTACTTTTTCTAAACGTATTCGAAAAATGTCCTGTATCACTCTAGAAAAAGAAGATTTTGTCCTTTTGCCCCTTCTTGAAAATCATCGTACCGAAATTAAAGATATTTCACATCAAAAAACAAAACTTTATTCCAGAAACCCTCAGCGGTCCCTTGCGTGATCGCAGCAATCTCTCTGGTGAACTGAAATTAAAACAAATCGCCGAATCGGATGAGCTACCCGAAGAGCCTTCGGCTAATTCCTCTGAAACCGGCGGCAGCGACAAGGAGAACGCTCAGCTGGTCAATCTGGAATTGAAACGACGTCTGCGCCTGCTCTCCGCCAGTCGAAATAGTACACCACATCAGCCTGCCTTGGCCACATCCCAAGCCTCCAATCTTCAACTTAAACCACAACAGTTGCTGGCCCAAACCTCCAGTGGTCTCTCTGCCCAATTCGATGCCCTGGATTTGCGTAAGGAAATGTTTGAATTGCGTGAATTTGTCCATGAACGTGTGGGTCAGCTGGAAACGGAAATGAAATATTTAAGCGAGCAAACGAAATGGCAAATCTTTACACAAATTGCCAATTATTCGAATCAACAAATGGATAATGTTCAGGAGATACGAGATGCCTTGGCTTTGCTACTGCAAAGTGATGGCTTCATGCAAGAGTTCTCCAGGTTGCAGCAGGAGAATGATATGCTTAAAGCACAAGTTCAGCAGTTACTTCAGGAAAGGGAGGATAGCTATTCATCGGGAGAATGAGAAAAGGAGAGAGAGAGAGAGCGAGACAGATTGTCTTCCCCCATTGTTAAACTTAATTGTTTGGTATTTATTATTCTTAAAAAGAAATTTATACAATATATATATGAAATGAAAAATTTTCACTTTTTTGATAGATATAAATTGCAAACATTCAGTTTAATAACTTTTAATTTAAAGAGACGCATATGTAACACTTGGGAAACGGCCGCAATCGTTTAATAGTTTCTGTGCCTCCACTTTTAAAAGTTATCAGTTATATACAAACTTTGGCAGGTTAAGCGTATATTACAGTCGGGATTGACGGACTTTTTTTGGACCGATTTCTTATCTCCTACTGTCGGACAAAGGAATCAAAGTTGATTTGGAAAAGGAGACGACAATTTTAGACATTGCAAAATTTGTGTGGGAGGAACGCAGAAAAATGCTTTTAAGGACCTAAAGAATCGGCTAGGGAATATACCAAGTTTCTCCTATTTTGAGCAAAACGGAAAACTCGTAAAAATTGTAAAAACATGTAAAAAAAACTGCATGAATTGCATTTTCGTGTCCCACACGGAAAAAGGATATTTTTCAGGGACCGTAACTGTTATAACTTTTGCATATAAATTTTGTAATAACATTTATTTTCTAATTTTTAAATAAAAAATTTTGTTTTCATGGATAAATGTTAAATTTTATATAACAATTTTGAATAACGTAATAATTTTTATTATAAAAATTTTGAATAATTTTTATTTTGTAATTTTTTGTAATAAAAATTAATTTTTAATTGTTATGAAAATTTGTATTATACAATTTTTTTATAAAAATTACTTATCTAGTAGGCGTTCGTTAATCATAGAATGTCTTTGATAGAAGGATTAACTTAAACTTATTAGATTAATGATTTTTATAAAAATTTGTATAATAAAATTTTTCATAACAATTAAAAATCATTTTTATTATAAAAATTACAAAATAAAAATTATTTATTTTTTTTATAATAAAAATTAATTTTTAACTGTTATTCAAAAATTGATATATTAAAATTAACATGTAACTGTTAAAACAAAATTTTTATTTAAAATTATAATATGACAATTTTAAAATTTTGTTTGTGTTAAAAATTGCAAATAAAAATGTATCCCCTTTTAGGACTTCCCATTGAAAATTATGAAGATTTCATCAGGCGAACCATTTTTCGAAGTAATTTTTTTTACTTCCATAACTGTTATTTTTGGTCCCTGATATTTTTTGATGATGCATTGGATATTTTTCATATCCATATGTCCATATCCATTTTTTTTTTCCATTTGAGATTAAATAATGTTAAATTGATCTAAGTTTTTTATCCAATGGAGCTGAAAAATATCCTAAGGATGTGAAAATGGAGCGACAAATCCATCTCATATGGATAGGCATTATTTTCCCACTTCGACAACACTGAAAGGATTTCGTGTCTGAAAACAAAGAAGGAATGTAGTATCTGATGCTATCGAGTTGGCCATAAAATAAACTGTCAGTTTAAATCAGGAATGCAAACCGCTCGTAAATAAGGAGTGGTTCGGTTCTGTTGTTCACAGATATTTTAAACCATCGGTTCGGTTCGTAATATGGTTTTTGTAGCAATCCGAACCGCGGTTTTGATTCGGTTTAGTGGTTCACAGTTAATATATAATTTTAAAACGGGATCAGGCGTGAGATTTCATTTTCGAGTCTCCGAACTTTCGAAAAAAAAAAACTTAAGACATTTTGCATTAATTTTTGAAATGGATTTCTTAAAAAGGATTAAAATCAGGGCTGAAAACTGAACCGGAGGTCTGGTTCGCGGGTTCGAACCAAAAATTAGCCAATGGTTAAGGTTCAGAAATGAAAGGTTCAAGGTTTTGTGATAAGGTTTTGGTTCGAACCTTGGTTCGTCCGAAGTTTTTCCAATTTTGTAAAGAAGAGTAATTCAATTGTTAAAAATATACCAAAAATTACAGATGAATTTTTGTTTACTCGAACATACGAGTTGAATTAATTTCAATTAAATTTTAAAAGTATTATTTCTTCGAGCAATTTTTGGTCTATACTAAGTCTTTTATCAACAAAATGCCCGATTAACTAAGGCATGTAACTTTTTTTGAACCGAACCGAAAGTTTTGGTTTGGAACAGGTTCGGGTTCAGCTATTTTTTTCAAAAGAGGTTCGGTTAAAAGGTTCGGTTTTACAGTAAAAGAACAGTCAGAATTCCGGGTTCGAACCGGTTCCGGTTCACAAACATCGATTCTCAATAGTAAGAAATCGGGTACCGCGCATAAAATAAATTATTGCTTTGGCGAGCTGATTTTGTTATAAATGTATGTACCTATTATTATATATAAAGACAGTCGTAAAGGCTATCTCTCCATAAGTTTAAGGATTGTCTTGACAAGCAAAAATCTAATATATACCATAGTACTTCGAAAACGGTGCGTATCAGTTGGATTTCCAGCTACAATGGCTAGCATAAGTAAGCGTTAGTCCATCCTCTGAATAAGAAGAAATCCGAATTCCGAAATTTTAGTTGAAAAATAATATTTTCCAATACAAACTTTTTCGGACAACTTTACCCCCTAGAGAGTGAAATGATTCCAAATCCCATTCTTGTTCCCACCTTCACCACAAATAAATACTACTACAAACATATATATAATATTATTCAATTGATTTACATATAGAAAATACATACAATATTAGTTTTCCATTTCACTTTCTATACTCCAATTTAAGATTCTCATTAGCTGGCACCATTTTCGGGGGCATATCCACCGATATGGTTGTATTAAAATTCTCATAATCCACCAAATAACGCTCATGGATCGCATCATAGTGTATGATATTGACAAAACGTTGTCCCCAAAAGATTTCGCGTGGCACAAACGAAGTTTTGGCCTCGGTCATTTGTGCTGTGGCCGGTGAGGTGCCCACTATGGACACATATAGTTCAAATTGAGCTGCATTAAACTTTTTGGCAGTATTCAAAAGATATAAAGGACTTGATTCATCAATGACATGACACACAATATCAGGCCAGACAATTAACTGTTCGCCATTGCCCTCCAGTTTGAGTTCCGTGTGGGTTTTTAAAACCTCACCCTCGCGGGTTCTGTAAGGAGAAAAAAATTTGTTTTTACGTACTTATTATTTTAAAAACTCACTTTTTGTCCACAATCATGTATACACGTATCTTGGACTCAATGGTCTGCTGTTCGCGTGGATCGCACACACGGAAGAGCAAACATAGTTTGCCATCGCGATAGCAAATCTGCCGGAAGATAAATATATAAA
The DNA here is from genome assembly GCA_018904225.1 of Lordiphosa mommai. Lineage (NCBI taxonomy): Eukaryota > Metazoa > Arthropoda > Insecta > Diptera > Drosophilidae > Lordiphosa > Lordiphosa mommai. The sequence goes on along the minus strand of JAEIFT010000502.1, from coordinate 87,271 downwards.
TAGAGTATAGTGTGGCAGCATTCCTGAGATATGTAGTACTTACCACCGCCTTATCGCTGAACTTGAGCTTTGTCATCTGTTTGGCTGGACGCGCTGTCTTGGCATAGATAACGCTCACCATGCTACCCTCTATGGCCGCCGCGCACATCATTTGCATGACAAAAAGAAATATCGTTTCCGGACATTCTTCGCTAGCAAATTTCTCACCAAATCCCAAAGTTGTCTGCGTCTCTATGGAGTAGATCATCATGGCCACAAATGTACGTACACCATAGATACAAGGATCGTTGCCCTCGCCCATTCGTTCACCGGTAACAGCATCGAATAGAAAATCACCATGATAATAGGCCACCAAATAGCAGAGGACGCCAAAGAATAGCCAGCTTAGGAAATAGCTACCCAAGAACAGGGTCAACATGTAGGTCCAATTCACTTCGATCTACAATAAATAGGAATATAGGATTATAGAATACAGTTAAAGTCGATTCCATAAAAAAAACTATTTTTTTACGTCTTTACAGTGGAAATACCTTAATATTCCAATAATATTGGGTGATCTAATCCAATGATCGACAATGGAGTGATACACTCAGAAAATAACAATATTTCATTTTAAAAAATTCGCCCAAAAAAAAAAAAAAAATAAATTTTAAGAAATACTTTCATAAAAAGAAGAATAAACTTTTCTTTGGTACAGATTCGGACTTAAAATCTGTAAAGATTTATATTTAGAAATATTTTCCTCCAAATAAAGTTGATAATCAATTATGAAACGGATAAATGCCTCTTCCTTTTTTTTTAAATTAAACTTTCTAAATAAAAACCCTCTATATAAATGGAAAGGATTTCTTTTTTCAAATTTTGAAATGTTAGAAAAAGTTAATCTAAATTTTACATATTAATTTTCTTAGACCATTTATGAAGGGAAACTTCATATTTTCACTTCACTAATCTTTCCTACAAGCAAGAGCTTTTAGAAAACATCAGAGTTTGCTTCATCGTGTAAATCTCGACTTAATTACGCACTAAAATTAAAAAATAGTATTTATACTTTTGAGATTGTTTTGTTCTAATATTTACTAATAATTAAGTTTATCTGACACATTCGCAGCTATCTCAAAGATGACAAATGTAATATTAGCTTAGCTTTTATCTTTATAATGGTTTAAGAGGGCTGTTATACCCCTGTGAGTATTTTACAACCCTATTTAGGGCCATATTGAAACGTAATCTTATATATCATTAAAGTAGCTCTATTTTTGAAGGGGCTACGGTAAATTTGAGGGACGATTATTTCGAACCATTATTAAACAATATTTTTCTGCTCGTTAGAAGCACAGAAAAGAATAGTGAATCTATTATTTTTAGCGTTTTTCCTGAAGCGCGACGCTCAACGCTTCTATTGAGCGAAATTTTTCGTCCAAAAATAAGAAAAGACTACAGATCAGTATTTTTGGAAAAAAAAAACTCTTTATTCAGTATATTCAGTATATTGAGAATTATAAAGTCACACTGGTAATCAAACCGAATCGAATTTCTGTTCGGGTTCCGGTTCTGGTACGTAACAAAACTAATGTTTCGGTAAAAGGTTCTGTTTAGCTTCTAGTTTATTTCGGTTCCGTATCGGTACCTTGGTTTTTATTTCGGTATACCGGTACGTAGCGGTATGTACCGGTATAATTTAAAAAATTCTAAAAATTCTTTAAACCGAAGATATAATAGAACCAGTAGCAACCTGAGGGAATGTTAAATACACTGTATGAAGATAACTTGACCGATCATAATTTATTCCTGCTATTAGGTTAAGCCCATTTGGTCCAATTATTAATTTGTTTACTTTGTAAATGCAAAAAAGAGAAAATCCCACATCTAGTTTTAATATTAACTGTGTTGAATAAAGGATAAATTAATAATATTTTAAAATTATTGAACCGAAATAGATACAAAACAATAAGATAAAAAAAAAACCCAGAACCGAAACTGTACCGGTCCAATGTTTCGGTTCTTTTCGGTCATTTCGGTTCCAAAAATAAAGGTTCTGAAATACTGGTTCTCAAAAAATAAATAATATCGGTTCCGGTTATGGTTCTGGTTCTGAATTTTAATCGGTTCTTTTCGGTATACGGTTCCGGTTCGGGTTCCGGTTTGACTCCGAAGTCACGTATAGTATGGTTTAAAAATACGCTTAATGCTATTTTTTTACTGCGATCAAATCATAAGAATGCGACTTTTAAGTTCCTTTGGTATATCAATTTAATTTTTTTAAATTACCGTATCGAAACCAAAACCCGAAATTAATTTAAAATCTAAATACTCATTTCGGTACGTAATGGAACCAAAATTCGTTTCGAGATTATTTCCTGATTTGAAATGTACATCAAATGAAATTGTTATTATTATTATTATAAAATTTAAATATATACGAGATGGGCCCTTAATCAAACATATGTAAGATTTTGCTAACCTAGCAGAAGGGTTTAGTATTATTTTTTAATTTTGTAAGCGTTTTTCCCTGAGGAAATCCCTTATTGAAGTAATTAAACTGAAATAACAAAAACAAATCGGAAACGAAACTGTAACGGTTCAATATTTCGGTTCCGAAATACCGGTTCTCAAAAATAAATAATAACGGTTTCGGTTAAGGTTCTGGTTCTGAGTTTTAATCGGTTCTTTTCGGTATACGGTTCCGGTTTGACACCCCGCAAAAAACTCCTTCGATGTTATCACACGGCTACCTCTGATGGTCAAGTGAGAGCCATCGAGGCACCCATCGCGTGGAAATCTTTTCCATGTGCCATTATTCATGCAACTTTTTGACTCCACTCTAATGATTTTTGTATGACAAATATGCTGCTGGGTTTCTTTTTCCGGAAACAGATATCGGATCGGATTCTTTTCGGAGCTTTATTTTTTTGCTGAAGTTCGCATGAAGTTTGGAACGATATCGACTTTGAAGACCGTCCTGATTCTAACTGGGTCCCTGAACTGGGGCTTCAGTCCCGGAATATCGATATCGGACAGGGCGTCATGCGAGACTGAGCACAAAAATAAAAACCGGCTCAATATCGGAACGCGCCTATAACACCCACAAAAAACCCAGGCCCGTACTAAGCCCACCCCTAGTGCAAAGCCTCCATTAACCTACACAAAATAATGCTTGCAAAGCAAATAGTTGACATGTTTTCATTGTGAATATGTTGTCATTTGACATTGAATTATGACAACATGAAGATTTTATAGATTATTATGACTCTTGCGTTGTACAGTGGAAACCCATAATAATATTAACAGATGTTAGTTGACAGTAGCAGGGTGGCACTTAATGATTTTATGCGGATAAATTATCCGGGTTCTCAAAGTACCGTCCTAAGTTCCGTACTTACGTTCGGCCCACCAAAAGTACTGAACACAGGCAAGTACCGTGCACATGCAAGTACGGTAAATGCTTTGTAACGTACTGTACTCAAAACTCAAGTACGGTACCTTCATTGTAACGGACCGTCAAAAAAAAAAAAAAAACCGAACTATTTTGTATTTAGTACGCGTGCGAGCAAAATATTATTCAGTTAAGGAGGCGAAGTACAAAATGATTTTAATTTCGAACCCAAACTTAATTCCGTAAAAATATGGTAAGGCACTTATCATGCCGATAGCTGATAAATCTACTTCGTAAATTAGCGATTTAATGAATCGTCAGTCACAGTAGAGTGATTTAAAATGTCTACAAGCAAACGGACTGTAACTGACAAACCCGAACGGTCCGAAATTAAAATAATTTTGTACTTCGCCTCCTTAACTAACAAATATTTTGCTTGCACGCGTACTAAACTCAAAATAGTTTGGTACTTATTTTTTTCGGACGGTACGTTACTATGAAGGTACCGAACATATGTTTTACGTACAGTACGTAACGAAAAATTTACCTTACCTGCCAATGTACGGTACTTTAGTTGGATAATTGAATAAGTCAGTGACTTATCAAACTGCCCTCTTAACTTTCAGGGACTTAACAAAGTGAGGAACTAAATAACTGAACCAAAAGGAGCAAGTAAGTGAGCTCTGTGTACCCAGAGGGAATAAGGAAAAAAACAGAGCAATGTTTACTCATGTTGGTTCACTTACTCATACTTAAATTAACCCTAGCTAGGGACATAACATTTTGATTTACATAGAAACTGATTAATCCACACCCAGACATTAAATGTTTTTTGGTATTAGAAATGGAAAAATGTTTGGTTAAATAATATTGTGATATTTATTGCTCATTAGTTTTTTTTTTGTCATGGTGTTAAGTTACATGGATATGTGTGTATTATTATTATTATTATTATTTAAATGCTAAAAGTGACACGTTCACTTCGTTGATGTGGATTATGGGTTGCCTCTTGGGCCAATTCATCTAATTTGCACTGAATACTGGGCGTTATGCTATAGAGGTCCGATGGTTTTTGCTCAGTGTTGGTGTTGGATGCAGATGACTTGGTTTTGTTGCCAAACAAAGATCTTACCAGAGTGGTGATTACATCACGCATATAACGCCACGATTTCTCCGGTATGCGACGAAAGACAACGTTTTCATGACCATTCTTATCCATAACACGATGCATTCTACGTCGCAGGCCATCCGAATCGGGCGTGGAGGTGGAAGGTCCCAGTTCGGGGGTTAACTCAATGGTACTGCCCGCCCAGTCATGGGTAAAGGGAAAGCTGGAAAAGTATACGTAAAATTTAAATATATATTTGAATGAGCCAATGTGACCCACTTTTGCTCACTGCGCGTCTCCAGCTGATCGGCGGGTGACCTAGATTTTCGTCTTCGTACAAAACCCGGACTCTCGGGATAATAATCCGCCTCATTTACCGTCTCCTTTTCATCCGATCTGGCCAAGGGTTTCGTTTCCAAAGGCTTGGGTTTTACTGGCATGGATATAGAGCGATGCATTTGAATGGTTTCGTCTGGTTCAGCTGCTCCAGCGGAACTCATTCTCGTAACTGCCCACGCAGTGGTCTAATTGGAGCAATTTCACTTTAGTCGCGTAGATTTGCGTTTTAATTTTAATTGAATTAGACTGGGAGAGCTGGCTCAAGTGACTGTGCCTCCGCCTAGCTGGCTGACCGCTTGACACTGACTGGATGGACCTGGCCTGTGTGTGTCTTCGGTCCCTCTGAGTGTAAATATATATATATATATATATATAACTGTAAGATATGCATTTTAATTTATTTATTATCATCATCTCTTGTCAGTGTTTGCCCGTCCCGCTGTTTTTGAGATTAGTTCGTCAAATTTGTCTTGCCCTCCTTTATTTATTGTATAAGTTAGTTTTGTGCTTATCCCCCCCTTTTTGAGAATCTGCAAATATTGCTTTAGGCAATGCAAAAAAAAACAAAAGAAATGTCAGCTGACATGCCACTTAGATGACATTTTCATCCCGGAAAAAAAAATCTAGTTTGAAATTTACACACGTTTCTACTGATAGCAGTAAAATTTGATCTATTTTTAAATTAGGCGCGCTTAATAGACGATAACAAATTTGGTTATCGCCCGCTGAAAGAACGTTTTTTAATCGGTTCATTTTGATGAATCAACTGGTTCATTTTAATTTAAAATCGGTTTGATGTGGATTTCATTGAAAAGGCCTTTAAATACGTTATTTAGTGTACCCTGTATGATACGTGGGTTGCAATTTAAGTTTCTGGCCTAGGTCACTTCTAGCCATTTTAGGACCAATTGGCCTTTTCTCAAGAAAATTTTAGACTTTTATCGATAAAAGCTCCATACGTTTGATATCGATTAACGATTAATCAAAAACTTTCCTCGGCAAAAAAATGGAATTAACACGTGAACATTTTCGTGCAATCATTTTTCACAACTTTCGACGTGGATTATCACGACAAGAGTGCAACGATCAACTTAATTCTTTGTATGGCGATGAAGCACCATCCTATAGCACTGTGAAAAATTGGTTTAATTAATTCAATCGCGGGCGACGCTCGCTCGAAGACAAAGGTCGTGAAGGTCGTCCAAAAACAGTCGTTGTGCCAGAAAAAATTGATGCCGTGCGTGAACTGATAATGCAAGATCGTCATGTGACATACCGTGAGATAGAGGCATCCTTGGGCATTTCTTCCACCAGCATACATTCGATATTGCATGAACATCTGGGCGTAAAAAAGGTTTGTTCTCGTTGGATCCCGCACAATTTGACAATCGCTCAAAAAAAGGCTCGTGTGGATTGGTGCAAAGAAATTTTGAAAAAATACAATCGCGGTGTTTCAAAAGACGTTTATAAGATCACAGGTGACGAACTATGGATCTATGCTTATGAGCCCGAAACAAAACAGCAATCGACCATGTGGGTCTTCGAAGACGAGCCAAATCCAACGAAAGTCGTTTGTGGAAGAAGCACTTCGAAGCAAATGGTCGCCTGTTTCTTCGGTAAAACTGGTCATGTGGCGACTGTTCCGCTTGAGCAACGTAGGACGGTCAATTCTGAGTGGTACACCACAATTTGTTTGCCTGAAGTCTTTGGAGAAATTCCAAAAACGAACAAGAGAAGACAGATCATTGTGCACCATGACAATGACATTAGCTCACACCAGCGCCTTTTTGACCGCCCAAAACGTCGAATTGATGGGTCATCCGTCGTACAGCCCTGACTTGGCACCCAATGACTTCTTTTTATTCCCGCACATCAAGGGAAAAATGCGTGGTCAACGATTTTCGTCGCCAGAAGATGCTGTTGAAGAGTTCAAAAACCATGTTTTGGAGGTGTCTCAATCGGAGTGGAAAAAGTGCTTCGACAATTGGTTTGAGCGCATGCAAAAGTGTATAAATCTTGCTAGAGAATACTTTGAAAAACAATAAAACCATTTTTGATCATAAATATTGGCGTTTTCACTATTAGCCCAGAAATATATACAGCAACCTACGTACATTGGTCTAAATAACGGAATTATACTTTTTGATGATATCGAACTTATTTATTTCACAATTCTTTTTGTTTATGAGCACAAAATAGCGGTTCGGAATTAGAATTGATTTAGATTTCGACGATCAGCTTGTCCTTACAAAATGTACAGAAATTATGGTCATACTAAAAAAAATTTACGAAATCAGATGCGGGGCTGATTTAGATTTGATTTCGTTTTGCTTTTTTGTGTGACCGTTCACTTCGAAGAATATTACGCACCTAAATTTGTTTGTTTATACACACTCCACAGTTCTTCTTAAATTGTTGTTTGTCACAAATTCCTAAGATAAGGAATTTTACTTGACCATAAACAAATAATTAATTGTACTCACCTTTGTAAAGTTAAGGCATTTTGTGCTTTCGCCGCTTTGTTAACTTTTCCTAATTGTCAATTAGCTGTTGACGAAATCCTAATTAAATCATGGTACAAAAAAGGTCGTGACAAAAACTTATCTAGATTTGCGCATACCTTTCTCCTAATCATTTTCAGAGTTAATAAAAATAATTTTCATTTAAGCATAATTAACAAATATTTGTTGATTTTTCATCAAAATTATTAATTATTCTTTACCATTCAAATTTATTTTCAAACTCAATCCCTCCAATCGGTTCCTCGCGTGAGCCAGTTCCATTTTGCTTCAAGTTATCGATATATCAACCCTGTTGCTTACCATTGCGCTAGTGTTGTTTAGTCAGCCGAAACAAGTATTGTACAATTCGTGAATTTTTCAGTAAGATGACGACACGAGCGTGAAACGGACGCATATACGGAAAAAAATCTAAAAGATTTTAATGATTAAAGATACATTTGCAGTCGTTTCTACGTGGTTTCGTTTCAAGTGAAATTGCATAAATTGATGAAATTCAAGCAAATTGTCGGTCGGTAATTCTGTATGTGTGTGTGTGTGTGTGCGTGTGTCATAAATCTTGTGCAATCAAAGAGAAGAAGCAATCTGTGTCTTGATTCGATTAAGTGCAATTCCCAAGCGTGCTCTCTAAGTGTGTGTGTACGTAAGTACACATATAAATGCGTGTGTGTGTGCAAAATACAAATTCAATGGAGCTGAGGAAAAGCTAAACTAGATTATGCTTAAAATACAATTTATATAAAAATTGCCAACTTGCAGAATAATAACAAAAAAAATTAAAAAAAAAACACCAACTGCAGCAAAACTTCAAAATAGCCCAGAGCAGCAATTATTTAAAGGTAAAACAAAAAAATGTATAATTATATTTAAACTATGTGGCAGAGAATTCATTAAATTGGGCATTAAGTACCAAGGTACTTCTGGGAAATCGGTCGCAATTTATATACATATACGAAAAATTATATTGAATGTCTCGTCCCCTTTGCGTTGTGCCCAAAAGAGATACGAAAAATTCCCAGAAACGCATTTTCTAATTTAGACCGATTTCTGAGAAGTGACGAGAGGAGAGACAGGCCAACCAAGCAGCTCAACAAGACCAACAACAATGCGCACACAAACACACACACACATCACACACACAGCACGCTCTCATACAGATACAAGCGAACGAGGACAGCGGCTGTGGCAGAGTTGGCGGGTGGCGGTGTGTGTTGTGATGATGTTGGCAGCTGCTGTTGCTGCCTGTTGTTGTTGTTGTTGCTGCCCAGCTATTGAATGAAAATACTAGCTGGCTGGCTGGCTGGCTTGGCTGCTGTTGCTGCGGCTGCAAACATTTAACACCACAAGCCAAGCTGAAGCTGCTGGCCCTCTCACAGATATATGAGAGTTACACACACACACAATACAGTTATATGAATGCGGATATAGTAGGAATTCGTTAAAATGTACACAGAGAAATTTGGGTTGATGCTAAAAAATGTTAAAATTCATAATTTTTTCAAAATACTTAAATTTTTTTAGGAAAACGAAGGTAGTTTTTATAGTAAAGTAATATTTTGGATATTTCGGATTTTAAAAAATTTTGGTATGAATTTTATCATAGTTTACGGCTGATTTTAGGTTTGGAATTGTTTTAGAGCGTTTTTAGGGCTCTAATACCCCTTTGAGGTTCCTAAAAGTTATTTTACGACCGTATTTACAGCCATATTGGAACGTAGTCTTAAAGTATGGGTTCCAATCTTTCTGAAACACGAACGATCATCAACTTAGCTTCATTATTGTTGAATCTACGTTAGATTTTGGATTGTTTTAAGCTATTTTAGGGCTCTAATACGCTCTTGAGGCTTCAAAAGTTTTTTTACGGCCGTATTTATGGCCATATTGCAACTAATTCTAAAGGTGCGGGTTCCAATCTTTCTAAAACACGAAAGATTATTAACTTGGCGTAATTTTTTCGGAGCTACATCAGCTTTTAGATTATTTTTGGGCTCTTGAGGGTTTAAAAAGTATTTTACGGCCGTATTTATGGGCATACTGGAACGTAGTTTTAAAGTAAGGGCTCCAATCTTTCTCAAACGCTAAAGAATATCTAGTTGGCTCCATTTTTGTTGCACCTACGTCAGATTTTAGTTTGTTTAAGCGCGTTTTTAGGGCTCTAATACCACTTTAAGGTTCCCAAACGTTATGTTACTACCCTATTTACGCCCATATTGGAACGTAGTCTTAATGTACGATTCCCATTCGTTCTGAAACGCGAACGATAATCAACTTAGCTCCATTTTTGTTGGATCTTCGTCAGGTTTTTGATTGTTTTAGAGCGTTTTAAGGGATCTAATACCCCATTGAGGCTCCAAAAGATATTTTACGACCATATTTACGGCCATATTAGAACGAAGTCTTAAAGTACGGGCTCCAATCTTTTTTGAAACTCAAAAATTAATAACTTAGCTCCATTTTTTTTCGATCTATGTCTGATATTTGATTGTTTTAGAGCTTTTTAAGGACTGTTATAACCCCTTCAGACTTTAACAAATATTTTACGACCGTATTTATGGCCATACTGAAATGTAGTTTTAAAGTTCGGGTTGAAATCTTTCTGAAACGCTAAAGATTATCAACTAAGCTCCATTTCTGTTGAATCTACGTCAGATTTTAGATTGTTTATGGGCTCTAATACCACCTGGAGGCTTCTAAAGTTATTTTACGACCGTATTTGGGGTCATATTGAAAAGTAGTCCTAAAGTACGGGTTCCAATCTTTCTAAAATGCGAAAGCTCATCAACTCTGCTCTACATAATAGGTTTGAGATGGTTTTATCGCGTTTTTAGGGCTTTTTAAGGCTCCAAAAAGTATTTTACGATCGTATTTGTGGCAATATTGAAAAGAAGTCTTAAAGTTCGGGTTCCAATCTTTCTGAAACGGATGAATTTTTTTTCAGACCATGGCCATATTGTATAAAGCAGCGATGGGCCAATTGCGGACCGTTGAGCCCTCTTTGCCCGCCACCTTATTCCGAGCAAAGTGAAATTTGATGCATTTTGTTGTTGCTGCGCCCTTCAGTAATAATTTGGTACCCACAGTGGTATATACACATGCTGCTCCAGTAAAAATTTTTTATCTAGGAAGATAAGAATGAAATTCTTCCAGTGGGTATCGCATCACCCTAGTGATATCGCATTCCTATCACACACTTATCTCCATTCGTAAAGAAGTGTGCCTCTCTGGGAGACTGGAAAGGTTTTTCTAGGGATATGAAAAAGTCTTTTCTGAGGATAAGGGAGATTCTGGGGATTAAGAAAGCGTTTTTTCTGGGAGATAGGAAATAGTGTTTTTGCCGGATAAGAAAAAGTCTCTTTTGTGGGATTTGAAAAAGTCTTTCTTCCTGAAAAGAATTTTTTTAAAAGTTTTCTGGGGGATAAAGCTTTTGTATTGATAATTTTTTTCAACTGACTTTAAGAAGAATCTTATTTAGGTTTTATTAGTAAACTAGCATATGAACGGTGCGCTTCGCCTGGTTCGTATAGCAGAAATAAGAATATGTCATCATATATCACATCATTTAACAAATCGGATTGATTCTTGTACATTTTTCCATTTATTTCCCCCGCTGAGCTTGCCCAGCTCCAAAATCCCTTTCCACATTTTCAGTTGATTTTCCAAAATATTATTTTTTTCCATCTATTTGGTCTATTCCATACTTTTAAACCAAATTTCATTTAGATCGGCTCGAAAAAAAAGCTTAATATAATATTTTTGGGCATTTTCCCACAAGGATTTTCCAGCATCCGAAAATCACTTGTCTAATTATTTAAAATACTATTCTTACAAACCGAGTTTTAAGTCAATCGAATTACAAATATAAATTCCCCTTGCAAATTTATCGACTATTTTCCTTTTGGTCCGAGTTCCCAACTTCGAAAAATCACATATCTAATTATTTTCCATCACACAAACCGATTTAGGAGTCTTTAGTATGAAAAATAGTTATTCCCAATGAGAACTTTCCGCACATTTTCCCACCCTGGGAGCGTATTTTCCAACATCGGAAATTATTTTGCATACCATCCTTGCAAACCACGTTTTAGGTCTATCGGATGAAAAATAGTGTTTTCCATAAAGAATTTTCAGACCATTATTTTGCTTACTTTACTTACAAACCGAATTTGAAGTCGATCGTATGAAAAACAAAATTTTTCCCATATAAGCTTTTCCGTGTGTTTCCAAATTTTTAAAACCCCCGCCTTTAGGCCTCATTCTAGATGGCAAAAAAATGTATTTCGGCACTATGGTTCATATAAATAAGACAGCTTTTCAAAAGCATTCAGCTTTCAGAGCTTTTCTAAAGTGTTTCTATTCATATGAAGCATAGTCACGAAATAAATATATATATTATATAATAAATTTGTATGCCATTTGGAATGAGGCCTTTAGTTCCCACTTTCTACTCATACGAAAACTTCTATGAAAGTTGTAGCTTTTTATCTCTTACCGTTTAGGCTGTGCGTAGATTGCTAATGAATCAGTCAGTCAGGACAAACTTTTTTATATTTATAGAGATTTTAAGCGAAAAAGCGGGGCCACTTAAAAAAACAACGCATTCATCTGTCCTAGGTGATTCTTGAGGGATATATTGACAATTTACGGATTGAATAATAAATCACCAAATCAACGATTGGATGATAAAAAGGCGTTTTCACATATTGCCAAGTTATCCCTTTGTAAGAGCGAGATACCTAATATACCTAAAGTTGATTGTTTGAAATGTTGCATCTAGTTATTGTCAGGTCATTGATAAAACTAACCTAACTAATGGTTCCCTACAATAATAATTCGCTAACAAAATACTACAAATCTTGCGAATTAATTATACAAAAATTATTCACAAAATAAATAATGGTTTAAGCATATTGAAAGGCCTTTTGACTTTTAATAGAAAATGTTAAAATAACAAATTTTCCCCCATACACAAGTATTAATACAAACAAAAGTTGTACAAAGTGCTTAAATCTATCATAACTTGGTATTCCCCCAAGACAAATAACTAAAAGCAGAGAGAGAAAATATTTAAATCATGAGCAATTTCTATTTATGCATACAATAATTTTCTCAGTGTGTCACTCTGCTCAAGTGCTCACTGTACACACAAATACAATGGCAAGAGCTGGTTATTCGTCTGGCTAAAGGTGTAGCTGCTCAATTCGGACGAAGCCATACAACAACAACAACAGCAGCAGGGGAACGGAACGGCGGCGGTATCCGTACCCTTCATAAGAAAAGGTGTTATTAACTTCGTTTGTAATGCGTCAAATTGTTGTTGGCTTGTCTTTAGTAAGTGTGTGTGTGTGTGTGTACACTTTTTTCTTCTTTTTTTTTTGATTATTCTTGGTAAAAACTTGCTTTTACCATCTTCTTCCGTTCATTTCCTTGAAATTTGTTTTAAACTTGAGAGCCAACGCGTTGTTCTCAATTTTTTCGTATGTTTTTCGTATTTTTTTAATAGCTTTTCATGTGAAAATGTTGCCAACAGCAGCAGGATAAGTGCAATATAGGGGCGTGGCTTGATCTTGCCAAAATGCCAAATTGTCTGCCCAACAGAGTCCAAACTAGCCCCTAGGTACATATGCACTTCAGCCAGGGGGATGGATGTATGTACGAGTGTATGTGTATCCTAATCTCTTGTTTTCTTGTTGTTGTTTTTGTACCCTATTGTTATTTATTATTTGCTTTTTCCATTTCTTATTTTTTCGTTCGTTCAGTTTTCGTTGGAAATTTGATTTTGTTCGTTTATTGTTAATTGTTCGCGTGAATTTGTTCAATTGAAACGCAATGCCAAAAAGTGAAATGTGGGCAAAACACTCAATTGTCCGTGTGTGTGTGTGTGTGTGTGCGAGCTGGAGGGCAGCTAACGTACTCGAGTGCTGGTATTATGTATCTACAATGGGGGTACGGGTATATGAGATTGAAAAGAATTGTAAACAACTACATTTTTTTTGGGATTTTAAAATTGATTAGTCATTTTGAGTATTTTTAAAATTTCTTAATTTTAAACTATTTTTAACTAAAATGCTAGGAAATGGGAAATTACCATTTCAATTATGATTTTTGCGGTAATTAAAAATTTTAATTAACATTACAATTATGTTTTTTTTTGTAATTAAAAATTTTGTTACCATTAAAATTTTAAATAATTTGAATAATTAATTTTTGTTAAATTAAAAATAATTATAGTAATTTCGGTTGGAAATTTTAACTACTTAAAATTGATGGAAATGCAATTTTTAATTGAATCAAAATCGTAATTGTAATGGTAATTATATTTTTGTGGTAATTAAAAATTGAATTACCATTACAATTACTTTTTTGTTTGTTTTTTTAAATAAATATTTTATTACGATTACAATTTTTTCAAATAATTGTGTCCAAAAATTTTGTTTTTTGGTAATTAAAAATACTTGTAGTAATTTCGCTTGGAAGTATTAATTACTTAAAATAAGTTTTTTTAAGAATTATAATAGTAATGCAATTAATTATTAAATAAATATCGTAATGGTAATTATATTTTTGTGCTAATTATAAAATTTAATTAACATTACAATTACTTTTTTTTGTTTTGCAATTAAAAATTGCATTACCATTATAATTTTTTAACATAATTGTGTCCTAAAATTAAATTGTTTGGTAATTAAAAATAATTGAACTTATTTCGGTGCAAGTTTTAATTAATAAAAAAAATTATGTTAAGGATTGTTAATGGTAAAGAAATTTTTAGTTACATAAAAATCGTAATTGTAATGGTAATAAAATTTTTAAATACCAAAAAATGGTAATTTTAATAATAAAAAAATATCAGATACTTCTTGTGAATTTCAATGGGATCAAAAAACACTTCGTTATACAAAAACAATCGCAATATAGAATTCGAACCGCTATTTCGTCTTCGTAAGCCGATCGGAACCGGTGTATCTCTAAAAATGCTGAACCGAACCGAAAACAGCAAAAGTAATCGATTCCGTTTATTTCATCGACTTGTTTGATGACGTTAAGCGCCTTTCTTCAGGTTAAAATAAACATCTGTAAATTTGGAAATTTCGATTCTTTATGAATTGATGACTTTTGTCTCAATTTGCTTCCGCATTAGATTCGGTTCCTTCGTTCGGCTCTCATCTCTACAATTTCTGTTTTCGTCCAGTAAAGAGGACATGAGATCCTCTAACTTCATATTTCCGACATTATTACCTCTATCCAAATCCCTATCCGGAGATGTTTCGTTAAAAAGACGCTGAAGGTATACTTATTCCCGCAGGTGTATTCCTTAAAGAAGCACTTTCGTTCTATTTCCAAAGAAGATTTTTTCATCCGCCGGCTTAAGCTGCTTTTCACTTAAAATTAAAACCTAAAAGTGATTGAAACGAAGATTTATGTTGAAGCTTTTCAAAATGTAAAAATTTTCGCAGTGATTTGAGTGATCCATGATAAATTAATGTAAAAAAATTTACAAGTTCGTAAAATATAACATTTGTATGGGATAGAGAATTATCGAATTCGTTAATTGGTTACTTATTAAAATAAGTAAGTCCGAGAGCTATTCCACAAAAAAAAGAAAAAATTAAAAATTAAATTAAATTAAAAAAAATTAAAAATTTAAATTATATATATAAAAAAAAAATAATATACTATATTATTTAGCATACTTTTGGGGAGTCTTGTTAAATTGACATTTGGAAAAGCTCCAAGTAAATTTCATATTATACACAAGAAGAAAAGTAGGCTAACAACCAACAACAAATAAATCATTGATCAGGGAGTAAGTTCTTCGGCTGAACACGGCCAATGTTTTCAAATTGACAAAATAATATTTTGCAACTTCTCAACCAATTCGATTGCCTTTTTATTTTTTAGTAATATACATACAGAAAAAAAAACATTTTGAAATTTCGAAGGTATGACCTTTTCGGAAGTTAATCCGGTTAATTCAATGATCAGTTCTGGCTCAAAATACGATCATACGAAAGTTTTTAGATATTAAAAAAGTCAGGCGTGTGTCGACAATTAAAAGATCTTATATAAGAACTAAATAAGACCCCATATATACTTACAGTGCATAAGTCTTAGACTCTAGATAATATATTTTAACTCCAAATCCCAAAGTGATAACGAATTCATAAAAACACGACATTTTAAGAATGATTAGTTAGCGAAATTATTACGCGACTTTACGTATCCCTGATACGTACATAAACACGTGGACTTGAATCACACGACTTTTGTGTTTATATATTTTTTCCATTTTTTGGAAATAAGCAAGTCATCGTACTAACGCCATAATTACACAACTAAGCGCCAGCTTTGACATCAATTTCCTTAATATTCTTGGAATTAGAGGTTGTTGGTGGTGATTACATTAAATTCTGAGAAGAGACAATCCGATAGTCAGTGGCGTGATAACGATTGCTATTACATCTAAATATGTACTTCCTCATTTCGAGATAAGGAACGTTAATTTCGCACGATCATTTTAATATGAAATTAAAATAATGCAATTATTCATGATGTAAGTGCAAATGCACTTCAAAGACGGTTCTAGAGTTGATTTGCGGACGGGTCTCTAACAAATCGGGAAAATATATCTTTTGTGAGTTTTATATTATTGATTTAGGTCGTTCCTTTATTCTACTTCAGTGCAGGGTTGTAGCTCTGGGATTTTCGCGGTAGTTCCATCCAGTCAACTGAAATCTTTTCGCTGTTTAAATATTTTTAAATCTTTCATTTAAAGTTTCTTGGGGTACAAATGTACCCCAAAGACAGTTCTAGGATTAATAGCGTAAAAAAGGTAGACGGACTGGCCTCTAACAAATCAGGAAAATATATCTTTTGTGAGTTTTAAATTATTAATTTATGTCGCACCTTTATTCTACTTCAGTGCAGGGTTGTAGCTCTAGGAGTTTCGCGGTAGTTCCATCCAGTCAACTGAGAACTTTTCGCTAAAGTTATATAATGTTTGAATATTTTTGAATCTTTCATTAAAAGTTTCTTGGGGTACAAATGTACCCCAAAGACAAAAAAGGTGACGGCTGGCTCTAGAGCTAATTATGCGCATCTTTATTTACTAGTAACTAAGTTGTCTTTCTAACAGATAGGAGTTTCCGTAGTTCCATCCAGTCAACTGCTTTCGCTAAAGTTAAGTTAAAATTTTTTAATCTTTTAAAAGATTTTGGGGTCAAATGTACCCCAAAGGAAAATCAAAAAGATATAGAGTTGCCTTGAAGATTTTAAGAAATTATGTCGTTCAAATTAAATAATGTGTTACATTGTTGTAGCTCTGTAGTTTGGCTTAAAAACGCATCCATTCAGTCAATGGAAATTTGATACCTTTTCATAATTTTCAAAGACCAATTAGTCAAGGGAATGAGGTCCTGGAGTTTTGAATTAATTTTCTTAATTTTGTTATAAATGGATATCGCGGCAATTTAGCGGGCCCCGATCTCCATTTATAACAAAATTAAATATGAAGTTAAGGGCGTATCAAAAATTGGGCGCATTCAGCAGGGACATTTGATTACCGATAAGTCGATTGAAATTACATATTTAACTTGGCATACTTTTGGGTGTGGTATAAAAATCACATAAAAATATGATCCGAAAAGTAGGCCATAAAAGTTACCTACAAATATTTAATGAATCAGGGATCAAGTTGTTCTGCTGAATGAGTCCATTAAAATTTTAATAGAATAATCAATTTGTAAAATAAATAGAATAATCAATTTAAGGCATATTAAAGTCATGGATATCAAGGTATCAAGTTGTTCTGCTGAATGCGCCCACTTTTCGATATATTTCGTCCGTAACAATTTCATTTAAAAAAGTAATGAAACCAATTTAAATTTGCTAACCAAGTTAGGAGCGCGCAGACTGTGTCACAAAGATGAAACAAAAAATGTAATGAAAAAACCAGTTCATCTTGGTGAGTTTACTTTTTGGGCCAACTTTAAAAATTTCTTAATCTAATTACACACAAAATTGTACACAAGTGTTCTGGGCTGCCGCCGTGACATTTGACCTTACCGAGAGTTGTTCCACCCAAAACTTATCTAAATTCGCTTGTCTCGTCGCTCTCTCTCCCGTACATATTTACTTTTCCTTGGAATAATGAAATGCTTTTGATTGTTCTTAGAAATTCCACTTTGCAAATGTTGTTTGCCTGATAAGCAACGCATGTGTGTGTTTATGTACGTGTGTGCGTGTTTTTGACATTATTTACTATCTCGGGTGGGCGTTGGGTGGGGGGTTGGTGCCTGGTTTAAGTCTTTTCATAGTAATTTTATCAATGAAATTATTATGGAAGCTCCTATAATCAACGAGCACACAGCTTTACATACCTTTAAAGGTCGCATGTGTGTACCTTGTGGTTTATCGTCTACCACTTATGGAGGCCCGCAATCGTAATCGCTAAATTTATTATATTTAATGAAACGGTTTGGCCATTAAGAGTTTCCTGGTCTTGTTTTGGTGTCGACGCAAATTAAAAACTTGAAATTGTGGGACAGTTGTGTTTAGTCGACTATTTAGCACAGAACCATACGCAGTTAGTTAAGTATGAAAGTGTAATGCAGAAGAACCTACCTCAATTTGAAGTGCAGAAAATATCTTAAGTATCTCTCATCCATGAGCTAAAATTTGAAGTACCAAATACTCAACATTTTCAAGGATTTTTTTAAAGATGAGTACACAATCAATACGAAACTTGGAATACATTGGGAATGTTGTAAACAAAAATGTTGTATCGTACCTGAAAAAAAAGGGATCAATCCGTTCGGAATAAAGGAGAGGCTCGGTTCCGAGGTTCACAGTGATTTTAAGTTTTGTAGCAATCCGTACCGCGTTTTTGGCCTTATTTCGTTTTCAAATTTCTGAACTTTTTAAAATAAACAATTTATTTCTAAGAAAGCGTTTAGATAACTTTAATTCAGCATAGAAATATATTAATTATATAGACAAAATTTTGGTACCTACCATAAAATCCATTATTGTCTTAGTAAGCTGATCTTACGTATAATTGTACATATTACATAAAGACAGATGTTAGTTGAAACATTGTTTTGACGAGTAAAAATGCAATATAAACCATAGCATTTAAAAAACGGTTCGTATCAATTGGATTTCCAGCTACAATGTTATTCTCCAAAACTAAATGTCGAATGTCCTAGTAAAAGTAAGCGTCAGTTTATTCTCTGAACGAGAAGAACACGTTCTAATCTCTCTATTACTACGTTTATGCATAAATAAACAATCATGATTTTTGCTCTTCCAAGTATGCTATTTTTTATAATTATGGAAAATATTTATTTTTGTATACCTGTAACTGGGTTCGACAATCTGAGTGAATGCACAATGTGGATTATGTATTATGATGCCATACTTGACTATAAATTAAATCGATCAAATCAATAATTCTTAAAACAAATAAAGTTTTGCATACTTTGAGGGGCATATGAAAGAAAGAACTTGTAGGTATTGTAAAGAACATTTTTTATAAATTTACTTGTACAATAGTTTGTTTTCTTAATTTTTACATCAGAGGTCCCCAACGCCTATACTCGCAGTGCTCTTTTATTGTTGGTTAGATCACTCACAGTCGCGAGCATACATTGCTTTTAATGAAATGGTTTTTTATACCCTTGCAGAGGGTATATTAAAATTGTCACGATGTTTGTAACGCAGTGAAGGAAGCATTTCCGACCACATAAAGTATATATATTCTTGATCAGCATGACGAGCTGAGTTCATTTCCGTATGTCCGTCTGTCCGTCTGTTTCTATGCTATCTCCTCCCTCAGTTTTGAAGCTATCTTGACCAAACTTTGCAAAATGTCTTTAAATACAAATACGCTGCACATTTGTCGGAATCGGCCGGATCGGATGACTATATCATATAGCTGCCATAGGAACGATCGGTCCAAAAACTAGTTCTAGTGAGAAAAACTTTTTTGTTTTCCATCGTAGCGTCACCAATCGTGGTATATATTAGTTTTATATGATTCCACACAATTCTGAAAAATTTATCAAAATCGGATGACTATAGCATATAGCTGCCATATAAACGGTCGGTCCAAAAAACTAGTTCTAGTGGGAAAAACTTTTTGATTTCCATTGTAGCGTCACCAAACGTGGTATATATTAATTTTATATGCTTCCACACAATTCTGAAAAAATTTATCAAAATCGGATGACTAAAGCATATAGCTGCCATAGAAACGGTCGGTCTAAAAACTAGTTTTAGTGAGAAAAATTTTTTTTGTTTTCCATCGTAGCGTCACCAATCGAGGTATATATTAGTTTTATATACTTTCACACAATTCTGGAAAAATTTATCGAAATCGGATGACTATAGCATATAGCAAAGAAGTAGTGCCATAGGAACGATCGGTCTAAAAACTAATTTAAGTGAGAAATACTTTTTTTACCAATGGTAGAGCCTTTCAAAAACTGCACATTTATTACCCCCTGCTAACATAACCACTTTACAAAAAAACTATGGGAAAATAAATTGATAGAAGATTGATAGCAAAGTCTTTCTATTTTCGTATTTAATCCACCCCGTCTTATAATTTTTTTTTGGTGGAAACTGTTTGCGACTGAGTACAGTTAGAAAAAATCAAATAAAGTCAAGAATACAAAAATATGGTGAAAATCGACTTGAGTTAATATCAGTAAAGAAAAGGGCACTGGCTGATAAAGAAGCAAAATTTTTTTAGTTAAACAACATTTTTGTACAATAAATAGTTAAAAATAAAATTCTGACTAATTTTGGGGTTCTTACTATAGGGGAAATTTGATATATATATATATGGGAAATTTTGTTGAAATAAATCAGGGTCCAATGAGATAGTGTGTGTGTATATATCTCTAACCACCTTATCAGAATGTCTAATTGCGGCTATTTACAGTCCAGCGTATTTTCCCCCTAGAGCTAAAATAGTTGATTTATACAATATTTTACCCAAGTGCAAGCAATTAGTGTGCTATCTTATTACCAATATTTGCCAGCACTTTTGCAGCTACTTTTCACAATTACAAATGACAACACGGGTGCGCAATAACGCCCGGTGTTACACGGGCGTTATCGCACACCCAAAAGTGCTATAACGCCGGGGAGACAATGAAAGCGAAACGCCAGAATGTGCAAAGCGCGCGGGCGTAATTGCACTTTGAAAGTGCGATAACGCCCATTATTTAAAAACTCCTAAGTTTGCCCATTATTAATCAAAATCAAAACAAAATACTAAAGTGAGAAGTCAGTAAAAAACTGTTTATTTAGCAACATGCATTTCGCGACTTATCTTATTATCAAATCCTGATTATCTTTGGTAAGAATGAATAAGCATGTAAGAAAAAAAGTAACGCGATAAATAGTGGGAAAGTAAAAAAATGGCGGCCGATTTTTTAAACTCCTTCAATATATTTATCGCATTACATTTTTCTACACTAATTATCACCACGCTATTAATTCAATATAGCAATCTTAATTTTTTTTGCCTAACAAGGGAGTACATATGATCGCAGTAATAAATTTGAAAGAAATTTGAAATAAAAACTCTTATGCTTTGCCCATATGGCAGACAAAAACAAAAGACCATATTTAAATATTTCATTAAAATCAATCTGTTAACATTCATTTCATTGTTCTCATAGACTTGTAATATTTTTTTTTATTTTTTGAATATATTGTTTTTTATCTTTTTCCATTTTCCAAGAGAAATACAATATAAGAGTATATATATATATATATATCTGGACTGTTCCGATTTCGAATGTTGTACAATAAATTTTCAAACAATCGATTAAGGTAATCGGTATCAAACCAACAATCAGTTCTTATTTAACTCGACGTAGTCATTTCAATCGTTTAAACCGATTTAGCCAATAAATTTTGTATAACAACGCATGTACCTGATTCGAATTCGACAAATATTTGTATACCATTTTCTTTTATGTTTAAACGCTAAAAGTGCAAAATGGCGGGCGTTATCGCAGAAATATAACGCACTGGGCGTTATTGCATGCACCCGACAACACACCCACCAGCATAACGCAAAGTGGGTTATTATACAAAAAATATACATAATCTTTAACCTTCGTTGAATGTTTTACGCAGAAATTGTCACAACAAAAACACAGAAAATGAATTGCGGTCAAAGGGGGGAGAGGGAGAAGTACTAACAAAAAACCGCGCACCGCACAAAGCCAAAAGTCGTAGGATTTTTAAAGCGAATTCAATTACTTTTTGTAGCTGCCGACGACGACCGGTCGACGGGAGCTTCTTTTATTTGAATTTTGTTTTTTTTTGTTTTGCAGTTACTTGGAATTCGCAAATGAACTTCGCTTGAAAACAAAATCACATGCAAAGCAGAGCGTAAAGTGCCAAAGAGAGTGGAGTGGAGTGGAGAGGCAGAGGCAGGCAGCCTGAGAAAGTGTATTTCATTTTGATATTTTTTCGCAGGAAAATTGAAATGAGATTTATTTATTACGTTTTCAGTTTGCCCTGGCTCGGATTCGCCAACATGCCGCCTCCCCATTCATTGCTCTGGGCCCTGATGATGAGAGAGAAAATAAACAATTCTCATGGCAATTTGGAATTCGTATATATTTATTGGGGACTTTAATTAACATTTCCAGTGAAATCAACTTCACTTGGCACGAGCTCTTCTTGCTTCTCTCTCTCTCTCTATTTCTTTCTTATCATAATGAGAAGGTTCGTGACTGATTAGACTAGGAGAAATCTTCATTGACGTAGTAAAGAAGATATTTTTATTTTGTTTATATTTCATTGAAATTGTTATCTAGTTTTTTTTTTTTTTTGGACGGTAGCATTATCAGAGACTGCGCGTCGTTTCCCAAACATAGGTGGGGGATTGCGGTAATAATAAAAATAATAATATTAACATTAATGTGAAAAGAGGCAATTTCTTGGAATTGCGCAAACACACACACACACACACACTCGTAGCTCTTGCACAGCAAGGCTCTCCATACACAATATGGGAAAAATTCTTGGAAAATATGCACACGGTACTCACATGTTGGTGAAGTCATGAAGTTGCTTAAAGGTACACACACACACTCACACACTGTTTATATATATATATTTTCTGATTAAACTGAAAGCACTAACAAAAAAAATTTCAACTTAATTTGCTACACTTGGTCCCCCGGTTAGCCAGAGATGCCTTCGTCAGATACTTTTGTATCTGTGTTGCTTTAAGCAGAAATTATGAGCATAAGCACACTATCAAGAGATTTTCAGAAAAGCTGATACCAATAATAAGGTTACCGTTAACTAAGCATAGCAACTGGTTTTGTCATAGCAAAAAAAAAAAAAAGTGTTGAATGAAAACTTGTCTATGGGGTGTGTGTGTGTGTGACTTGAGCAGCTAGTCTCTGCTATTGAATGAAGATATTTAATCTTCTTAGGCATTTTATAGGTTTGCTGTGATCTAGACGATTTAATCTGCATTTCTTTTATAGCTTTGCTGTGATCTAGAGGGGGGCATAGGCAAATAAACTAGGAACTAGTTAAAATTTTATGTGAATGGCACTGAGAATGTCTACTTTGGACTTGGAGTAAAAGTTTACGATTTGAAATCAAGTGAATTTCTATGTTTTGTTATCGATATGAAATTTACTTGATTTCGATTAAAATAGCTAGAAATTTGTAACTTTAAACAATTTAATTCAAATTAATTGGAAACAGATCGTTTCAATCTTGTTGATTTATTTGCATCTTGATTGATTCAATTGAGCTTTAAATCAGATTCAATCATTGAATCAATCATAAATAAATTAAGCTTTTGAAATAAATTATTAATTTGATTTAATTCATTTTTGATTGAATTTGTTATACAATTCAATCGTTGAGATTTAAATCAAAATATAAACAATCTGACTTAAATCAATTTTTAAATAATCGAAGATTTAAATGAAAATAAAAACAATCTGATTGCTCCAAAATGATATATAAATTACCTTAAAGCAATCTGTATGTATAAATCATTTTGAATCAATTAGATGATAAATATGTCAAATTATTTCATTTGATTGAAATCATTAAAAAATTTCTTTTCATTTAAATCATTAAAGCTTTAAATCATTAAAGATCATTTGATTTGAATGAAACTTTTGAAATAAATTAATAATTTGATTAAATTCATTTTTGATTGAATTGCTAATAGATTAGAATTATTGTGATTTTAATCAATCAAGATTTAAATCTTTTGATTAAAATCAAAATATAAACAATCAGTGACAATTTAAACAGTGGCGCTTGATCAACAAAATATTAAAATTCTGGGACACCCAATAAAGTGTTTACCAACACTGAAAATTAAATTAAACCAGGTAACAACATGACCCAGCTCTTGGCTGGTGATTTTAGCTGACTTTTCGGTACACCCAAAAAAAAAAGTAATCAACAAAATGACACAATTTAGTCATCAATTTGAAACTTATTGAAGTATCCAATTATCCTTATATACGATAGTATCAAAATAATATGTTCGATGTTATCAAAAAATACTAAATTGTATCAGAATGACATTTTTTTGTATTAATTTTTTGAGTATCAATTTGATACTAGTTCTTATCACTTTGTCAAATTGTTTGTATCATTTTGATACTAGCTTTTAACAATTTGACAATAATAATAAAAAAATATCATATAATTATTTTTCTAAAACTTTTTTGCGATAATTTAGGCGGCGGCTTACACCAAGAGGTGTGTTTAACGGCTTAACCGCAAGATGGAAAATTGGTAAAAGTTACACAAGATTGTTTCAAGTTTACCTTATCTCTCATTAGACTCCTTCTTGCTGCTGCGTCTTTGTCGCTCACTATAAAGTGCCCTATTTATATCATCAATGAGCTGAGCCGTTAACCGCTATTAACCCTTTTAAATTTGTAACCCTAACTCGATCGAAAAAAGTTTCATAACCTTTATGCCATAACCGTAACCGGAAAACAGCCATCAGCTATAACCGTAACCGAACCCGATATTCGTTTCGGAGAGATTAAACTCTCTTATTTACGTTTGAGTAAACGTTAAATTAACATCAATAATCCAGTGAAGAGTCTTTGCATGCAAAATAACCTCATCAATTTTTTAATCAATCCAATAAGTTTTGAACCAAGGTTCTACCATAACCTAGGATTCAATGCTTTTAAAATCAAAATTTTCAGATCAAATCCTCTTTAAAAGTTCGGTAGCTTGACGCCTGGATAAAATTACAGAACCGAATTTGGAACTGTTACATTCCCAGGTGTTCCAAAAATCGCCTTCCATACGATTTTGGTCGTTTTTGGGTCGAAACATTTTTTTGGCATAGCGACATAATTCCGCTCAGGTCAAATGAAAGCGGAATAAACGACATAATTCCGCGCGGAATAATGTCGTTTTATTCTTGCGGAATTATGTCGTTTCAAAACGACTTAATTCCGCGCGGAATAATGTCGTTTTTTTCCAGCGGAATTATGTCGTCCCCTTATTTTTTTGAGAACATGTTTTCAAGAACCGATATTCTTGGATCCGAAAAGACGAAAACATTGTACTCCGTTATAGTTTTAATTCATTTCAGCAATCAAAATATTTGTAAACAATAACGTTTTCGAGTGTTTTCCGAAATTTAATTAAGTAAAACTATTAAAAATAGTTTGAAAACTAACAGTTAAACATTTTGGAGGCAAATATTTATTAAAAGCTTGATTTATCCCTCTAAACGCTCGTTTATAAGCACAAAGCGCAAATTTAGAAACGTTACCTTACCTATTTTGTCATGTATAGCTTTACGTTAGCAAACCTCTAAAAAAAAGGTTAAAAAAAAAACATAAAAGTTGGACAGATTTGAAAAAACCGAGTACCCTTAATTGTGTGTGTTTTTATACGCATATAAACACAAAAACTTAAGCATACACCAGTGTTCGGTAAGCTCGGATCGTTACAACTGCAGCGCTGCTGTTGTGACAAAGCAAAATAAAACGGTTTGGCTATATATGGCTATATCGAATTGGCTGTCTTAATGCTGATCAAGAATATATATATGTACTTTAAAGGGTCGCAACTGTTGCCTTCTGTCTGTTAAATAAATTTGCACTTCTACTAGATTCTATTTAAGCCCTTTTTAATGGGTACAGTGCTTGGTTCAGTATTTTGCGGTTAATATATGATTAAGCCTGATGCCGTTTCCAAATTTTCTTAAATGTAACTAAACTTGGGAATAGAATAGAAATTTAGAAATAATTTAAACAGAAATCTGATAACGCCCATAAAATCCTCCATGAACTACCTTACATATACAAATTTTAATATATTTCCATCAAAATGATGCTTAAGACCTTTTTAAATCTAACAATTGAAACATTTTCCAATGAATTTTGATAGCGAGTTCTCCATAAAACACTAATTGCATTAGGCAAGTGTTATCAGTTTTTTGATATATGCAAAATAACAATATCACAATTCATTCCATTGAAACATTATTATGGAATTCCCCCAAACCACAACTCAATGCTCAAAACTTTTAATCACTTAATGCGCATTTTCTATGCCTAATCAAATATACTGGGAAAGCAAGTCCCCATTTAACAATTAACAATGCATACATTTTCATAATTTCATAAAACTCAAAAGCACACAACTTCCCGGAAATGTCAACAGTCCAAAAAAAAAAAAGGGCACACAAAATGTGCTGACTTTTTTAGTGAGAAATGAAAAGTTTTTAATAATTAAATGTTTAGTTGGAATACCAATTTGTCAATTCGGTAGAAAATAATAGAGTGTAGCCCGTTGTTAAAACCGTTAGACGAACGGTAATTGGCACAATAGACACACTTCGTGCGGCACGTGCTTGGAAAAGTTACGCCCCCCCTTTGGTAGTATTCAATCGATCAATCGTTCTTGCCAAATGAGTAATGAAAACGAATGACCTGATCGCTAGTACACCAGAAAACTTCTGACTGATCGACAGAGTACAAAGTCTGATGAAATTCATTTTATTC
Organism: Lordiphosa mommai; assembly: GCA_018904225.1. Classification (NCBI taxonomy): domain Eukaryota; kingdom Metazoa; phylum Arthropoda; class Insecta; order Diptera; family Drosophilidae; genus Lordiphosa; species Lordiphosa mommai. The sequence goes on along the minus strand of JAEIFT010000502.1, from coordinate 60,886 downwards.
CAAGCCGAGTCAGAGAGAGATTCCAAGAGACCCGCATGACTTAGCGAGCCCCCAACTTTCAGTGGAAAAAGGTAGAGGTAGGTAAGGTAGGTAGGTAGGTAGAGTTAACCATGACTCAGAAGGGGACACTAAAATACAAAACTCCAACAGCTACGACTAACGACATGCATTTTAGCAGCCGGCTTGGCATTCAGGTTGTTGCCATGAGTTTTTTTTTTTTTTTCGTTTCTTTTTGTTGTATTGCAGACAATGCGAAATTTCATCAGAAATCCAAATACAGATAATGATCTAATACATAACTTGTTCAAAGTAAAAACGTTGATAAACCCATTGGGAGAGGGAGAGAGAGTTGAGCAACCCGTAAGGGAGCAGCGTGGTGGTGGAACTTTTGAATTTTTAATGATTAACATTTAAATACTAACTATCTAAATGTTGTTGTTTGCTAAGCAACCAGGAAAGTGAAAACAATTTAAAGTTGTTGGGGTCTTGTTTTAAATTCAAACGACCAATGAGTGCTCTATAGTATAATTATCTCTTAAAAAACTTAGTATTAAATGAAAACATTTGACAGCTTTCGGTATATTAATTTTGACCAGGAATTTGCAACGCATAGAACTACTCGTCCTTATCCACAAAAGACAAGACCCAGGGCCATTATACAGCCTCAATAGAAACGATTGTTTTACCATTTAAAAAATTTTGAAAAATTATAATTTTAAGGTGCAAGATCGGGGATATATGGTAGTGAGAAGCCATCACTAACAAAAATTCAGCTTAAATTTTTTTATAAATAAAAAAATTTTGTAATTTTTCTTTTTGTATTTGTTACAATTTTTAATTTTAAAAATATAATTTTTTTATTAAATACGTTTTTTTTTTAAATTAAAAATTAATTTTTTTTTTTATACATTAAAATATTTTTTTTTATTTTTTTATTTTTAAAAAAATAATTTAATTTAAAAATATAAAATAAAAAAATATTTTAATGTATTTAAAAAAAATTAATTTTTAATTTAAAAAATATAATTTTTTTATTTTAAATTTGTTATTAAATAGGATTTTTTTTTTTAAAAATTAATTTTTTTTAATACATTAAAATATTTTTTATTTTAAATTTTAATTTTTTTAAAATATGTTTTTCAACGCTTATTAATTTTTTTAAATATGTTTTTACAACGTTTTTTATTATTATTTTTAATTAAACTTTTTTTTTTTATTTATTTTATTATTTTAAAATATTATTTATTATTTTTTTAATTTGATTAATTTTTTTTTAATTCAGTTTTAAATTTTTTTTAAATTTTTTAATTTCATTTTAATTTTTTTTGTAAATTTTGGATTTTAATTCTGTTTTTTTGTTTTGTATATTTTTCAATATTTTGAGTTTTAAAATATAATTTTTGTGGAATTAATTTTTTTTGTAATTTTATGGATTATAATATAAATTTTATTTTTTAGAAATTAATTTATATATGTTGTGTATTTTTATTTTAATAAGCATTAATTTTATTTTAATTTGGAAATAAGAAATTAAAGCTTTTTGCCAACATAAAGTATAATTCGTATACATACATACATTTAATAAAAAAAAGTAAAAATCTACAGACGTTCTTAGAACGAACGGGATAGAATTTATACCGTTTTGTGCTTAAAATTTTAAGTATAATTCGTACTTGGTTGTACTTAAACTAAGTACGAATCAGTCTTAAGTTTCCAATTTACCCAAAATGTTCCTAAAATGAGAACAAAATTCTTAAATCAAGTACGAAATACTTAAATCAAGTATTTTTTGTACTTAAACGTTCTAGAACAAACGGGATAGAATTTGTGCCGTTTTGTACTTAAAATATAAACTACGACTCGTTCTTGGGTGTACTTAAACTCCGTGCGAATCGGGATTGGTTCTAAGAATAAGGTTTAAAAAACTTTGGAATAGAGCCCAAAATGTACTTAATATATCCCGAAACGGTCTTAAATGAAGTATTTCCGGATTGAAAAAATCTTACTTGAACCAAGTATCGTGAATTGTATCCAAACCGGTTTTGAACCGAACCGTTTTAAACCCAGAATTCCGACTTTTCTTTAACCATGAACCGAACCTCTTGTAAAAAAAAGTAGTTCAACCTGTTCCGAACCAAAACCTTCGGTTCGGGAAAGTTACAAGTCTTAGACGGGATTAACATGATAGAAACTTCATAAAGTTAACTTAGTAGGCGAGAGATTTAAATGTATTTCTTTACTATTCGTTTAAAAGGTCTGAAAGATTTCCTTAAATTCCACGCCTACTAAGAAAACTTCATGAAGTCTTCGTGTAAATCCCGACTAAGTTATGAGGGTTTTTCAACCCTAAAAAATAAGAATAGATCAACAATTACTCGATGAAATACCAAAAATAAATTTTAATTGAAAATAAATGATATCGTATGCTCAAGTAAACAAAAGTAAAGAAATACAGAATATTTTTTTTATATTATTAAAAAATTTAATTTCTTTTCAATAAAAACTTGTTAAAACTTGGAACGAATCAAGGTTCGAATTAAAACCTTAACACAAATACCTTGAACCTCGAATTTCTGAACCTTAACCATTCGAAAATTGGACCTTCGCATAAAATATTTGGGTTTGCAGTATTTTCGTACTTGACACCGTTTGTACTTGATTAAAGTTTAGATTAAGGCATATTTTAAAAATACTTTGCATTAAAAACAATTTTTCTTTTTTATCATTTCGCTCTTAAAATAGTTAATTGCTTAAGATAAGGGGGGAGGACAAAAATAGTCCGAAATTTGATAAGATTTTGAGTTCGTGACATTTGGAGACTGTAAAAGTGACTCTTGAAACGTAAAATGCAACTGATAGCACAGGTGAAATATGTGATAATAAAAAAATTAAATTTTCAACCAAATGACTTGCAGTTTCTTGGTAAAAAAAACGTGATTTAAAGTTCATAATATTTCATACTCATCTCTAAAATATTTGAACAATTTTAATTTCACTTTTAATGGCTTGAAATTTGTGGAATTGCGAAATAATTAATAATTAATGAATTTGCATTCACAGAAGTAATTAAAATGTTTGTTATAGTCGAAACACATGTGAGAGTATATTTATAAATCAAAGAAGAATTTAATGTATTCATATTCATATTCCTCTGTCTATTCTGAGCGTGTGAAATGTCTTGACCTACAGCAAGATACGAAGTGCTGCTTGTTTTGCCCCCCCCAGGGCCTAGGGAGATCTCCGTTTTTAATTACTTAGTCAAGTGAAGTTGAAGTGGCGGTCAAATGGGGCAATTAAAAACAATTGCATAGAGTTTAAAATACCGTCTCCTACTTAGCTCCCCCACGAACTGACTCATGCCAAGAAAAACATATCTTCATCAGCAGCAGAAACATTAAACACAATGGCCAGGCATACCAATCCCAATCCCACGCATCAGTTGGTCTGACTGAGCTATTTATGGACCAGCAGATCATGAATATGAATTGTACCGCAATATTCCTTATTTCTAGTTTTCAATGGAACTCGAACGAATTGTGGGCTTGTCCCTGAGTAATTTTATATTACATTTCCATCCTTATCGTCAATCATTTTTACCAGCTAATTGAGATGCGTCATGGGCTTTACGTCTGCTGCTGATAGGAAAGAGAGACATGACGACCGTGGCAACCGAAACCACAAAGTACAGGTTCCTACTTATAATGAGTCAACATTAAGAACTTTTGCATGGTTGGTGGTGACTTCCCCCAAAATTTGTTTGTGTGATTTTTTTTTTCTAGTAAAAACTAAAGAATGGTGTCATTTAATTGCGTTTCAATATAACAATTAGATCACTGATCAGCTGATTATGACGCCATTCTATATTGTATAGATTTGTACAATAATGATGAGTTGCTAGGCAATCGGAAGGCGTTTATACTTAAATACATACATATATTTAGTAGCAATCGGCAAGGTGCTAATTATATTGTAATAAAATATATTTGATGTGAAACGTTTGAAAAATTTTAAAATTTTCCAAAGTTTCGAACAGATAGTTTAATTTAAAAATGTCAAAAACTGAATAAACTTAAAAATATCTAAAAAATAAGATATTTAAATAATCTAAAAAATTTAAATTTAAAAATTTAACAAATTAAATTCATTTTAATGTTAAAAAAATTCAATTAATAAAACATATTCAATAAATTAAATATTTCAAAAAATTTGATTAATTTAAAAAAAATTAATAAATAAATCTAAAAAAATTATAGAAATTTCCAAAATTACAAAACTGAATGAATTAAAAAATAAACTTTCACAAAGTTTCGAACAGAATTAAACTAAATTTAAAAAAAAATTAAATTTATAAGGCAAATGTTAAAACTGAAAAAATTGAAAATATTAAAACTTAAATATATTTAAAAAAATTAAACAATTTATATATAAATAAACTTTTAAAAGCGAAATTTTTAACCCTTACTTATTTTCAACTTGCAATTGGGGTTCCACTTTGCTTTTTTGTGGGTATCTTCGCTAAAGCTCTAATAATTTTTCCAGATTTTTAAAAAATGTGAAAGGTGGTTAAAAACGCTAAAAGCAGTACATTGCAATATTATTATGCAGGCCAATAATGTTGAAAAAATACAAAATGTACATATGGAAAATCTATAAACCGATCTTATAATTTTTCAGATTTTTTAAAATACAGTCCGACTTTTAAAAACCCGCTAAATTTTTAAATAAATTTTTGAGCGAGCAGGCTACAGACTGCATGTATTTTGTTTTGTTATTCATTTCCAAGCGACGCAATTGTGCGGCAAAGTGATGCCAAAAAATAACTCTCAAAGCAATGGGTGCAGGCTTGCCACCTCTGATTAAAAGGATTGTTCTCTAGATTATTAGCATAATACTACGCCAAGCCACGTTCCCAGAATGTTAAAAACACATCCAAGCTCACTTAAATTTGTGTAGAGAACAAGAAGATGAAGCTTAAATGCTTTAAATGTTCGAACTGTTCTTTTCCCAGTATATAAATTTAAATAATCATTTGTTAATTACTTAGCGAGTTTTTATAAAATGTATTATTGTATAAAATTGATTTTTTTCTTGACTTTTTGTTAATATAAAATTATTTTTTTAGAAATTAATTTCAAATAAAAATTTTTTTATATTTTTTTTGGTTAAAAATTTATTTAAAATTAAGTAAAATAAAAATAAAATTAAATTAAAATTAAAAAAAAAAAAATAGAAGGCTAACATCGGCTACGCCGATGTTTTAAATACTGCAGTTTTTGAAAGGCGCTACCATTGATAACAAAAAAATTTTATCGTTAGAATTGGTTTTTGGACTGATCGTTCCTATGGCAGCCATAGCCACAGTCATCCGATTTTTGAAAAATTTTTCCAGAATTCTGTGAAAGCATATAAAACTAATATATACCACGATTTGTGCCGCTACGATGGAAAGCAAAGAAATTTTTCTCACTAGAACTAGTTTTTGGATCGACCGTTTATTGGCAGCTATATGCTATAGTCATCCGATTTTGATCAATTTTTCCAGAATTGTGTGGAAGCATATAAAACTTATATATACTACGATTGGTGACGCTACGATAGAAAACAAAAAAGTTTTTCTCATTAGAACTAGTTTTGGACCGATCGTTCCTATGGCAGCCATATGATATAGTCATCGATTTTGATAAATTTTTCCAGAATTGTGTGAAAGCATATAAAACTAATATATACCACGATTGGTGATGCTACGATGGAAAAAAAGTTTTTCTCACTAGAACTAGTTTTGGGATCGACTGTTTATATGGCAGCTATATACTATAGTCATCCGATTTTGATCAATTTTTCCAGAATTGTGTGAAGCATATAAATCTTACATATACCAGATTGGTGACGCTACGATGGAAAACAAAAAAGTTTTTCTCATTAGAACTAGTTTTAGGACCGATCGTTCCTATAGGCAGCTATATGATATAGTCATCCGATCGGCCGATTCCGACAAATGTGCAGCGTATTTTGTATTTGAAGACTTTTGCAAAGTTTGGTTAATATAGCTTCAAAACTGAGGAGGAGATAGCATAGAAACAGACGGACAGACGGACAGACGGACGAACAGACACAAAAAGGAAATACACCCAGCTTCGTCATGCTGATCAAAATTTTTAAACTTTTTTGGGTCGGGAAAGCTTCCTCCACGGGGTTAACAACATGTTGACAATTTTAATATACCTTGCAAGCGTATAAAAAAAAAAAATAAAATAAAAAAAAAATAAAATAATAAAAAAAAAATAAAATAAAATAAAAAAAAAAAATAAAAAAAAAAATAAAATAAAAAAAAAATAAAAAAAAAAAAAAAAATAAAAAAAAAAAAAAAAAAAAAAAAAAAAAAAAAATAAAAAAAAAAATAAAAAAAAAAAAAAAAAATAAAATTAAAAAAAAAAAAATAAAAAAAAAAATTAAAAATAAATAAAATAAAATAAAAAAAAAAAAATAAAATAAAAAAAAAATAAATAAAAAAATATTTAAAAAAAAATAAATAAAAAAAATACAAAAAAAAAAAAAAAAAATAAATAAATAATTCGACTTTTGTCAAGTAAAACCTTAAGATATTAATTTTTTTATACAATTTAATTTTAGAAAGCAAATCTCCTTTTTAAAGGGCGTGGCATTTCCTTTATTTTTAGAAAACAATTTTATTTTTATGTTACTTTTAAATTTTAGATTGATATTTAGTGTTATTAAAAAGTTCAAGGTATTTGCCCACTGTTTTAAGGAAACGAGCCACTGTGAGTTTTACAAAATCCGAAATTTATCACTAGTCTTATGCCCAAGTTTTGGCATGATATTTATTCAACTTCAATTAGTCAATATAAGCCCAGATTTCAATTGAACAAAATATTTTCTTAAATAAAATCAATTAATCTTTAACTTAATTAAATTTAACAATATACTAAAAACTCTCTCTCATTTTTCCAATTTCAGAATCCCGAGACAGCTTCCAATGGGTCTTTTATTGAGCAAGCCAACTGCCAGCAAGAAAATAGCAAAAAGTCAAAAGGAACAGGCGGAGGAGGATCAACTACAGCAGCATCAACCCACAATCAATATTGAAAGTCTATTGCAACTACAAGAAGACGAGGATCAGGAGGAAACCTCATCTAGCGCATCGGAAGTGCGTCAAATAATAATTAAAATACAATTGGCCAAAATGGAGAATGGCAACGATCAACAACAGGTGCTAGGGGAGGAGGAGGAGCAGCAACAGCAGCATTCAGGTGTCGCCGCTGCCGCCGCCATTATGTCTGCGGACACGCTCAATGCAAATGAGCAAGTTGTTAATGTAACTTTGGCGGAGGCGTCAAATCGAACTGCGGGCAGTTCAACGGAAGCGCCGCCAAAAACCGAAAGACAACACATGAATAACAACCATTTAGCGGGAAGTAACAGTACGGCGGCCGCTTCGGCGATTAGTACGCTTCAATTGAACGACGAGCACGAGGAACAACACGATAATGATGACGATGATCATGATGATGAGTCGCTGCTGCGTCGGCGTGATGCCGCCGCCGCCGAAGCTGTTGATTATTGCGAGGTGCTGGAAACAACGCTGCCAGTCAGCGAAATGTTGTCGACGGAAGCACAACAGTCCAAGCAAGGTACAAAAAAAAAATACAAAATTCTGCTGAATGAAATCAATAAAAAAAAAAAAAAATTACTCACTAAACAAATTTCAATTTTTTTTTCGTATTTTTTATAGCCAACGGAAACAGTTGCTGTCGCAGTCGCAGTAGTAAAAGCTTATCAATGGGAGCCAATGCTTCAAGCAACACCAACACGACGACAGCCAGCAACTTGGTCAGCAAAAGACGTTGCTGTAAATGTAAATGTCGTGATGCGTTTAGAGGATTACGCGGCATGCTGGAGTCGTCGTCGTCTTCGAGTGAGAAAAAAGAATCGTCTCCCACAGTGCGTAAGCCACGTCCCGCCGTCGATCGTCGTTCCACACCAGCCACCTTTAGCCATTCGGCCAGCAATAATGGTACAACAAGTGCTTCCATCATACAATCCGCACGCCAAAGGAAACGCAATTCCGTGGCCGTACCCGAACCCAGCCAATTGGCCATATGGACAGCACCCACCAATGGCGATGTCATCATTAGAATAAGTTCACCACAATTTGTGGTCGAATCACCAAATGCACGTGTGACGGTGGGACCGAATATACGTTTGATTAGCGAAGCGCCAAGAACCGCCAACACCACCACCACCACCACACTGGATGTGGTACCCACTCAAGCATCATTACCACAACCACCACCACCACCACCTGCCCAGTCTTATGGTCTACGTAATCAACCCACCGTACATTCACAAATTGATTTTATGCATTGCCTGGTACCGGATTTGGAGAAAATTATCAATAGCAGCTTCTATTGGGGCAAAATGGATCGGTATGAGGCTGAACGTTTACTCGAAGGCAAACCGGAGGGTACATTTCTGTTACGCGATTCGGCGCAAGAGGAATTTCTATTTTCTGTTACATTCCGTAAATATGGCAGATCATTGCATGCGCGGATCGAGCAGAGTCTGCATAAGTTTAGGTGAGTAAATGATTTAGTTTGAAGTGGATTTTAAGGAAATATTGTGAAATGGAGTGACTTAGTGAACTATGACCTTACTTTAGGAGTGACTAAACCCTTATACCATCAACTGTTTAGATCAGCGGTGGGCTTTAAAATTGAACGCAAGGGCGCTGCAACAACAACTCATTTTATTTTTCCCCTTTAAGCAAACAAAATCATTTCTACGCTTTAGATCAGCGGTGGGATTTGAAATTGAACGCAAGGGCGCTGCAACAACAACCCCTTTCCTTCTTACCTTTAGGTTGCAAACATAGTGCGCGCTAAGACGAAGCTGAAGACGAAGAAGAAGCTAAAGACGAAAAACTGTGCAGTAGGATTTATATGAATTCGCTCAAATACGTTCACAGTGCACGCGAAAACGAAAGCAAAAATTCATATGAAATATTTTCGTCTTCATCTTCGCCTTAGCGCACTGTGTTTGCAACCTTAAGCCCACAAAATCATTTTTACGCTAAGAACTGTTTAATCTGTAGCTCTCTTCCTGCTCACACTATACTTTCCATGTATATGCTGGAGTGTAGCTTAGTTCAAGACCAGCTTTACGCTATTTCACTAGTTCTTTTTCTTCAAAATAATTTTTTTAATGATCTAACATGATTTTAAACCAACCCTGCAAACCGGTCCAGGTTCTGTAAAGTTTGGTCATATTTGGTCCCTCGAAGCGGATCACAAACCGGAACTTTTAAAGCCTTAAACCAAACCAGGCTACAAAAATCAGCTTTTGTAGGAGCATTAACCTTTCTAGCAACAATTTTACTGTCAAAATAATAATTATTCTTTATTGGTCCCTCGAAGCGGATGACAAACCAAACCTTTTAAACCCTTAAACCAAATCAGGCTTCAAAAATCAGCGTTTGTAGGAGCATTAACCCTTTTAACAACAATTTTACTGTCAAAATAATTGAGTCGGTGCAATATTTTGGTTTGATTCGCTATTGGTCCCTCGAAGCGGATGACAAATCAAACCAGGCTACGAAAATCAGCTTCTGTAGAAGCATTAACCTTTCGAAAAACAATTTGACTGTCAAAATAATTGAGTCGGTTTATAATTTAGGTTTGGTTTGATATTGGTCCCTCGAAGCGGATGACAAAACGAACCTTTTAAACCCTTAAACCAAACCAGGCTACACAAATCAGCTTCTATAGGAGCATTAACCTACAACAATTTTATTGTCAATATTTTGGTCGCTATGGTTCCTCGAAGCGGTTGACAAAACAAACATTTTAAACCCTTAAACCAAACCAGGCTACACAAATCAGCTTCTGTAGGAGCATTAATCTTTCTTACAACAATTTTACTGTCAAAATAATTGAGTCGGTTTATAATTTAGGTTTGGTTCCGTATTGGTCCCTCGAAACGGATGACAAATCAAACATTTTAAACCCTTAAACCAAACCAGGCTTTAGAAATAAGCTTTTATAGGAGCATTAAACTATGTAACCACCATTTTTTATTGTTAAAATAATTGAGTCGGTGCGTTTTTTAGGTTTGGTTCGGTATTGGTCCCTCGAAGCGGATCACAAATCAAACCTTTAAAACCCTTAAACCAAATCAGGCTTCAAAAAATTAGCTACTGTCGAAGCATTTATCTTTCTAACAACAATTTTACTGCCAAAAAAAATTGAGTCAGTTTATAATTTAATTTTTCTTATTTTCATAGTTAAAGTCAAAATTGGCTGTTACAGACCTCCGATCTTACCCCATATTATGAAATCAATTCCGTTGCGTCCCGATTCTGAAAAATGTTGCTTTCTTGCTGCATTCTACTTAATGCAAAAATCAAGTCATCATTTTTCTTAAGTTACTGTCTTTTAAAACAATTTGGTAACCAAGAAAAAATTTCAAGATCATAAATTCCGAGAATTTTTAAAAAATTTCCATCCCGATCCCGAACTTTAAATTCGTTTTTGTCCATTTTGTTCCACCCGTTTTCGCTGTTTTTTTTTTCCACGGGAATCCCAACCCACGCACTAATTCATTGACCTCTTTCCCTATATAAAATAAACAAGTAATTAGTTAATATTGTTTCATACAATTATGACTAATGATTATAACAATTTTTAGATATCTTATTGGGGGTTTCTCTCACTTTCTTTCGTTCTCTTTTAACAATAAATCAACAAAATGTTTCATCATATACCAAAGTACAATCGAAATGTGCTGCTTTTAGAGGTTTATTGACATCATATGTCTATAAAGTTATCATAATGAGTAACCAATATTTTATTTCATACTTAGTAGGGAACTTTGAAAATATAACCAATTGGGCTTTAATTTAACCTAAAGTCAATAGGTTCAGCTGAGACACTTGATCACTGATCAGCTCAACAAAACTACTCTTATTATATAGCATACATTTAGGGGGTGTTGTTGAATTGACGTTTGCGAAAGCTCCTTGCAAATATTATATCAAATACAAGAGGAAAAGTAGGCTACCTGAATTACCAAGAAATATATCATTGATCAGGGAGCAAGTTGTTCTGCTGAACACGGCCATAACGAACATAAATATCGTCCATTTTCCATACAGCAAACGATGAGACAACTTTTAGAGAAGAATTCAATGACTATGAAGATAACGTTTCTGTGGAACTAGTACCAAACTGTTAATCTGGTTACGTTAGTCAAGCTTAGTTCTTCGTATTGATGAGAGATCAGAATTTGTCAACATTTTAAACAGAATTATTGAGGTCAAATTTCGACTGATCTGTCATCAGTTTGGAGAACTGAGCTTGACTAATTTATCCAAATTGGCAGTTTGGTGAGTGAAATTGTTTGCAAGCGAATGTAGAGACGAGCAATTCTGTTGCATTTTTTTGATGGTTTGGGTATAAGTTATCAATTTTTACACAAAATATTTTACAGACGTGTTTTTTATTTCATTTGCATTGGTGTGAAAGTCCTTTTGTGCAGCGGACGCAAATGAAATGCTAAAACAGTCAACAAATATTTTACACGCCTGTAAAATAATTTTGTGTACATATTTTTTTTCGCACTATTTTTTTTTTTTGAGCTGCTTTTGGTAAAAAAAAAATTGGAAAAAAATTTTCTTCGAAATATTTTACAGGAGTATTTAATTTTTTTTAAATTTTATTTTACAGACGTGTAAAATATTTTTTTTATATTTAACAGGCTTGTAAAATATTTTTTTTATTTAACAGGCGTGTAAAATATTTTTTTTATATTTAACAGGCGTGTAAAATATTTTTTTTTATTTAACAGGCGTGTACATTTTTTTGTTGTTTTTTATATTTCATTTGTATTGTGCAGCGGATGCAAATGAATTGAAAAAAAAAAAATATATTTTACGCGCCTGTAAAATATTTTATGTACAAATTTGTTTCGCATTATTTTTTTATTTGAGCGGCTGCCTTTTGGTAATAAAAACAATGCGAAAAAAAAAATTTTTTTGAAATATTTTACAGGCATTTAAAATATTTTTATATTTATTTTACAGTCGTGTAACATTTTTTTTTATATTTTACAGGCGTGTAAAATATTTTGTTATATTTTATATTTTATTTGTATTGTGCAGCATGGAAGATTTTTAACGTATTATTGTAAAAAATTAAACTTTTCTGTATCAGTAAATGTATAAATCACTACAGCTGACGAGAAAATGCCAAAGCTAGCCTTACTGATCTTATTCTAAAATGTTAAGATATCAGTTGTGAATTATTTATTGAAAAAAATGTTTTTTTTTAATAAAATAGCTACTACTGCTACTACTATTGTGCAGCGGATGCAAATGAATTGAAAAAGAAATGAAAATATATTTTACACGCCTGTAAAATATTTTGTGTACAAATTTTTTTGCTTTGTTTTATTTTGATTCGTGCTGCCTTTTGATAAAAAAAAACAATGGGAACAAAATTTTTACACAAAATATTTTACAGACGTGTCAAATATTTTTTTAAAATTATTTTTATTTTCATGTGTATTGATTTGACAGTCTTTTTGTGCAGCGAACTAAAATGTGAAAAAAAACTTATTTTACCCATCCGTAATATTTTGTGTAAAAATGTTTTCTCATTTTTTTTTATTTTTTTTTTAATATTTGACACGCCTGTAAAATATTTTGTGTACCATTTTTTTTTGCTTTGTTTTATTTAAATTCATGCTGCCTTTTGTTAAAAAAAAAACAATGGGAACAAAATTTTTACACAAAATATTTTACAGACGTGTCAAATATTTTTTTAAAATTATTTTTATTTTCATGTGTATTGATTTGAAAGTCTTTTGTGCAGCGAACTAAAATGTGAAAAAAACTTATTTTACCCATACGTAATATTTTGTGTAAAAATGTTTTCTCATTCTTTTTTTACAAAATTTTTACAAAAGTTTTAGTGTTAGTTACATGATTTCTTACTTAGACATTTGACTTCCTAGAATTTGCTCCACTCACTATGTTTTCTGACAAAACAAAAATGAATAACAATATGCATTTCCAAAAGAGAGATACAAACAATTCTTGGAATTAAAGCCACTTAGGGTAATGAGATAATGTAGTTTACAAGAAAAAGGCGAAGCCTTATTATCTTTTAATACTGATGACTAGTTGTTGTCTTCATTAGTCATTCAGTTATCAACAATTTCAACTAATTTCAATTTTCAAAATTTCTCTTTCGTTACAGTTTTGACTGCCATGATCCGTGTGTGTTTACGGCGCCCACTGTCACAGGCTTACTGGAGCACTACAAGGATCCCTCGTGTGTCATGTTCTTTGAGCCCTGTCTAACCATGCCTCTGCATCGTAGACAAACCTTTTCGCTGCAGCAATTGTCTCGTGCCACCATCGTTTCGAATACCAGCTATGATGGCATCAATCAATTGGAATTGCCGGGTCGTTTGAAGAGCTACCTCAAGGAATATCATTATAAGCAAAAATTGCGCGTTAAACCCTGCGATGCAAATACACCAGCGCCCTTCTATGCCAATGTATAGTCCACGGCTAAGATGGCATCGGTTACGGCTGGCTTGCCACATTACTATGAGGATGATGTGGACAGTGCCGGTGGCAGTGATGCGGATGAAGATGAGGCTGTTAATATACATGTATCCTATGTACAGCATGCCGAGGTGGTGGCTCAATTGCAACAGGCCACCATTGGCCGGACTGCAGCAGACAGAAGAAGAAGAACTACTCCTCCTACTCCTCCTCCTCCCACTACAGAAAATACTCGTAATCTGTTATGCCGTTTGCCGAATCGTTTGGCCGCTGCCTTGGGCCGGATGTCATCAAATCTGAACTGTTATCAGCCCACCAGTAAGCGTGCCCGTTGATGAAAGCAAAGTTAAACCAAAACAAATACTAGAGACAATCCCAGTGTGCATTGTGTGTAGCCACCAAAAAGAAAAAAAAAAAAAAAAAAAAAAACTAAAAAGCATTGCAAAATTTTAAGCCTATCAAAAAACAAATATGGAAACAACAAAATAATCATTATATATATATATATATTATATAGCTGAAATGTACTGACCTGTACAATACAATTAATTAACTAAGTATTACCAAATGCTAAAACTCTCCTCTAGGATCTAAGTATTCCGCAAAACAAAACAAAAAACAAGTATTTTCTTTGTATTTATTGTAATGTATGGAATCTAAATTATATGTACATATTGAACAGTTTATATACCCATATATATATATATATTAATATAGTTAGTGTAAACACTTCTCTCATTAGCCAAATTTCAAATTGTAATTTCATTTATATTTATAGATTTTATTATATTTCTATTTATTTATTCGTTTTGAGTGCTGCTTTTAGCACAAATTGTGTACATATTAAATTAAACAAATTTTTTGCTTTAGTTTCCTAATTATAATAAATAAAAATATCGTAAATTATATATATATATATAAAAATATATATACTCCTATTAGGTGGTTGCTGTTATTCTCGTAAAACATTCATTAAGCAAAGTTGTTTCAAAAAACAAACAAAATATATTTGACATATCCAAAAAAAAAAAAACGTTGATGAGTTGAGTAGAACTATATGAGTAATCAATATTAAAAACAAAGAGCCAAACAAATAAAGTTGATGGACAAACTAGAAAAAAAAATGGTTTAATGTAATTTGAATTTTTAAATGGCGCGGCTGGGGCTTATCGACTGTGGTTATCGATAACACTCCCTGTACCTGGTGACTGTAAAAGGGGTTCAGTGTTGGAAAGTACATTACTTTGGCGCTAGTGTGCCTTGAACATAAACAAATTTATCCGTTACTTTCAGTGTTGCCAATTTAGCCATTTTTCGGCCAGATCTAACTATTTTGTAAGATCAAAAACTGAAGCTATTCAGCTTAGCTGGTGCCTGCATTTCTAGATATTTTAGACATTTTGGATTTAATTTTGCCCATTCTAGGCATTTCTAACAATTGTTTAAGCCATTTTCCTCAAATTTAAACTAGCGTTTTTCCTAAAGGCCAATGTCCACTCGATGCGTGACGGGCGTGAAATAAAAAACTCCATTTAAAAAAAACAGCTGCGGAATTTTTTGGCGTGGCCATTCCATATTAAGTTTCCACTCTGCGTGAAAAAAGACTACGTATTGACATCACATAGCGAGTAACATATCGTCTCATTTCGCGCTGACGTATATAAAGAACGATGCGAAACGATATTTGTGTGAGGGAAATTAAGTAAGAATAACGAACTTAGGCAGAAGACTTAGTTGGAACAATAAAATATGGCTTCAAAAACCGGTTCTAAACCGAACCGAACTGCTTTGCTCGTAAACCGAACCATAAACCGAACCAGCGTTGAAATGCTGTACCGTATTATAACGTGCATATCTTTTGAGGTATTTGCGAAAAAAAATTTTTTTTTTAATTTTAGGCATGTTTTTCATAATCGGCACCACGAATATATTCAAACTGGCGTGAACTGGCACGAAATGAGTAAAATTAAAAATTTTTTTTTTTTATATATTTGCGTGTTTATTTGGTAGTATTATATTTAGAGAAAAAAACCTTGATAACAACCGACCCTAAGAATTAAAAGATATAGGCAAAATATGCACTGAAATGGGTTTTAACTTTTATTAAAAATTAAAAGTCTCTAATTTGGCAAAGGTTTGTATGAACATCTTTTTTGTTAGTTTTTTTGAAACAATATAAATTTATTTTCCAATTTAACAAATTTAAGAAATCTTTTCTCGTTCTTGTTTTAATGGCTTTATTATCTGGCGTGACGTTACCTGGCTTTACATTACATAAATTTATATTTGTAAATTTTTAATTCAGATTATTTTTCTTATTAAAGTTTTGCGTACAGGGAAAAATATCTCAATGACTATAAGAACTGTTAATCGAAAAGAGAAAATCTCTGAAAAACTGGCCAAAGCGTGAATTTATACTTTCTTGACCGTTATATTGCCATCGCTACTGAAAAAAGCTTAATCTTTTTAAAGAAAGAAGAGAAAAGAAGAAGGAGAACCTGTACTAAATCACTTTTGGAAGTGACTAAAAGCCTGCAAGCGTTGTCACCGGACGGTAATAAATACCCCAGTAAAACCACATGAAATTTTAGAAGGAAATTTCACTTGACTGCACATCATATAAGCTCTTCGAGGCCACAAAAAAAAACATTATAATGTGCTATGGAGTGCAATTCTGAGACTATGAAGAACTTAAGAACATGGATTGCCTCTTTAGTATTGTCATATTCAGAGTTCCGTTTAATACTCCGTACTTTGGCATTCATCTAGATTCTAGAAACTAGTTTTACCCCTATTCTTATCCTCCTATTTATTGCCTCTCTCCAAGCACACTGTGGGTGTATCAGAAAACATGTCGAGTTTCAGATTGCCGCGATAATTCCATGTTAAATAAAATTTATAAACGGCTGACGGTTTCAAAGAACCAAGCTAAGGAAAAATGCAATATATTATTACTTCTAAACTGGGAATATTACCGGATCCGTTAACCGAAATAACACAAAACGGTATCGGAAACGGAACTGATCTTAGTTTTTTTTTTAGAATCGAAGACCGTTATGATAGGAACCGAATCATACCGAAGCTGTTAGACCAGTTCTGTTTCGGCTCCTAATTATTTGTTTAACTGATTTATGATTATATCAAATATATATTTCAACAAGTAAGATAGCAATAACTTCATTTTAATAGAAATTAAATGTTTATATCAATTTTAGAAATGAAGTTTTTTTATTTTTATATAAATTTCGCCCCAATCCCAAAAATATTATTTCAAATTTTAAGAAAGTTTTAATATTTATGAAATATGTAGTAAAAAAAGTAAAAGATTGTATTTTTCCTACTATTTTAAGGCGTTTTTAGAGCCGAAATACTCCTTCGTGTATTGTACCAGCGTATTAGGGGCTCTTTTGGTCTTTAGTGCGGGCTCAAATCTATACAAACCGAAAAGATCTCTATTTGCCTTTTTTTAACAATAATATTTTTTTGCTTTTTAGAATGATTTTTTATGAGTTAAGAAATTGAAAATTCCTTACTAAACTTGCAGAGAGAAATTCACATATAAAATGCATGAAATAAGCCCCGTTACTGTTTTTGAAATTTCAAATAATCCGTTACTATTATGTTCAGTTGCTATTTTTTTATTACTGAAAGCTAGAGTTTTCTTTTTGGTATTTTCAAAGCCACATTCAAAGACTTAATTTTCCGTTAAAAACGGCTAAGAACGGAAACTAGCTAAAAACAAAAGCTAAACTAGTGCGGTCTCACTAATCCCAAAAAAAACATTTAAAATATGGTCTTACTAATCCCCAGACCTTTCAAAACGGCTACATCTCGCGTGAAAATGGCTTAACCCGCAACACTGTTCAGTTTGCAGTCTGACTTCGAGCATATTTTTATTTTTTTTGGCTATCCTCCATTTATTGCCAACGCGCGCGGGTGTTTGTGAATGATAGCTCTGAGTGCATTGTTGACCAAATACACAATCGGTATTATGAGCAATTTAAGCAATGGCAATCAGCAGCAGCAGCCACAGCAACAACAACAGAATCAGCAGCAGCAACAACAACAAAAATGCTGCAGAAGGTGTTGGTGGAGGAGGTGAGGAGGAGAACTGCAACTGCAGCCAGGTGCACTGGCACCACCTGGTCTGGGGGCGGCTGTCGGTGTGGGCGTGGCCCAACAGAGACAACGCTTAATACTCCAGCAACATCATCCACAGCCACAGAATCCCGCTGCCGAGGGCAGTGGTCTGGATAGAGGAAGCTGCCTTTTACGCTATGCCAGTCAAAATTCATTGGACGAAAGCTCCCAGAAGCACATACAACGACCCAATGGCAAGGAGCGCGGCACAGTGGGTCAATATAGCAACGAACAGCACACAAACAGATCCTTTGAGGCCATGAACGAGATGCGCAGGTAAATAATGGGTAAGGGTGTGGGGAGGGGGGTAGCAAACAGACCCGGGAATAAGTTTATTTTGGTTTTTACACAAAATTATGAGAAATGTCAGACGATCTTTATTTGCGCATTATCTGTTGTTTGTTTGTCCATTTTGTCTACTTATTTTTGTAGCCAAAAAAAAAAAATATTTGCTTTTTGTCAAGAGGCCATTCGCATTAATATTTCTAGTTTCATTTTTGTTGCCATTTTTTTTTGTTATGATTGGTTTATATTAGCGATTTATTTTTGCATTATTTAGCAGAGTCGCTTGGGTTTGCCCTTGAACTTGGATGCGCTTGAAGCCCACAGATTTCTGTTTTAGTGACTTAACGACGACTTTTTTTGAATATATTTCCGCATTTCGTTTTTTTTTATTTGGGGCAGGGGGGACTCGAAATTGACAGTGGAAACTTTTATTGGGCCAGATTTGGTGACAAACTAGTTTTTTTTTTTCGAACTTTGATTTGGTTACGGCGAGGCCTTTGTTTACATATCAATTGAGTGTATCGGATTCAATTGGAATTTTTAATGCTACTTTCAAGACCAAATAAGTACTTTATATACTACCTTATTGATTTTCTAAGTATTCTTTCAATGGATTTTGAAATGTCAAAGATATACTGAAATTTAGCATAGATAATGAATAGAATGATTGTTATGGTACCAGTTAGCTGATTATTCTATAGGAACTAATTATAGCATTGTTTCCGTTCTTGGATTGCCCGTAAATCCTTCGAATCTCAACTTTGAAAGCCCTTTTTAAAGATAACGTTGTTCTAATTCTGTCCAAAAAGTATTTTTTACGCCAGTTCAAAAAAAAAATTCGTAAAAACTATTTTCTGTTCTTGGATTGCCCTAAATCCTTCAAATCTCAACTTTGAATGCCCTTTTTGAAGATAACGTTCTGGTTTTTTTCTAATTCTGTCCAAAAAGTACTTTTTTCTGAAATTTCATGGGATCGCCAGTTCGAAAAAAATGCCGAACACTAATTTCTGTTCTTGGATTGCCCGAAATTCCATCGAATCTCAACTTTAAAAAGTCCTTTTTTTATAGATAATGTTCTACTTTTTCCTTACGTTGGCCAAAAGTACTTTTATCCGAAATATTATAGGTACGCCAGTCCGAAAAAAGAATTCCAAAAACTAATTTCTGTTTTTAAATTGCCCGTAAATCCGTCAAATCTCAACTTTCAAAGACTTTTTTGAAGATAATATTACGGGGTTTTCTTAATTTGGACCAAAAAGTCAATTTTTCCGAAATTTAATTTTCCTCAAAGTCAAAAAACTTATTTTTATCTTTGGATTGCCCGTAAATCCTTCGAATTTTAACTTTGAAAGCCCGTTCTTAAAAATGACCTCCCGGATTTTTCATAAATCTAGCCAATAAGTACCTTTTTCCGAAATTTTATAGGTATGGCAGTCCAAAAAAAAATCACAAAAACTTATTTCTGTTTTTGGGTAGCTCCAATGTCAATATTTTAATGATAACATCCCAGCTTTTTCTGAAATCTGCCCCAAAACGTCCTTCTCCAGACTTTGACAGGCACGGTATTCCGAAAAAGTGACAAAATCTGATTTCTTTTCAGGATTGGTAGTCCGAAAAAAATACCAAAAACCTATTCTTGTTTTTGTATGGCCCGTATTTCTTCCTTCCTTAAATAAAATGCCAAAACTAATTACTGTTCTTAGATTGCCCAGAATTCCATCGGATCTCAACCTTTAAAACCCGTTTTTTGGGCAAACGTCGCTCTCTCATTCTTAATTCGTTCCCAAAAGAACACTTTTCCGAACTTTTATAAGTACGCTAGTTAAAAAAATGGCCAAATATTAATTTCAGTGCTTGTAATGTCCGAAGTACTGACGAATTTCCATTTTTTAATTGATATTTTCACCGTTTTTCAAATGTTTTTTTTTTTAAACTTTCACAATTACGATAGTCCGAAAAAGTGACAAAAACTAATTTTTGTATTCAAATTGCCCTTTTTTCTTAAATCTGACCCCAAAAGCAGCTATTTTTTCAGACTATGACGGTAATCCGAAAATGTGACAAAAACTCATTTCTGTATTCGAATTGCCCTTAATTCTGTCGAATCTGAATTTATAAAGTCTGTTTTAAGAATATCGTCCCTGGTTTTTCTTAAATCTGTCTAAAAAGTTCTTTTTCCGAACTTTTATTGGACCGGTAATCCAAAAAATGCCAAAACTCATGTCTGCTTTTAGATCGCTCTAGTTATGTCGAACCTTAACTTTTAAAATCCATTCTTCAGAAGAACATTCTTAAATCGGTCCAAAAAGTTTTTTTTTTCAAATATTAAAATGCTCGGCAGACCGAAAAAATTTTGCTAGATTTTTTGTTCTTAAATCGCACTATTTAACGTCACATTTTTTTCTAAATCTATATCTAGGATCACTACGGAATAATCCTAAAAATTAATTTTGATTCTAATATTTTTCGTAATTTCGCCGAATCTCAACTTTTAAAAGCCCTTTCTTGAGAATAACGTCCCGGTTTTTCTTAAATCTGCCCAAAAAGTACTTTTGGGAACATTCACAGTCCGAAGTAATGCCAAAAACTCATTTTTGTTCTAGAATTTTTCGTGATTCCGCCGAACCTCATCTTTTAAAGCCCGTTCTTGAGAATAACGTCCCGGCGATCTCTTAAATCTGTCCAAAAAATACCTTTTCCAAACTTTCATGATACAACGATATTCTCACGATAGTCCGTCAAATGTGATCTTCTAAAACCCTTTCTTTAGGATACCGTTCCGGCTTTTTCATATACCTGTTCAAAAAGTTCGTTTCCCAAGCTTTCAAAGGAACGACAGTGTGAAAAAATGTCCTAAATTCATTTTCGTTCTAAGATTTTTTGTAATTCCGCCGAATCTCAACTTTTGAAGCCCGTTTTTGTGAATTACGTCTCGGCGTTTTCTTCAAATTTTCCAAATAATACTTTTTCCAGACTTAAATAGGTACAACAGTCCGACAAATGTTCTTAGATCGCATTATATTCCGTCGAATCTCATCTTTTTAAACCTTCTTCTTAAGGATAACGTCACGGCTTTTTCCTAAATCTGTCCAAAACTTTCCGAAAGGTACGACAGTGTGAAAATTTTTAAATTTATCGTTATTCCGCCGAATCTACACTTTTAAAACCTGTTCATAAAAAAAACGTACCTGCGTTTTCCTAAATCCTTCAAAAAATACGTTTTTCTGGACTTTAATCGGTAGAAGAGTCCGACGAAATGCGAAATCGTTATTTCTGTTCTTAGATCGCACTATATTCCGTCGAATCTCAACTTTTTAAACCTTCTTCTGAAGGAAGGTTCAGAATTATGTCTAGGGATAAATCCCAGAGATTCGGTTATTCAAGGTTCTTAAGGTGGGTTCAAGTGTTTGTACTAAAAAACGACAGTTGATGTATTACCATTTTTTAAGCAGATGGACTCCTCCAATTAACTCTCATCCATCGTAGAATTATTCGTTGATTTTAAGACGCGCTCATAGCATCTGCTCTAAGCTTTTTTCGTGGTTTTATTGAACTACTCTCGCTATTATCTTTATGTCAAATAAATTGACTTAATTATTAATACATTTATTAACTATGTGACAAACTCATTTATGAAATTCACACAATATTTCTCTCTTATACTCCATAAAGTCAACAACATAACCTTGCGCACTATTAATTTATTGTTTTTGTGTTTGACCTACCAATTTAATGATCGCAGCTGGGAAATATTCAAAGCCCTTCTTATGCTTTGTCATTCTACCTTAAAGCAAATCGCAGTTTCGCAGTTTGGTTCTGAAGTTCATGCTTAGTCTGTTGTTATTCATTAAACGTGCCGCGAGACATAAATTCTTAACTCAACATTTTAAAGGTGAAGGTCATGATTTATTTTATTAATAAAATGAAGCCCCATGCCCCACTTGAAAGTCGAGTTTTTGCAACAACTCATTTTAGAGCTCACTAAATTAAAAAAAAGAATTATTATAGCTTTATACCTTTTAGCGTTTAAACTAAGCGTTGATGACCTAAGACACGGTTTTTATATATGTTAATTTTTAGTTTTTGATAACAATATATTTCCTTATAGCATGTAGATTAGCAATTTGAGTACATACACATGAGTACATATGTATGAATATGTACAATAGTTATAGCTAATTTAAATGGCATACACTTAACGTCACATTTAAATTGATTTTTTACACAGTGTCACTTTTACCCAAATAAAATATCTGGTTACTTAAGTGTTCGACTGTCTCTCTGGTGAATGTACCCATTTACTGCTTAAAATTTATGTAAACATTTAGCCTATAAAATCTTAAAGTGCGCTTGCTTAATTTTAAATTCCAACAGGTCAATGATTTACAATACATTAGTATATAAAAAAAAGCTTTAACAAAATGAAATAGTAGTCAATCCAACCATGTTCAACATGGTTGATTAATTAACAAATTCAAAATTAGTCACGTCATACTTTAACTAACCTATCCTAACTCCCAATTATGTCTAATATATCAAGTAGCCTTTTAATAATTCCCATACAAATTTTCTAATTAAAATCTAGTTTCCCCTCTCATAAAATTTAATCTCTATTTTGAACTAAATTAGTCTATAACTTTGCCCATGAACCTGACATACAAACAACAAAATTTCGATAATTATTGCATATATTAAACTATTTGAAAAGTTTATGTTAATAAATATCCAAACGAAACACCAGTGATTGACATAAATTTATATAAAAAGAGTTCAACCTGATTGACTGGTGACCATCGCACAGTCCAAACCATAAGAGATATGAAGCTAAATTTTGCACTGTAGTTTTATCTTATGCTGAAAATTAGTACTAAGGGCAATTCTGCCGGGATATGTTGAAAATTCGCAGAAAACTGTTGTGGGAAACTTTTTTCTTTATTATCCGATCAGATTCGAACACATTTTTTAAAAGATCTATTTGAAAATACAACAATGTCTGCATGCCAATCTTTCCGAAAATGCACCCTATTCAACCCCATGGGTAGAAAATGGATTGTTTAGTTTTCAAGCGATTAGAGCTAAACTCATTTTTAAAAAACAACACAAACATAAATTCTGTCAGTAATACGTCTAATAAATTAACATACAACTTGAATGAGATGTATTTCCAAGACGCTTTAGAAGCCAACATATTCTGACACATTTTTAAAATAAGAGTCGAAATGTTACGCCCAAATTACCGACCGCACCATCGAAATGCAGTCACCCACTATGTACATTATGTTATACTAATGAGCCAATACACTTTCTGGATAATCTGAATTCAAAAGCATTCAGCTTTCAAAGTTCTACAAAAGTGTTTCTATTTGTTATGTCATCTGAGAAAAGGCCTTTATAAATGTTTGTTTTTACTAAGTCAATACCACTCAATGTTATAAAACTGTAAAAATAAATTTTATCTTGATATTTATGTAAATCAAAATTATGTTTGATATGGCTTTAGGTTAACGACTTCATGCCACACCGTCGATAAGCAAAATAAATATTCTACTTTTATTCAAAACTCTACATACATTAACAACTTGATTTTAAGATTCTTGAAAATCCTGAAAATTGATGCAAAAACATCTTTTATGTTTTCTATTCAATCGGAATTAAAATCATTTTCAAAGCACTATATAGAAATTTATATTCATTCCCAACTCCCATGAAATTGGTGGGGTCAATTTTTAAAATTCATCTTCACATTCAAAACTAAGGAATATGTGACTTTAAAACCAGTTGTTTATAGTGAATTCCCTTATTGAATAGTATTTCAACGAAAAATATCTGGCCTGTTACGGTTTCGCTATCGACAAGATTTGCCTAATTTAGAAGTAGTATTTTTATTTAAAATACTAGCTAGGGTCCTTAAAAATTTTAAGCATTTTTTCTTTCAGAAAATGAAGAGATTATTGATACCGTTATAAAAGAGTTTATAAACAAATTTAAACCCGATTGGGAAGTGATTTTCTCAAACTGGAAACGGGAACGCGTTTTACACCCCGGAAATTCCTCACCTATGGCTCTAAACCAAATTTGAAACGATTACAAATCTACACAGTAAATTTTACATTTCTAGTAAATTTTGAATAGCATCAAACTGATTCGGAACCAGAATTTTTATACACTTGAAAAGTGTATATTAATTTTGCCCAGAAGTTTGTAACGCATAGAAATATTCATTTCCGACCCCATAAACTATATATATTCTTGATGAGGACGACGAGCTGAGTTCATTTCCGCTTGTCCGTTCGTCCGTCTGTCTGTCCGTCTGTCTGTTTCTACGCGAACTAGTCTCTCAGTTTTAAAGCTATCGAGCTGAAATTTTGCACAGAGTCTTCTTTTTACTGCACGCAACTAATATGTCGGAACCGGCCGGATCAGATGACTATATCATATAGCTGCTATAGGAACGATCGGTCTAAGAACTAGTTCTAGTTAGAAAAACTTTTTTGTTTTTAATCGTAGCGTCACTAATCTTGGTATATATTAGTTTTATATGCTTCCACATAATTCTGGAAAAATTTATCAAAATCGGATGACTATATTATATAGCACCCATAGAATCGGTCGGTCAAAAAACTACTTCTAGTGAGAAAAACTTTTTTGTTTTCTGTCGTAGCGTCCCCAATCTTGGTATATATTAGTTTAATATACTTTTACATAATTTTGAAAAAATTTATCAAAATCGGATGACTATAGAATATAGCTGCCATAGGACCGATTGGTCGGAAAATGTGTTTTAATAAGAAATGTTTTTTTTTTATGGTATCAAATTTTTATTATCAATAATTTAAAAATTTTAAATATTTGATATCTTTATCCTATATATATTTTCCAGTTAAATCAGTTGGAGTAAAGTTTTTCAAGTGTATTAAAACTTCGGCTCACTCGAAGTTAGCTTTGCCTTCTCGTTTTAAAATGATTTTATTGTACAGTTTAAAGTAACAATTATTCAGAAAGTAACTTATTTTAAGTTCCTGATGACACTTAGATCATGTACAAATATTGAAGGATACGGCTCCTGTAGACAATCTCCTTAAGGTCCTCCTAAAAAAGACGCTTGGCGGTGATCACTCTATCTCTGGTTTGGTTTATCAGATATCAAAAAACCAGATAGATTCCTAAAGGGGATAGATGAATGCTGGGATTGATCGAAGGACTACTTAAAATTTCAATGTTTGATAAAATGGCAACATATATGTTTTTATAGCTTTGGGTGTCTCAAAGAAGATCACTATATCATCTGCGTGTAATAGGGTTTTTATCTCCAGTCATTTATATCGATTCCTTTTGGTATAAATTATTGTTCCTATACTAGGTGCTATAGTGGAATTGTTACATTCAGGTACCAAAATTTAAGTGAAATTGAAAGAACTTGAGTTGAAAAATTCATTCACTTACCCTGGGCGGCGGATGCAAATTTTTCCAAAAATGAACTTAAGTTAAAAAAAAAATGATCTATTGATCAGAAAGTAAAAGTAAACCTAGTTCATTAGTTCATTTTAATGACTAGTTCATTAAACTAGCTCACGAAAGTCGGCATATCGAGTATAAGACCTAATATGAGAGCTTATGACTCAATTCTAGTTTTTAACAAGTGATTTTTACCATAAAATAAATAACAATTAAATGTTTACTTTTCTCATTCTCAGGCAAAAACAACTCTGTGATGTCATTTTGGTGGCCGATGATGTAGAAATTCATGCACATCGCATGGTCTTGGCCTCTTGCAGTCCATATTTTTATGCCATGTTTACCAGTTTTGAGGAATCGCGACAATCGCGTATTACATTACAAAGTGTGGATGCACGTGCTTTGGAGCTGCTCATAGACTATGTGTATACCTCAACGGTGGAGGTCAATGAGGATAATGTGCAAGTTTTGTTAACGGCTGCCAATTTGCTGCAGTTAAACGATGTAAGAGATGCCTGCTGTGATTTTCTACAAACCCAATTGGATGCCAGCAATTGTTTGGGTATCAGAGAATTTGCGGATTTGCATGCCTGCGTGGAGTTGCTTAACTATGCGGAGACATATATTGAGCAGCATTTTAAGTGAGTTTTTTAATTAGGTAAAGGAAACTGGTTTAATTGCTTTAATTTTGATTTTTTATTGCAGTGAAGTGATACAGTTTGATGAGTTTCTGAATCTGACACACGAACAGGTCATCAATCTGATAGCCAATGATCGAATTTCGGTGCCCAATGAGGAGCGTGTTTATGAGTGTGTTATAGCCTGGCTGCGTTATGATGTACCCATGCGAGAGCAGTTTACTTCCTTGCTCATGGAACATGTACGTTTGCCCTTTCTGTCCAAGGAGTATATAACCCAACGCGTGGATAAGGAACTCTTGCTGGAAGGGAATATTATATGCAAGAATTTGATTATAGAGGCCTTGACCTATCATCTACTGCCCACTGAAACCAAATCGGCACGCACAGTTCCCCGTAAGCCCGTGGGTATGCCCAAGATTTTACTGGTAATTGGCGGACAGGCACCCAAGGCCATACGCTCCGTGGAGTGGTATGATTTGAGAGAAGAAAAATGGTATCAAGCGGCTGAAATGCCCAATCGTCGTTGCCGTTCAGGACTGAGTGTCCTAGGAGATAAGGTCTATGCGGTGGGTGGCTTTAATGGTTCCCTAAGGGTACGCACTGTGGATGTCTATGATCCGGCCACAGATCAATGGGCCAATTGTAGTAATATGGAGGCCAGACGTTCTACTTTGGGTGTGGCTGTACTAAATGGTTGCATTTATGCTGTGGGCGGATTTGATGGCACCACGGGACTCTCCAGTGCTGAAATGTATGATCCCAAGACTGAACTTTGGCAATTTATAGCCTCCATGTCCACACGTCGCAGTTCGGTGGGTGTGGGTGTGGTACATGGTTTACTCTATGCAGTGGGTGGCTATGATGGCTTCTCCCGTCAATGTTTATCCTCGGTGGAACGTTATAATCATGATACGGATACTTGGGCGGCTGTATCGGAGATGACTTCCAGACGCAGTGGAGCCGGAGTGGGAGTTTTAAATAATATTCTATATGCAGTGGGTGGACATGATGGACCTATGGTTAGAAAATCTGTGGAGGCTTATGATTGTGAAACAAATTCCTGGCGCTCGGTGGCCGATATGTCCTTTTGTCGTCGCAATGCGGGCGTGGTGGCTCACGATGGTCTACTCTATGTGGTGGGTGGAGATGATGGCACCTCAAACTTGGCTTCGGTGGAGGTTTATTGCCCCGATTCGGATAGTTGGCGTATCTTACCCTGCCTTAATGACCATTGGACGCAGCTATGCGGGCGTTTGTATGATTGATAAGCCCATGTGAATGGAAGAGCAGGGTGCATTGGCACGGTAAGTTAACTTTACTTTAATCTCTTAGAATTTTATTAATATATTCTCTTCATTTTTTCAGCCAAGCCGTTTCGCTGGCCATCGCACTGTTGGATGATGAGAATAGCCAGGCCGAGGGCACCATGGAGGGTGCTGTGGGTGGTGCCATTTATGGCAACCTACCTGCTCCAGCAAATCCACCCTCAGCTCAGCCTTTGGCTCCACACTATGAGAACATCTATGCTCCAATTGGTCAGCCCAACAACAACAACAACTTGCCAATGCCCCTGCCATTGTTGAGGATGCCGCGCCACAGCCTCAGCAGCCACCAGCGCCCACTGAAGCCATTAACAATAATAATCCACAACCTGCACCACAGCCACAACAACAGCCACAACCACAGCCACAACCTCAACCACCTTCTCAGCCACGTATGCTGCCCATGAATAACTATAGAAACGATTTGTATGATCGTTCTGCCTCGGGAGGCGTTGGACTTGCCGCCACCGCTGCTGCTGCCTATGATGTGCCCAGATCTGTACGCTCTGGTTTGGGCTATCGTCGCAATTTTCGCATTGATATGCAAAATGGTAAGAAAATTTAAATAATCCTAATTAATTAGTTTAAAAAGTTTCAGACAATTATTAGTAGTTTAAGAGGTAAATGAATGAAAATAGGCGACGGCAAAAAGAGTTCAGTTCCATTTGGAGCACCAAAAATTATCACAATCTGTAAAGTTAGCTTTTATTCATTTTCTAATATATTCTATATACTTTACTCAAAAGGGTGATTAATATAATAGGTTAAAGAACTTCGTTTAAAATTTGAGATTTAAACTTTCCACAGTGGCGCCATTTGAGTATTTTCGCTGCAAAAATCCTAACTTTTGAACAAAATGGGATAATCGAATAATTTAATTAATTTAATTTATTTAACGAATTTAATTTATTTTTAACAATATTTTTTTTCTTTTTTAAAGTTTAAAATTTTTAAAATTATTATCCAAAAAATTAAAAAAAAATTATTATTATTTTTTCGTTTTTTTTTTTTAAATTTTTTGTACTATTCATAAGAAAAGGCATCTCTAATAGATTAATCATTTTTGAACTAAATCTAGTGGATTCTAACTGAAAAAGTGAATCGGATGATAGGGCCAACATGTTGAAGAGGCCCTCATTTTGCAATGTCTTTTTTTTCTACTAATTTACAATCGCTGAGGCGGCGACGGGCAGCTGGAACTTGTTGATATAGGTTAAGGAATAATCAAGGAAAATATTTAAAAAATAATGCAAATATAAAAAATAGTACATTTTGTTATTTTCCATCAAAGTTGGAAAAAAGTGAAATTGACATTTGGTAAATAGCGATTTACTAAAAGAAACACAAAGCAAACAGTAATTTTTTTATTTAATTATACACTTTATAAATACATTAATCAATGGAAAAAAAACTATGACGATTCGATACCTAGTTTTAGAGCTATTATACATGAAAGCGGAGAAAATTACCTAAAAATGTCGTATCTTCTAAAATATAAATTTATTTTAAGATACATTTATAAACTAGGTCTCTCCCTTATGATGATACTCAAATACACACAACCTTGAGCCCCACCTATCAACAATTTCTTAAACATTTAGTTAACATTTCATTTGACTTTTTAGCATTTATTTTAACAAAAGAGTTTGCATAAAATGAATTTCTAATTAGACTGTTCAAGTTGACACATATTTTGGGATGTAGAAAAATATTTATTAATATTTATAATAATAATCAGGGACCGTAAATAATGATTATTTTGTATTTTCTAATATGAAAAAAATCAACCATTTGGAGTAGCCACAAAAAATATATGAATTATACCTGTGGGGTTCTTTTTGGATAATCTATGCAAATACGCAATGATTTTTAACTTGTAGATTTTGAAATATGTTCCTTAATGATAATGAGATTTGAGAGAGTCGTAATTGTACCTTGAGTGATATTTTTGAGCTTAAAAAATAAATATCACAATATAATCATTATTTTTTGTTCACTCAGGAAATAATCATTATGGTTTGAAATTGATGTTTCCTTACTGTTAATATTCGTGCTACTTTCTAAATAATTCACCAGGGAGCACCCTTACTATACGTCATTGCAAAAAAGGGGTTATATGGTCACACAGCGGGTCTTAACCAATAACTGGGATTTTTCCACTTCGATCATTGCAACCTAACCTAACATAAAACACTTTGGTTCTTGAAACATATGAATAAACGTACTGCTTTCTTTGTTATTTTGGTACCTTAGTTATGTATAATTATCAAATCATAACTAACTGTCCTCGAATTGGATAACACTAGCTATTCTTTTATATATAAAAATTAGTTTGTTCTGACTGACTGATTCATTCATTGCCAATCCACTAGGGATTAAAA
Organism: Lordiphosa mommai; assembly: GCA_018904225.1. Classification (NCBI taxonomy): domain Eukaryota; kingdom Metazoa; phylum Arthropoda; class Insecta; order Diptera; family Drosophilidae; genus Lordiphosa; species Lordiphosa mommai. The sequence goes on along the minus strand of JAEIFT010000502.1, from coordinate 31,077 downwards.
CCGCAACGAAAAATGGTTATGTTATCAGTAATTGCTTGGTTCCATAGCTATATTTAACCGATATTCCGTATCCCAGGTAAAATCGTAATCGAATTATAGCAATCGGCAGAATCAGTTACCGATGGCATACCCGTTATTCGTTTCGGTTTTAATCTCTGCAATCTACACACAGCCTATACGGTAAGGATATAGAAAGCTGCAACTTGGACAGTAGTTTCCATATGTGGTAAAAATGTGAACAAGGTCGGGGATTTGAAAAACTCGGTTTGTAAGCAAAGTGCGCAAAAATATTGAACACGAATTATACCGATTTAGAAATTCGAAAATCCGCACAAATTGCGAGGGAAAAATGTTGATGTGAAACCTTTTTTAATTTTGGTACGAACGATTTTTTGGTAGGGGTAAAAATGAATTTCAAAATAACGCGTAACGCATAACGTTAACACGGACCCAGCACTGTTTGCCGACACTGTTTTCCAACACTGTTTTCCCATACTGTTTTCCAACTGCACCTGTTTTCCAACACTGTTTTCCAACACTGTTTTTCAACACTGTTTCCAACAATTTTTCCAACACTGTTATTCAACACTGTTTTCCAACACTGTTTTCCATCACTGTTTTCCAACTCTGTTTTTCAACACTGTTTTCCTACACTGTTTTCCAACACTGTTTTTCCACACGGTTTTCCAACTCTGTTTTTCAACACTGTTTTCCAACTCTATTTTCCAACACTATGTTTCCAACTCTGTTTTATAATATTTGTTTGTTTTCAATTTTTTTTAAAATGTTTTACAAATTGTTTTCTGCAAAATGTTTTACATGAAAGCCTCGTGAGTGTTAACCACTGTCACACTTTTTTCCATCCGATTTGATGTTTGGAAAACAGTTGCGTGGGCTAGTTCAAGGCAAATCGCTATTTTTGAGGTGATCTGTATGAAATTCGATTTGCAAGCTCTGTGGAAATGGAAAACCCAACCCCATGATCGGAAAATGGGGGGCCAGTGTGAATTTAAGACTGAACGATGTGGATTCAGGTGATCTGTATTAACTTCTCTAAAGGTTCTAAATAAATTGAAAAATATTTCACAACTTTGGGAAAAATCCACTCCCAAGGTCGGAAAAAAAAAAAAAATTTTTTTTTGTCAGATTTTGGGTTAAACGTATAGAACAGCAATTCCCAAAATTTTGGAAAATTAAAAGTAAAGTTCATTATGTTTAATTTACCTTCTTTGTAATTACGTTTGGTTGAATAAAGTTCATGTACAAACATGATGTCCCACTCTGTCAAGTCTTTGGTACCAAGCTACCAATTCGGAACCGAAAACCTAAATAAACTAAAATCTAAACTGAACCGACAGGAACCGAAGTACGAATCAGTTTGATTTCCTGCTTTAAATTATAGTTTTGAATTACCCATAACTAAATTTAGATTTGTATTAATTTCGTGCTTTTAATAGAATTTTAATCAATCAACTAATCTGGTTTACATTTCTTCAATTTATAATCTTGTTATCTTTATGTATTCTCCCCAGGCAATCGCTATGGCAGTGGATTACGCTGCACTCCGCTGTATGCCAACAATCGTTCCAATTGCCAACGTCAGCGAAGTTTCGATGATACCGAATCCACAGATGGCTATAATCTGCCCTATGCCACCGCGGGAACAATGCGTTATGAGAATATCTATGAACAGATACGCGATGAGCCCATCTATCGACCCACGGGTGCCAATCGTGTTCCCCTCTATACACGCCTAGATGTATTGGGTCATGGCATAGGACGAATTGAAAGACATTTGAGCTCTTCGTGTGGTAACATAGATCATTATAATCTGGGTGGTCATTATGCGGTGCTGGGACATTCACATTTCGGCACCGTGGGACACATACGTCTCAATGCCAATGGGAGTGGAGGAACAAGCACTAACTCCAGCAGCACCACTTGCAATGTGCCCAATTGTCAGGCCTATGTGGGCAATGCGAGTAATGCTACGGCGCCTGGCTTGGACTATGGTCAAGTCAAAGTGCCCGTTAAGAATAGTGCTTCAAGTTTTTTCAGTTGTCTACATGGCGAAAACTCACAAAGCATGACAAATATATACAAAACAGGAGCAGCAGTGATACCACATTCTCCCCTAACGCCAAATGTGTCCATGGAGCGGGCAGCACGCTCAGCTTCGGCGGGTCCTGCCACCGCACAAGTCGAACCGGAGCAGATTAGTTTGCTGGAGAGTGCTGGTAGTAGTAGACCTGCAACAGGTGCCATACCCAAAATAAAAACTGCCACTAAAGCAGCCAAAGAAACTCAAGCCCAGGTGGGAGCTGCCACAAATGCGGCCATAGAGAAGGGAGCAGGGAATACAGCAGCTGCCTTGGCCAAAAAAACCGCATCCACAACAACTCGCTCTAATTCAGCGGGGGATAACACGCTAAATCGCATATCCAAATCCAGTTTGCAATGGCTGCTGGTTAACAAGTGGTTACCTTTATGGATAGGCCAGGGACCCGAGTGCAAGGTAAGAGAAAAAAAAAATTTTAAATTAAATTTTTACTAATTTTTTTTTTCCGTCCCCTCCAGGTAATTGACTTTAATTTCATGTTCTCCCGTGACTGTGTCAGCTGTGATACGGCCTCGGTGGCCTCACAAATGTCCAATCCCTATGGCACACCCCGCTTGGGTGGTCTACCCCAGGATATGGTACGTTTTCAAAGTGCTGCAGCCACCACCTCGCACAGTATGCGTCGTGATGCCAATGCTGCCGCCGCCTCTCGACCACTTCACAGCACTTTGAGTCGCCTACGCACTGGCACAGTGGATAAACGTAATCAAAATTATCGCTATGAAGATCCTTCGTATGAGAATGTACATGTACAGTGGCAAAATGGTTTTGAATTTGGACGTTCCAGGGAGCATGATTCCAGCTATCATACATCACAACAACAACAGCGTCCTTTGCTACAGCGTGCTCGCTCGGAGAGTCCCACTTTTAGTAATCAGCAAAGACGCTTGCAAAGACAGGCGGCTCAGCAGGCTCAGCAACAACAACAACAACAGACTTCCTTTAAGAATTATAAATTAAATACAGAGAATAACAGTTTCAAGCCCAAACAGGCGGCTCCCGTAGAAATGCCCGATGATTTAGAAGGAGCTGTGGGCGGAGCTAATGTGGAACTGGTGCCGCCTGCTATAGAACTGGATATGGAGGCCACTTTAAGCGATAACGAGACTGAGTCAAACAATAGCCAAAATAATGCAAATGAACAAAATGATTAGAAAACTTAAGTGAAATTTATTATATAAATTTTATATCGTATCGATATTATTTTGAGAACTATTCCATGTGTTCTATAATTCGCTATCGACCCCAATAACAATTTTTTGCGGTCAAAATCGATTTGTAGAACACATGGGTATCATAGAGATTGCAAAAAACACTGAAAATGTGTTCCTTTAACAAATTTAAATATTTTCAAAAAATGGTAAAAAGTTAATTACACAAATTTTATTGTTCAAATGGTATTTAACTTTATCTTAAGGCCGTTTTCTCATCTTCATGCTTTTCAAATCTAGTTGGTTATTAAGAAAATATATGTTGCCTACTTTTAGTCTGTTGCTAAAATCATATTCGGTTCATTGTAGACACAAGCTGATATTTTTAAAGTGTAAAACATTCAATTTCCTAATAACCACCTAGATTTGAAAAACATGACGATAAGAAAACGACTCTGATAATATTTAACCCCTACCCTTATACTAAAGATTAGAGTCCTGCATGGATATACTTAAAACTGGGTTTAGATATCCAAACAAAATTTAGGTTTGATTAGTTAAGGCTAGTAAAGATATTCTTTGTCAAAGCCACGACGCCCAGATTGCATATATAACACAGTACAACACTAAAAATTAGCCCGGTATTAGACCCATAAATTCTGAATCTTGAGACTTCTCTAAGCATCACCTCATACCCAGTTTTTCAAATAAAGCCTACGTTCGCGTTCTACGGCCACTTTTGTAGTAGCAACACACAGTAACAATAAGTATGTACTAGAGGTGTGCGCGTGAGCGATTTTTTCTTCACGAAATAAAAATCTCTCGACGCACGATTTACGCACACTATTTTTTGAGCGTTTTGCGACACGCACCATTCATGCACGATTAAAGAAGGGATCACGATTGATCACGCACGAAGAGAGAGACCTAAATTTTATCATGGGAGCAGCTACAAGTAGCGTATTCACGAAATCAAAAGCAACTCAGTTTTAGGAATAATATTAGAGGGATTCCTGAAACTGATTTGCTTTTGATTTCGTGAAACAGCTGTTCGCAGCTGCTCCATACAAGGGGAGCAGTGTGGCCATCCAACTAACATAAAAGTGGCCGTATTGTCTGCATGTTTTATGGTCACACTGCGCGTTTTGTATGGAGCAGCTGACAACAGCTGTTTCACGAAATCAAAAGCAAATCAGTTTCAGGAATCCCTCTATTATTAATCAAATATAATTCAAAAACAAAATTTCGTGAATACTGCATGACTTATATTCACGATGAATAACTTTAATATGCACGAATCACGGATATTCACGCACGAAAGACTGTGTTTTCTCACGATCACGTCGTGACACGTTTAAATTCACGTCACGCGCGCACCTCTAGTATGTACCTTTTATTTTAGGGCCGATTTCTCATCTCCTACATAGCACTATCTGTCACATAAACTAACAAAATGTAGTTTTATCTGACACATAGCAGCTATCTGGAAGATGAGAAATCGGCCCTTAATCTATTTACTTTTGTGTTCAATTATTTATTTAACTTTAACAAAATTAAAAAATAAATAATTCAAAATATTACCAAATTGAGCGTCGTCATAACGATAAGTGTCTAGGTTTAAGTTCTTTCAACCATATTCTGAATTTCAGTAGCGCAACAGACTAGTAATTTAGAGACCGAATCTGATCCAAAAACCACTTTAAAATTTTTGCGGAATTAGAACTGAAAACAAGACTGTTCAATTGAGATTATAAAGTAACCGACCAATTTATGGAGCATTTCAAATATTTAAAAATTTTTTTTTAATTTAGTGCAATAATTTTAAAGAGATAATTTTGACATAATCTTTAAGTCAGTTTTGGGAGCCCAAAAAAATTGTGATCTTTAAAAAATTTAAAATTTTCGAAATATTTAATAAAAAAACATGACTTTCTGGAGATTTTATTAAAAAACCAGATCTGCAAAACGGTTTGAACCAAACAAGTTAGAATCCATAATTCCGACTTTTCATTTACTAAGAACCGAACCTCTTGTGAACAAAAAAGTTGAACCAGAACCTGTCTCGGTCCGATTCAACAAAAGTTAAAATTTATTTTGTCTGATCAAAGATGTAGAATTGTCCGACAAATACTCAAAGAAATACTACTTATAAATCTGAATTGTAAATAAATGGAAACGTAGGTTCAAGTTAAACAAATTTAACAGAAACTTTGAATATTTTTTTAAATTCTTAACAAATAATTTAAACGATTCCAGGCTCGAACCAAAGCCTTCGAACAAAAATTTTGAACTGAACCCTTAATCAGTGGAATAATTTTTCGTTCGAACCCGCGAACCGGATTTTATAAAACCTGTTAAAAACTTTGTATACTAAAATATACAATTGGGTTTAAAAATTTTTATATAATTATACAATCAAAAATATCTAAGTCCGTGTTTACACGATGAAGTTTGCTTCATGAAGCATCTTCAAAACTTCAAGCGCATTTACATGAAGAAGTTGGCTTCATGATGTTCGATTTCAATTCGCCTGAGAACACGAGTTATCGATAAGCAAATAACCCACAAATCAACCCTGCGTCAGTTCAATCGGAACAAAGCAAAGGAGAAATATCGAAAAGCTTCACGCCACGGTAGGTCATGAAGCTTTGCCAGTTTCGGCTTCCCCTCTTCACCTCTTTCCCACAAACAAAAACTTCATGAAGAACTTCATGAAGGAAACTTCATCGTGTAAATGCGGACTAACACTTTGAAGATAAATCTTTCAATGAAATTAGAAAACCAAATTAAAGTTGATTTTAAATCATTTAAATTTCAAAATTTTAATTTAACCCCTAACAGGTCTAAGCTAGGTACTCGGAAACCAATTACATTTTCGCAGCGAGAATTGTTTTCATAATGCAAAGAGCGGTTAATTGACACTGAATCCGAAATGGTTTGTTTGTTTACAATAATAGCGAGCTTCAGAGTTTGTAAAATAAATTTTTATGAAATTAAAATGGAAAGCGTTATGTGAAATGCAGAAGTCATGGGCATTGCCATGGTTGTTTTCTTGTGTACTGAAGATGAATGAAGTGACGCCAGCGCGGCAAGTAGTTAGCCCTTTTAATGGGTTTTATCTCCAGCGCTTTAATCACCCCAACTTGTTCAAAGTTCAAAGTCAACTTCGCAAAGTTTTTAAAATTATTTTTGTTTTGCCTTTTGGTCTGCTCAGATATTCTCAGAGCGCATTTTTAGGGATAGAAAAAAATATATCCAAAATTTTTTTAGGTTCCCAAATTTCGATTTAATAATTGTTCAATGTTCTAGCAAAATATATTGCATCTTAAAATTTAGTTAAAAGTCTCATAATTAACCATTTGGTCAGCAATCGAATTAATTTTATGAAATTTTACTCATAATCTTTGAAAAAAATTAATTTTAATTTAAAAAAAAAAAAAAATAATAACTTTTTAAATTTATATTATTTTTTTAAATTTTTGTTTTGGATTTAACTTAACTCTATAAAACATGCTCTCAAAAACATCAAGTTCACAAAATATCGATACGATGTAAATGTAACTAAATTTTTCCTGTTTTTTTTTGGCAGCGTTTAATTAAGTACCACACTTTAATTTCCTGTAATTTGGCCCAGCGCTGCCTATCAAAATTAGATCTCACAAAAAATACAACAAAACAACAAACTGAATGTACGAGTAACTTATTAAATTAAGCATACTATAATTCCTAAATATAAGACAAAAAAAAAAAACAAACCATTTTTCATCTGGTAGAATTTGATAGAATTGTAATGGGCAAAAGATCATAATCGTATAATTAATTAGTTGAACATTATTGTATGTGTTGTATTTGTTAGTTCAAACATAAGCGCCATATCAAGCACTCTACTCTAGATATAGAAATCATGTCCCATACCTTTAACCTTTAAGCAATTTGCATTTGAGATATACCACATATAATTTAACAAAAATGTTCCAATCAAATTATATTGTAGTAGCCGTTGTGTTATAGATGTAAACCATTATTTTGTGGCACAATATACACTGCCTCCGCCCCTTCCTTTGAATTTATATATTGGCATTTGCTAGAAGAGAAAGAAAAAACCATTACAAACTATTATTTAAGTCAATTAGAACTTACAGGTATTATTTACATGCATACACATACATACATTTATATAGAAAAACATCATATACAATACTCGAATATTTAATTATAAGCATACTTACATGTATTGCGTTTAACTAATTCATAATAAAATACTTAGTTCAACACAAATTTGTAAAAATCTTCTAAATTGGAAGACCTAAATCAGCGGTGGGCATAAAATTTGAGTTTGGGAGCAGTTCAAAAACAACATCGCTAGCCTAGAACCTCTGGTGATCTTTAGTGGCTTCCCATAAAGTCCTTATAAATATCGCTTAAACTGAGATCCTAAAAGTGATCGAACCAAAGTGTCAGGGAATAGTCCTTCCTAAAAAGTAAGAATTTGCGCAGTGATTTTTGCTCCTTGCAAATTGTGTGTAGAAAAATGGAAAAGTAGTTAAAAATATAACATTTTTGTCGGATAACAAATTTTCAAATAGATTTCTTATTAAAATAATTAAAACGGAATTTTATTTGGAGTTAAGTGTCCAAATATATAATCGGGTTGACTTCTCACACAAGAAAAAATTCAGGTATTTTAAGATCTGGTAACTTTTGTAAGAAACTTAGAGTCAAATATTTTCTAATAAGTTTAACTAAAGCAGGGGTCGGCAAACAGCAGCATAGCAGACCTAACGATGTTTTACTGTCGGTGTGCTGATATTGCAGTCGATGTGAATTTTTCTATGCATACTTAATAAGGAAATGCCAAATACTGAGTTAAAGCAAAGCTAAGAAATATATGTAGACAATCAGAAGGAATGGTTCGAGTAGATATGTGGTATCTCTTCTATTCCGCAATCCAGAACAATTCGTGCCAAAATGTCTCGTACAATGAACAGAATGCTAAAAAGCGAACAGTTTTCATATGTAGGGGATGCTTGGAAAAATTATGATTTACAAAATTTCTTCACATATTTGACATAAAGTTGTCCGTCTTTTTGGGTTTATTGGAATGAAGAATTTTTTGGAGCATATTAATTTTTTCATTTGGCAACCGTAATTACACAATCTGAGCAACTCTCATAAGAAACAAATATGCGAAGTAAAAGTACAGCTTAACAAAATAAAGGCAAAGAAATAATGCTATGGAAAATGTGAATTTTTTGAATACGAATCTGTTCTTAAAATTCCCAACTGGTTTAAAACTTTGCTTATAGAGTGATAATAAATAGCTGACGTAGGTGAGTTATACCTTTAGGGTTTTTAGTCAATTGATAGCCCTTGGATGTTTGCAATCTTATTTGATTAAAGATCAAATTGGGAATAGATTCTTATTTAATGTTAAGAAATTAATAGACAAATTTATTAGACTTCAACGAAGAATATTTTGTACTTGTTTCAAGTAAGTAAGTTCTAGTTGTTTCGGGTTTGATTTTAAAATATAACGATTTAAGAGGATGAACAAAAAGATCTAATGCGTTCTAGAATCAAGAATTTCGGTATTGATAAACATCGTACCTTAAATAAGATTTTTTTTTACTTAAAACAAGTATTTTCATTGACACCGTTTGTACTTCAATTATAGTACGGTGCGTGTTATTTGTTTTCAACTCGAGGTGTTCCAGTTGCCACATCTGAATTCGTGTTGTGTCAGTTTTGAGTCCTTAAAACACGAACACGGTCTTACACGACTTACAAAACACAACTAAAACGAAACATACCGACACTACACTTGACTCAAAAGTGTTAAAAAATACTAAGTTAATAAGTCAACCAAAAAAATTAAATTGTATAAATGTAGGTTATCACCTGTTGGTCATACTTATTTAAATTCGACTAGATTACAAAATTAATAACATAATTCTGAACGTCGATTTGTTGGAATTCTTTTTTACCATAAATAAAGTCGTGCGTGTCCTGTCGTGTTTACGACATCTTTGACCATGCGTGTGGTGTGCGTGCTTGAAATATGACATTCGTGCTACAGTCGTCTCGTGCTTAAAATACTTGACACGCGCCCATCTCTAACTTCAATCAAGAACCAAATGGATGAGTTTTTTCTAAGAGTAGATCTCTGGAGTTCCTTATCTTAAATCTTTTTCTGGTTTTATTAGTAGCTATTAAAGATAGAATCAAATTGGGATTAACGCGTCAATTCCGAATTTTCCCGAATTTCTGGAATACTGAACCTTAAAAGATTAAGGGTCGATTTCTCATCAACTACATAACACTATCTGTCAACAAATAACAGACTAAAATGTATATTTCTTACTTACCTAATCGGTAGATTAATTTCCTCTAGATTTAGAGGATGAATCGGCCAATGGCCCATAATTTCAGTATGAAATCACATGGGTATTTTTAGAAATTATAAATTCATTTTGTGATTTTAAAATATTTCTGACCCGCCTATGGAAGCATTTCAATTTGTGTCCATCGGAGAATCGGGACGGGGTCCCATATCCATCTCTATTAGCTACCAGCTTACCTGATCCATTGTTTAGTCATTATACTGAGTAGAGGTTCTATCGAGTAATATCACCAAATTTCGAGTGTACCAAGGCACATCCGCTATTTTCAGATTCTTCTTCAGATATGGGCGATATTTTAGTATAACGCTGTTCCCCATAAAAATGGTCTTTCGCCATTTTAGCTGGATCGGTTATTATTATGTTATTTCCAAGGTTGTTATCCTATAAAATTCTGCAAAAGTTTAGAACCCGTCATTAAGACTCTTGGGAATCTGATTAAAACTAAAAATTTGCTTCGGACCTTGGATTATAACTTATTATAAAGTTAAAACATTTTATTTAAAATAAACATTCAACATCCTTTTCGTTTTTCGTTTCGTTAATTCGTTTCGTGCACCCAAAAAAGTAATCATCAAAACGACAAATTTAGTCATTAATTTGAAACTATTGAGTATCAAATTATGCTCAACCAAAGTATGATCGATAGTATAAAAAATATTTTCGATGTTATCAAAACAATTGTATCAGAATGACATCTCTTTGTAGTAATTTTAAAGTATCAATTTAAAACTTTTTGTATCATTTTGAAACTAGCCTTTAACAATTTGGTAATAATAAATAAAAAATATCGTACATTGTTATTTTTTTAATTTTTGTTGCGTAATTTAGCCGGTGTTTAACGGCTCTATCGCTAAGCAGCAGGGCAAATTGGTGAGAGTTATACGACTTCAAGTTTGCCGTATCTCTTATTGACTCCGATTTGTCGCTAACTATCAAGTGCCCTATTTATATCATCATGAGCTGATCTTGAGAATTACAAGTGCCAGCATTTATCAATGTTTGCTAGAGAGAATCGAGATGACAGTTGATTTTTCGAACTAGTCTCGATAACATCGAAAATGTGTGAGTTCAATTGATACTTTTACGTAACAATTTAAGGCATAAGTCGTTAACACCTCTAAATTATTTGATACTTTCTTGATTATTTGATAATAAAGATACTGGTTGTAGTTTCAATTTGAGACAACGCTTATCAAATTAATATTGATACGAATTTTTGGGTGTGTTCAACTTCGGAGATCATAGAAAGAAATGTTTTGATTTTTGGTCCTGTTCGAGGGTTCAAAAATACCAAAACTAGTTCAGCTGGGTTCGGTAATATACCGGTTTGCGGCCTTGGTTTTTATCCCTTAGTTTGTTTTTTAGTAAAATTATCAAATATGTTGTTGGACTGAGCTAATCCGAAAGAAATTGTTATCTATAACGGTTTTCGGTGCAGAATTATTGGAAGAACTATAGTTTGGTTTGCGGTTCAGTTTTCGAGCACGAATAAGCCGATTGATTTGGTTCGGTTATGTCCATCAATAACTCAAATTTGTGTTTCTAATCTTTAAATTTGTTTTTAATAATTGCGAAACGTTGATTAACCAGTTAGTAGATTTTTTAAAGCTATGCCCATTCCAAGTAAATAAAACAAAGACCAAAATTTCCGTTTTCTTCTCGAAGAGTTTTTTTTTTAATATATTTGTCTTGTTCTTGATTTTATTTTTGTTGTTGGATTTTAACAAACTATTATAAAATTGCATGTTTCGTTCTCATTGCTTTTTTTTTTTTGTTGTTTTGTTTTGTCATATACACAGATAGTATACAATACAATACATTAAATATCAATATCATAAATTAAAAAATACAATATCTGTTCGTATTTATTCGATACATATATACTCGTATATCTTGGTTGGTTTTGTTCACAATCTACTCGTTCGACTGAAGGATTTTGCTTAGTTTTTTTTTATGTTTAGCCGATATGTGTTTGTTCTCTCTCGCTCACGTTCTTTCTCTCTCTTTTGCAAAAAAAGCATAAACCTTGAAGAGTGCTAATTGCTTGTGTGTGTAGTACATATATATATATTGAATACATATATATCTAAATATGTAATTTGTATCTTCAAATTTCATTAACCTTTTTTGTATTTTTGCTTAGTTAGAATATTATGGAAATGTTTTTTTTTTCGCTATGTCTACAAGCTGCTTCATTTAAATTGCTGATAAGTTTCCGTTCTAGGATTTAGGTCAGGGGTTGTTGTTGTTGTTGTTTTCTGGGCACCCCCCCAAATGTTGCCATTCTGTAGTATACTTCGTTTCACCCGCCTCGTTCAATGCTAAACTTAAGATTGTACACAAAAACTAGGAGCTAACTAAAAAACCACTTTAATACAAAACGCTTTAAGCGCCACCAAAAAAATTACCACGGCTCGGCCACAATTCTCACTTCTCTTCTTTTTTTTTTTGTTTACTTGGGCAACTCATAAATCTGGACGGGCAGCGCTTTTGGCGTTATAATTTCATCTTCAAAATCATCATCCTCGCCATGAATGGCATAATCACCGCCACTGTGTTCACTCTCGAACTCATTGGGCACAATTTCCACATCACTGGGACGTGAAGTGCTGCGTGATCCACCATTAGCATCGCCACCATTTCGATTTGATCTCGTTTTGGTGGATTTGGTGATATGATCGCGCAACATATGTGAATAGAGTATATCATCTATATAGTACATGGTACCCAAATTGTACACAAACACTTCACTTTCGGTTATCTGTGCATTATTCACGCTCGTATAATTGCTGCCCGGATTACGGGTGATCTTTATATGACCGCCACCAATGGTCTCAAACACTTCATTATCGCGCAAATCACGATTGTAGAGGCGACCGCGTACAAAGTGATTCAGGAGCATTTTTATGCCACGCTGGGAGGCCTGGAATAAAAATGGAGAAATATTAGTCGGATTTGGATTACTTTTAATTTTTAAAGAAATACTTGCCATAACATCATCGGATAGCCTATCGAATCCCAGCTTCTCAAAAGCCTTGTCCTCGGGCACAAAGAAGGTATAATTAGCACCAGAGATATGGGGAGCTATTTCTGCATTGTTTAGGTATCTGGAAAACAAATATTAAAAAATTTATGATTTTTTAGAACTATTCAAATTACTTAAGAATTTAAAAAAAAATCAAACACTTTTTTTTTAGCATTTTCGGACTATACTTTTATTTAAGTACATTTTTGGAAAATTTCAAACCGATCCGATAAATATTTTTGGAGATATACCAAACGTAAGTAAGGATTTATAGTATAACTTTTATACCCACTATCTTGTTCTACACATGACTGACTTTACGAACCGATGTTGCTTAAGCCGTTATCCAAATTTATGAAGATCACATCAACGAAAAATTTTTAGAAATCATCAACTCGACCTATTTAAAGTTGCTGATGATACAGAGGGTATCATCATATTATTTTAACTATGCGAAAACTTCTTCTGAAGCTTTAAACGCGTTTTTCAAAAACAGTGTTTTAAAATTTAACAAACTCTAGATCTCAAAAACGATTCATCCCATCGATCTGACATTTTCACACAACATTTTTAGACACATTCTTCGGGAACTGATCGAAGGATTTCCAATAATTATTTATTTTTTTTTTAGAAAAAAATTTCTTGAAAATTTTGGTCGAAAAATGGTCAGAAAAATTTTCTCGAAAATTTCGGTCGAATATTGAAATTTTTGGTAAACATTGTCGCCAATTTATCAAACACGAAAATTTCGACTATTCCTTCAATCAATTCCAGCATTAATGTACCCCCTAAAAAAAAATAATCTAAACCGTTTTCTGATATCAGATAAGCCAAACCAGAGATATTGTGATCACCGCCAAAGCCCTTTTTTAGGTGGACCTTCAGGATCAGTTTTGTTTGAGAGTAAAAATGCTATTACATTATTGAAAATGCTATTAGCTACAATTCTGGCATCTTTTCAATAAAGTTAAGATTTCTTAGCTATTTTGGTATTTTTAGACGTATTGCGAAATAATTCACAAAAAATCGGTTTTAAGCCTAAGCATTCTTTGCAATAAAACTTCCTTTTAGATGAGTTCGGGCAGAACAATTTAACTGATACGATATACAATAGGTTAGGTTGGGACTCCAAAAAAAAACTAGAGATTCCCATTTCAGAGTGGTTTGCAGACTTTTTTTTAAATTTTGTAGTCTTTACTCATTAAAAGGTAATTGTTGTAAATTTTAGATAGATTTTAGACCCAAAAAGGCGTAAAAACTAAATGTAAATATAAACCCCTTAATTAAATGTAACGGATTTCTAAGAAAATCTTAGAAAGATCCTCTCTAAAATACAGAATTGGTAATACAAATTTAATAAATGAAGTTTCTTGATTTAAAACAAATTTCTTATTTTATGAAAATTTTGTGTTAATATTTAAAAATGTAATATTAAGCTGAGTTTACACTGTTCGACGCATGAGGCATGATAATCTAGTATGCCTTTATGTTGTCTGGTTTTCATTGTGGTGATCACACAATTGATCAGTTGTCGTTTGACACTGAAAAAAAGTTGGGCTGTTCCAAACTCATCAAGCCTTCTAAAATCTCTTTCTAACGATCATTGGTAAAAAAATCTGTTTTTAACAGGGAATAATACCGGAAACGTTTCAAGCCACGTACCGGTATCAAAACCGGAACCGATATTAAACATTTTTTGAAAACCGAAAACCGTTAACCGTTATAATAGGAACCGAAAAAACCGGAACCTTACCGAAACGCTAATACCGGTACTGTTTTGTTTTTTCTTATTTATTTTTATTAATTTATGATTATTTGAAATATATATTTCAGTCGGTAAAATAGCATCCTATACACTCATCAAATCGGACTTTTCAAAAATTCGTTCAGGATGAAATTATTTTTTTTTTAAGATATAAACGATTTAGAAAAAAATGTCTTAGAAGGCGGAAAAACTTTTCTTTTGTAAATAGAATCCCTCTAATTAAATTTAAGGGATTTCTTAGTCTTAGTAAAACCCTCCCTTAAATATATAAATGTTAGAAAAATGTTAATACAAATATTAGAAATTAAGTTTCTTGAGTTAAATCAAATTTCGCTCGCAAATTTAGAAATATTATTTCCTATATCAAGAAAATTTCGTTTTAATATTTAGAAAAATGTAATGTTAATAAAAGCTCGGACAGATTTTAGGTTTTCAAATGTTTTAGAGCGTTTTTAAAGCTGATTTCACCAGCGTATTATGGAAGCTATATAGAAAACAAGTCTTATAGTATGCGTTTAAATCTATCAAAATAACAAAATATTAGAGACCGATTATTTCGAACCATAATTAAGAAATATTTTTCTGATTTTAGAAAGATTTTATATAAAATATTTTTTAGCGAAATTGTTTGTCTAAAATGAAAACGGATAGAAATCGGAATATTTTACAAAACGTTGTTTCATGTGGCATAGTCTTAAAATAATTTTTTTTTAAATTTTAATACATCCATTTTTTTGGGTATTGTGAAACAATTTTAATTTTTGAACATTAAAAAAATTATACTTTTACCGGTACGTACCGGTATACCGAAATAAAAATCTGGGTACCGTATCGGAACCGGAAACCAAAATTACTTGAAAACCGAAATATAACCTTTAACCGATATTTTCATTTCGGTACGTACAGGAACCGGTACCGGAACCGATATTCATTTCGGGATTAATCCCTGGTTTTTAAGTTTCTTGTATTTAACTGTATAAGTTGATTCTTTTTTAATTTTATATGTGGTTGATAGGTTTAGTTTTTATCTTCAGCATCTTTCTTCCATCTATCTTCCGATTTCTCATCTTCTAAATAGCTGCTATGTGTCAGATACACATAAATTTTACTCTGCTATTTGTAAGCTTATTTGAAGGATTGTGCTATGTAGGAAATCGGCTTGGTCGGGGGGGGCCCTAATCCATACTTTTTTTTAAGAACTCAAATAATTTTTGATTTCAACAAAACCAAAACAAACACAGTTTTCGTTAATACGGACAATTCAGGACAAAACGAAGTTTTTAATACGCTTCATATGAGAGTTTAATTACCTCAATAGACATATTTGTTCGTAAAATATAGCTGTTTTCTTAAATATCGATTATATCGATTTTTTTCAACAAAATATTAACTGTATAATACTTTTTCAATAAAAAAAAAATATATAAAAAAAAAAATTTTTAAAAAATCCGGCATTACCTAATAATGTTTCAATAATCCTTAATCTTGAGTTGAAAGTGGATTGGGGTACAAATGTACCCCAAAGATCAATATAGATATTTATCCAACATCCGGTATTCCTAATAGTGTTCGAATATTCCTCAATCTTAAGTTGAAAATGGCTTGAGGGTACAAATGTACCCCAAAGACGGATGGAAGGTTTATCAAATTATAATTTAGTTGGTTGGAGTTATCCATTAGCTGATTACTGGTTAAGTTTTATGAAATATGATCAGACTGTATAATTTCGGAGAACTTTGATGGTAATAAACTTGAGAGAGTTTGAAAAAATTAATTAAGAAATTTTAGTCAAATAAAGGTTGGAATCGAATCTTTTTTGAAGCCTTCTTCATTTTAATCTTGGTTAAAGTGCATTGCTCCTAAAGAAAATTTTGTTAGAAATAAAATTTATTTCCCTAACTTATCAACCAACCCACTTAGATGCTAAAAATACATTTGTTCATCCATTATAAAATCCTCACCTGGTAATCTGTGTAAATCGTGAATCTCTTTCCAAGGCCAAAAACGAATGCGATAGAAATTGAGCGCCAAACCAGGGGAAGGCCAATAACGGTGGCGTCTCCTTATCCTTGTGCATCTATAGAAATGAAATTACAATTGTTCAATAACATTTGTCAACTGACCACACACACACACCAGCTTACCTGATGCAATTTGGATACCACAGCCTCGGAGACAAACAGCACTTCGGATATAATGAACACCTGATTGCCATTGGAGAGCGTATAGTCGGCCATAATGCTGACATTATTTACCGTGGGGCTGGCTGTGGTGGTAATAAATTTTTAGAGAATAATAATAATTTCAATTTAATTGTGTGACTTACGCTGTCCATGGAACACCACATCCTCTCCGCCCATGGTGTGGACAATCATTTGGTCCATATTCTTGACATCCGACATGCGCAACGGCCGTTGCATGGGCAGGAAGTGATTGCGCAACACACTTTCGGTAAACTCCGGCACACTGAACGGATAGAAGCCCCAATCGATGGGATGCCAACGTTGAAAGGCATTGTCGGAGGGTATGAGCACCGTGTAGGCATTATCATCCATTATGCGTGTCAGATTGCTTTTCGATAGAAAGTGTTGGAAAACTTTTGTGCCCGTCTTCATGTTGGCCAGAAATGACATCAACGGGCTGGACTTTGACTCCTTAATAATGGGTTCCACTTTGGCATGTGCATTGGTAATGTTTGGCTGCTCCAACGGTTGGGGGTCATTGTAGCGGCTAGGGAGGGGAGAGAGCGGGGGAAGGTTATGCGGAATTGTGTGCAAAAGTTAGACTTGAGTAAACTTTTTTTTTTTTTTTTTTTCGGGTACTTGATAAATTTCGCCTGAGTGCACTTTTGACCGCAAACAAACTTGAAGTAAGAACCTAAGGACTCACAGTTTCCCACTGACAATTTTTGATTGCATACCCCAAGGCGCTTCTTTCACCATTTACTCACTTGTTCGTTTCCTGTATGTTACGCTTGGAATAGGGTGACTTTCTATCGCCCAAATAACCATCAATTGCAATGGCCATCAAATTCTCATTGATGCGCAGCTTGTAGAGTATTTGCTGTCCATTGAGTAGCCAAACATTGTTGTGCGATTTTTCCAATTTACGAAAAACGATTTTATGTCCATTGCCATTGCCATAGGACTCCTCCTCTTCCTTGCTATTGGGCACTGGGTTATTATAGCTCTCATAGATTTTACCGGGCACCAAATGTTCCAGCATGAACTCCTTCAAACGCGGCTTCTCAATGGTTCGCACATCGATTTTGGGTAATATCAATGTGTATGGCGTATCTGGGGCGAAGGGAAAATGAAAATGAAAATTGAATTGCTCACTTAAAAATGTAAACTGTTTTCATTTCATTTTGGGGGTTAAGTGCCATGAGATTAGATTATATACCATTTGCACCTGTCTGCATGTTAATCAGGTAATTAACTTTGGGATTTGGTTTGGGGGGCTTTAGTTGTCCACCATGTGCGATTTTGTGGGTGTGTGTGTGTGTGTGAGATGTGTGATGTGTCTGGGGAATGTTGTGGTGGTCTAATTATAATTTATATGCTACACGCATTTCACAAAGTTAGGTTTAGGTATGTGAAGTTAGTTTTATGTGAGGAAGCTAATGAGGGTCAAATAACATCCTATAATTGTTTAAACTAAACTTAATTAATAAAGAGGTGGAAACTAAATTAATTTTTGAACTTAAGGAAAATTTATCTTAAGGGTTTCAAGAGAACTTAATTAGAATTGTAGCTGAAATCTTTATCAACCCAAAAACAATTCTCGGTGTCACAGAAATATATTTCTTTTAATTTTAAGCAGGGTTCGTAAAATATCACAAATTTTTCTTTGCAACCAAGATATTAACACAAAGTACAAGATACAAGCTTTACAGCTTCAATAATATAATAATTATTTTTTTAGACATGAAATTTGAAAAATTTTTACATATGGGAAAAAATATTTTTTTTCATGTAACTAATAGCCTATTTCCACTGCCACATATATGTACATCAACAAATTTTGCTGTTCCACTACAAAAAGTTCCATCAATGTTAACTTTACATGTTAACGCTAATGTCATGTTAAAATTTGGATGACATTCAAACATTTGCATAAGCTTTGTATACCTGTTTTACTCTAGAAGAAACGGTAATTTAAAGTAGAATTATAAACATAAAAATAAAGCATAAAAAAAGAACAATAAAGGAAAAAAAAAAAACAAATTACCCAATTCCGAACCAGCATATCAAAAAATCGAGGCGTCAAGCCTATCCACTCAGCCAATGCCTTTTCCGTAAATCAGGTAGCTTAATTTCTATATATAGTTAATCGATACCTTATGTTAAAATGGAGTTCTTTATGTTAAATTTCTCGGATGTACTCAGTTTGTTTGGGGCGAGTACCAACATCATGAATTGATGTACATCCATTTAACATTTATTTTCATATAGAAGGCCCTGTGAAAAAACTTCCATCCTCATCAACATCAGCTCGGATGTACATATATGTAGCAGTGGAAATAGGCTATTACACGAACATTTTTGACACAACTGTTATTTACATGCGTAAAGAAGGCAGCTCAAATTATTCACATGCCTGTAAATAACAATCGTGTCAAAAAAGATCGTTTTAGTTACATGAAAAAAATTGTTTTTTCCATAAGTACAATTTCTCATTTTCATGTCTGAAAATAATTATTTTTTACATTGATGTTATTTATAATGGCGTGAAAATAATTTTTGTGCATTTTACGAACCTTGGATTTAAGCATCTTCTCTAGCGGAAGAAAATTCAAATTTTTAAAATGAAAACCCGACAATTTTTGACTTCAATTCGATAACCAATAGACCACTGAGCCTATCGTTACTTGCGATTTAATTTTGGCATTTTTTTTCCGCTCATCCTTGAAACATTTTGCAGGATTTTTTTTTACTGTTTACAGATTTGTCTTGAAAATTTCAAAAGTTTGATTTTGCAGTTATTATTTTTTATTTAAATTAGGTTAAAAAAAACGATCCGGATGGTAATGGTAAATAGTGATAGAATCGTACAACCTTAGTGACCTCAATTCAGCAACTATTAATAGACTTTCGTCAAAAGTAAATTTCTTGATCCGGCTGTATTCGGTCTAACTCTTACTGTTTTTGTAATTATAATGTGTTGTCTTTGTGAAATATTAAGACTTGCTTGCCACAACCTGCCACTGCTAACGACAGAATACTTTTCAGTTACTGTATCGGTTTGCAGATGCACTCTTTTTTTTTAATGAAAGGTCAAAAATTTCCCAACAAACAAATTTTCGAAAGTTGAGGCGTTTTTGCAAACGTAATTGATTAAATAAAGTTCAAAAAATAAGTTGCAAGAAATTGGCAAACTATTATAAAATGCAACAGGAAATTGGTTGAATTATAAGCACGCAGAAATCAGTCTTCCATTTTAGAATATAAAGAAGAGAACAAATGTAATTTATTGAAATAGAGACAATTATGAGCGATAATATGTTAAATGTGGCACGCGGTGTATTTGGCAACGGCACTGCGTTCTCCAAAATGGAAATGGAGCTTGCTTTTGCAGATCATTTATTTTTTTAAATTACGCGGTCTAACAATGTTGTTGTTTCTCATCGAAATTCGATGGCAAAATCAGCTGTTGGCAATCGATGCCGTGAAACAATACTCGATACTCGTCATTATACGGTCACTCTTTCCGCATCATTGCCGCATCATTAAACATGAGGCTCTTCTTCTATCCACAGGTTTCTTTTCTTTCCCTTTCTTTAACGGAAAATTTCAATGATGCGGCCGGTCTAAACAGCATATAAGAGTTAGAATAGTATTAAGGTCATAGAAAACATTTAGTTAAAAGGACTTTATAATAATAAACGTACTTGAAATGAGAATTTTATTCTAAGATTTGGTAATTCCGAACTTAGTTAGCTTTTGAGATCGTTTGTACTTGAAATTCCCCTGTTTAAGTACTAATTTTTTTTTTAAATTTTTTTTTCTGAGTGTACCACTTAAAAATATACCCCCAAATTTGGAAACTTTGGACCTTTGTAAGCACCACCCCATATCCAGTTTTTTAAATACAACCTTGGTTCGTGTTTTATGGGTACTTTTGTACTAGCAACAACAGTTTTAACAATTTTTAACGGTTCATCATAAAATTCTCTAAATTTCAGCACTTACGGACAGGGTCAGTCTGATTTCGATATCAAGCACATATTGTATTGAATGTAAATAAATTAAATGATGATGAGTAAATGCAGATAAAAATGTTGTAATTTTTTAAAATTTGTAATTTGATAATATTTAGTTATGACAAACAAAGAGAACAGAAGCCGGTTTATTTGCTCTGCCGCAATGACAGCAAAGAATCAAAACAAGCTTATACTGCCAGTGTATTGTCGCAGTGCATTATTATATACACAGTAGATAGCGACGCACCAAACACTGCTACAAATAATAGGTACTACATCGTAAACAAAAAACAAACGAGCTGCGCTATGATCAGGGCAATCCTACATCTTTAAAAAATATCAAAGATTATACAATTAATATTCCCTTTTCTCTAAATTTAGAAGAAGATTTTTCACTTCTACATCCAAATTAGTGTTTTTTTTTAATCGGGAGGGACTTTAATCAGAGAACTGATCAATGGTTAGGATAAGTCCTGCCTAGTGTTTTCGCGTGATAAATTATATATATTTCTGATCAGCATCAACAGCTTAGTCAATATAGCCATGTCTGTCTGTCCATATGAATGCTAATATCACAGAGATGGTAAGAGCTAGAGTTTGAACTCTTATACCTAAAGCCAGATCAAGTTAAAAATCGATTTGAAAAAATTCAAATCTTACCCAATTTTGGAGTTTGATTGTTTGGACTTTCTAGAGATTTATTTTACTCATCATTACTTATCGATTCAACATACATCAAATCCCAATCAAAAAAAGGATAGTAGAGTTGGCACCCCCGCAATCTGCCAAAAAACCTCATATCTCTCTTAATTTTGAGGATAGATTGTTGGAATCTTTTAAATATAAATTTTAATCATCTTTACTTATCGATACACCGTTTCCCGGTCAGATGAACGATAGTCGAGTTATAAGTTAGAGTTAAAACAAATAACTACGCTGGGCAGCACAGCATACTTAAAAGTTATCAGTCTTATACAGGGAATAATACCGTAACCGTAATCGTTAAATGAAATTAACCGTTTTAAGCCGGTGTCCGAACTGGAACCGATATACAAATTATTTTGAGATCCTATAACTGTTATATTGTTTTTAATTGTTTATCTAACTCATTTATGATTTTATCGAATATATACTTCAGCTATCAATATATATATATATATTTATACATATACAATCAGAAAAAACAAACTAATATTTTAAAAATTTAACTTAAAAAAAATTTTTATAAAAGGAAGAATTCTGTTTTAAGAAAGATCTGATCGGACCAAAAAACGTTTAGAAAACTGTTTCTAATAACCCTCAAGTTAAATGGAAAGCATTTCCAACTGTTATAAATGGTATTCTCGAAAGTAGAAAGGTTAAAAATTTTTTTATTTATATTTAAGTAATGAAATTTCTTAATTACGCCCTCAAATTTATTTATATGATTTTTAATTTTAAAATATTTTTTGTTTTTATATTTAGAAAAGAATATTAAAGTCCTTATATCTAGAGATTTTTTCCAGAGTATAGGAAGAACATTTGAAGTGCAACTAGAAGCGTTTAGTTAATTTATTGGTCCAAAAATAAGAAAAGACTCAAGTCTAATCTCACTACTATCAGTATTTTTTAAAAAACTCTTCCTACAACACATATTTAAAGTCACGTACAGCAGTGATTAAAATTGATTGATTACTGCGATTAAATCATAAGAACTACTTAATCATAGTACACGCATGGAAAATATTTTTTAATTCCATTACTTCGAAAAATTTATTGAATAAAGCAATTTAATTTTTTAAATATTAAAAAAGAATTAATCCTGTACCGGTATACTGAAATAAAAATCCTGGTACCGTATTGTAACCGAAAACCGAAATAAATTGAAAACCGAAAAAACCTTTAACAATAATTACTCATTTCCGTACTGAAACCGATTTCGGAACCGAAATTCGTTTCAGGATTAATCCCTGGTCATATACAAAAAAGCTACTACTACTTTGATAGGTAGAGAGTATATTAGAGTTGGGCTTGAACGACTTTATTACTTATTTGCTTTTCCTTTTATTGCGATATAGTTTATCTAGTAAGAGAGTCTTCTAATGTCATTTATTAAAGAAACAAAAACCTGAAAATTTTGCAACAGCAGCTTTGAAATTTAGATTAGCTGAGTCATTCAGTCTCCAACTTTGGGTAATTTTTCTCTCGATTGGCCCCCCCACCCATTTATCATATTTTTTTTGTGTTGTTTTTTTCACTCAACTTCCCCCAAAGCTGTGTCTATTAAACAAATGATACATTTTTTATGAGCAACATTTAGACATTTGACCAAAAGTCATTTATCAACGTCAGCACATTCCCGCATTTGTGGAGTTTTTGGAGTTTGGTGCCGTTGGCTTGGCTCAGTGTAGCGCCATGTCCTGTTTAACGAGCATATTGCGAGTGCTGCAACTGTTAGGCACACTTTGCGGTTGCAATATCTACACATATAATCGAGAGAAGCGTCGTTTTCAACAAATACCAGCACTTTATCAAACGGTTGCCTTAATACACAAATTTTGCCTAATTCCCTGGCTTATTATAATGTTTGTCTTGCATTTGCTGTTCTTTGTGGGAGATTTTCTGGAAGTCACCTCCGATATGCGACCTGAGAGTGAACGTGCCCTGAATCTGCTCTATTTGACGTCACTCACCTTGGCCAAATATCAAAATATTTTCATAGCAGTTGGCATTAGTTATCTATTTAAATTTGAGTTAAAACGTTTGCGAGAAGTTTTAAATGATTTTGTTGTGGTCTATCAACAATATAGAGTTCATTTTGGTCAAGAACCTTCCATCAATTGGTTATTTTTTTTGATATACTTTGTGGAAATTTTTCAATCATCTAATCGAGTTTTTATTATAAATCGACTTAGGTTTATTCCATTTATAACAAGGGATTCTATATTCGATTACATTTTATGTTATTTGGGTGGACTTTTTATCAGTGTTCAACCGCTTGTGTTATCCCTAGTGGCTCACTTGGGCCTCTTGATTCTATTTGCCTGCTATAACTTTCAATTTAAAGCTCAACATATCAGTTACAGTCAGAATTTAATTAAACTTAAAATGGGTTTCGATTATATTTTGCGTCCATTTGTTTGGGTGAATTTGGCGGCAGAGCTGAATTTTATTATGCTCAGCTTTCATATGTATTTTTACGATCAACCCTCGATAGGTCACTTGGTACTAGCGATAGGCTCTAATCTAATGTATCCCTTGTGCTTGCTGTACACCACTTTGGGTATATCCTATGCTGAGCGCAAATTTCGTGAATTCCAAATCAACTTTAAGCCACAACGTGCGGTAAGTGGAAAATGGAAAATACTTTTCATTATAATTTGAAAAACTTCTTTTTGTTTTTTTTTAAGCTGCAATTGTTTTGCCTCCACCAATTGGTTATGTCTAGTGGCCAGCAACAAAGTAAAATTCATATTTTTACTTTAAACTTTGGTCATATATTGCAATCCTTAAGCTGGGCCTGGATATGGAGCATGTTTTCGAATAGCTTATTGGTGAATTCGCACACACCATTTAAGCTGCATAAGCAACACTAAAAAAATATCCTTAGTTTAATTAAGCTTACTATTTTTATCTTTGATCAATTATATAAATAAATATTTCTTAATTAATATTTTTATATATATGCAATTTCACTTTTTTACTAATTTTAGAGAATCTTTTTAAAATTTTGTTTTTATACACCTTTTATAATCTGTACAAAGGTGCAAAGAAAACATATAATTCTTATACTTGCAGGCAGATCTACTTTATTTTTGATTTTTACCAAGCCCCTGCATCCCTCGAAATTTGGAAAACCTCATATCTCCCACAATTTTGAAGTTAGATTGTTCGAAACTTTAAGAAATATATTTTAATCATCATTCTTTATCAATCCACCATACATCATTTCCCGATCAGATAGACTATAGTTGAGTTATAAGCCAATCAAATAATTACATTAAGCAGCACTGGCCGAAATACAGAAATTGTATAACACCAAACATATAGGTTGAGAGAGGTTAGGGTTTCTTCGAACATCTTTTACAATATGAGTGTTTCAATTTAAATTCCTATTAAAATAAAAGCCTAGATTTTTTGCTTGGTAAAAATATTCTATGGGAGAGTTGGCAATTAACAGGAGACGAATGTTAGCGTACATATGAAAGTCACTATCACACAAAATATTAGGCAAATCATTTACATAGATGGAAAACAGAAGAGGGCCAAGGACAACTATTTGACAGATAAGAATTCT
Organism: Lordiphosa mommai; assembly: GCA_018904225.1. NCBI lineage: Eukaryota > Metazoa > Arthropoda > Insecta > Diptera > Drosophilidae > Lordiphosa > Lordiphosa mommai. The sequence continues at coordinate 6,138 of JAEIFT010000502.1, read as the reverse complement.
AAAAATTTAAAATTTTGTGCAGTTTTGTGCAAAGTATATCATGATTCACTGTATCAAAGGCTTTACTATATTCCAATAAGGTAAGAAAAGTCACTGTGCCATCATCCATCTCCTAACGTATGTTTATGTCGATCAAGAAAGAAACATAGACCAGGGACCGGATATAACAGTTACTGGTAACAGTTAAAATAGAAATTAACAGTTATATTGCAATTTTTAAATAAAAGTTTTATATTAAGAATTATTCTTCGAATTTTTATTTTACAAATTCCGAAAATACCAATTATTTTATGATTTTTTATTTTATTACTCTGATCATAACAGTTATTTTTGATTTTTATAAATTTTTACATGATAACAGTTATTGATGACTTTTTTAAAGAATAGTCATCAATAAAATTATTCAAAGACTTTATTTTTAAAGTCATAGCATAAAAGTCATTTGCATATATCGCAATAATAAAGCCATTGAGGAAAAACTAGTAAACATAATCTTAATCAGCTTGACTAGTTCGAGAAAACATCAAATTAAAATTGTATTTATTATTTAATTTTATTAGTAAAATCTTTTGCAAGGATTCGAAGACAAATTATATCTCAAGTGTGTCAATTCCAATTTTAGTGCAGAAAATCCTCTCTCTACACTTACTTGGTAGCGGCATGCTGTTGACAACCTTTGTCAGTTGATACAAATGGGAAAGAGCAAATTTTTTCTTCCCAATATTTCATTAAGTCGATGTCTATGTCAATTGGCTTAAAAACAATTACGATTTCGTCCTCAATGGCTCTACATTGCGATATATGCAAATGACTTTTATGCTATGACTTTTAAAATAAAAGTCTTTGAATATTTTTATTGATGACTTTTATTTAAAAAAAGTCATCAATAACTGTTATCATGTAAAAAATTTATAAAAATCAAAAATAACTGTTATGATCGGAGTAATAAAATAAAATCATAAAATAATTGGTATTTCCGGAGTTTTAAAATAAAAAATCCAAAAATAATTTTATTTCCAAGTTTTATTATAAAATGCAAAATATAACTGTTAAATAATGACTCTTTTGATAAAACTTATAACTGTTACGGTCCCTGACATAGACTATGATCCAAGTCTTAGAACTAGTTCTAAAGTGATTTATAACTGGTTCAAGAGCCAACTCTCAGAAATAATTCAAGCTCATTGTTTTTCTGGTTCGAAATTGGTTCTGAAATTTTTTCAACTGCTGTAAAAGTGGTTTAGATGCTATTTAGTATTCTGTATGAACCAGTTTGATAAAGTTTACAGAGCAATATTTCAGAAACTATTTAGCTATGAATTATTTGTAAATTGATGCTAAGGTTGGTGTTATGGAATTTAAACGCGTTCCAAACTAGTTTGAAAGGTGATTTTTTAGCTATTATCTTTTTGGCAACACTGGTTTTGTTTCACTGTCAAACATCTTCAGTTTGGTCTATAATTTAACCATGAATCGTCTTACAAACGAACAACGCTTGCAGATTATTGAATTTTATTATCAAAATGCGTGCTCTGTTAAGAAAGTTCATTTCGCGCGCTTCTTCCATTTTATGGTCAGTTTTGATCGACCCACTGAAGCGGCTATTCGGGCTATTGTAACTAAATTTCACACCAAATTTACATTGTTGGACATTAAACCACCAACACGCTTATGTAGAGTGCGAACTGATGGGTTTATGGGCTGGTGGCATCATTAGACCGTACTTCTTCAAAGATGATGCGAATTGCAACGTAACTGTGAATGGTGATCGCTACCGTGAGATGATATCCAACTTTTTTTTGCCCAAAATGCAGGAACTTGACTTGCATGACATGTGGTTTCAAAAAGATGGTGCCACATGCCACACAGCACGCGCAACAATGGACTTATTGAGAGGCGAGTTCGGTGAACATTTTATTTCACGTTCAGGACCGGTTAATTGGCCGCCTAGATCGTGCGATTTAACGCCTTTAGACTATTTTTTGTGGGGCTATGTTAAAGCTCATGTCTATACAAGTCCGCTTCAATTGACGCATTGGAAGACAACATTTAAGCATTTATTCGTGAGATACCGGGCGAAATGTTGGAAAGAGTATGCCAAAATTGGACTAAGCGGATAAACCATTTGAGGCGCAGTTATTATATTCAAACAATAAATTATATGGACCCTACTATTGATTCAAATAAAGATTTCAGAATTTTTCTGAATTTATGTGTTTTTTTTTTTTTTGAAAAACTTTCCTATAGCTCTAAAAAATCACCATTTATAGTGTTATGTTGTTCAAATTTTTTAAACTAGCTGAAATGAACTAGTCAACAAAATAAACTAATGAAATTTGTCTCTGTACTTCAACTATTGAGTAATTTTAACTATTCATATTTTTTTTTAATAGAAACAATCGGTCAGTAAAATAGATGTTAGTAAGAAAAAACTTATTTGCTTTTAATGATGGCGATTTTTAACTCAGCTGTTATGAATATTATATATTGAAAGAAGACTATATCTTATAGATGCCAAAAGGTTCGATCGGTCGTAAAATTGCTATTAGTTAGAAAAACATTTTTTTTTTAATTTGATAAATCGATAGCGTTCTGAAAATAGCTCTTAAGGCCCAAAATACAAAATTTTGTTCTTAAAGTAGCGGAGCTTTCAAATATTCTATGAAGTCTTGGCAAATCAGGTATCTAACAGCTAAATACTATTTTTTCTAAATACATATTTTTTTGGTGAATCAGTTGGAGTGCGCTTTGTTTTGTATTAAAACTTTTTTCAAATTTATCTTTACCTTCTGGTTTTTAGTTTTAATTTGTTTATTGAGTCTTAATAGAATGCATTTCATTTAGTTCAATTTGAACTTTTAGGTTTTTTGATCAAGGTTCATGCAAAAATTAACTAATGAACTGCTTTATTAAAATAAACTTTTATTTCAACATTACAAAAGTATTTCTGAAACATATCCCAAAAAGGGAGAGCTTTTAAAGCTATAAAATTGAAATTTAGATATGTTTCCGGTTCCAAACCGGAATGATCTAGTTCAAAAGAGGAGACCGTTCGTTCACAAACTGCTTAAAGCTTAGTATCCATCTCACCAAAGCAGCTGCCAAAACAAAAACTTCATAAAAAATCCAAACAAACTAATGTGCAATGTGACCATATATATATTTCAGGTTTTCTAAATCTGGTCACACTGTCAAAAAAAAAAATAATTGCCACTTTTTGTATTTTGTTTTGGGAGGTGGATACTAAGCTAAAGTCTAAATCAGAATTGGTTCGATATAAATTTAAAAAAAATTTTGTAAATATTTTACCCCAGCGACCTCTTGAATTTATCTAGTGCTTACATAAACTTTAATTTTGTCTAGTAACAAAAAACTTAACCTATTCCTATTTCCCCCTCTTTCGTTGCTTGTGTCACTTACCTGGCTTCGTTTTGTAGCCATACAATTCGAGTACAGGAAAACCATCATCAATAAACCGGTAGACTTGCTGCCACTTGTCATCTTCCTGATTGCGTTGCAGTCCCACCAAATCGGGCAACACTTTGCTCTCAATCAGCTTGGCATTCTTCAGGCTGGCATCGATTTGCCGTTCCACAATGACGCTGGATGTTGTTGTAGCGGCAGTTGAAGCATTCTGCAGCAGCGACAACAGCAACAAAAAAGTTGCCACCGGCACTTGCAACATTTTGTGTGACATTCAAGTTTTTTGTGTGTTTTTTTTTTTTGTATATTTTTTTTCTTTATGTGTGAAACGTATTTTTTAATTGTTAGCACTTTTAAAGAGAGTTTTACACTTGGTTTGTAAAGTAGTTTGTAGTTTGGTTGGATTTTTATGGTACCACAATTTTATTCATTTTTCTAGTTTCTTTTTTTTTACATAATTTGCCAAAAGCTGCTTACCAGGAGGGGACAGAGAGAGAGCGAGAGAGAGAGAGAATGAAGCAGAGATGGCGATTATTATTATATCAAAGGCATTGCTGATTAGTTTGAAAAAAGTTTTTAAACTTTTTTTTTTTTTATAAGCTCATTAAAATTCCAAAAGCGTTTGGCTATGAAATTTCAAGTGTTTCGTATGCAAATCAAATCACAATTTTTTAGTTTGACTAAGTTCATCACGATTTGATTTGCATCATTGCAGGAGGGGAAAATCCATATTAGTTATGCCTCTCTCTTTCACTTTTCCTCTCCCACTTCTTTGCCTAAGCTCTGTGTATTTTTTTTTTTTTTTTGCATATATTAAACCATTGAGAATATGCGACAATTTGTTGATTTGCTGACCTCTGGCCATACACAAAATCTGATCGCATACAAGGCTGTGTGCACACACAGATACAAATGAAGAAAGTCAATTAATTTCAATTGAGCAACTACGGCGTAAATACATAAATCCAAAACTGTGACACAAACACTCTACTTAATCAAATGAGAAAAGATGAAAAGCGTAGATACAATTTTCACTTTTAAATTTTGTTTTAAGAATTATTTACATATATTTTTGGTTTAAATGGGAATTTGTTTTAAAAATAAAAGACACACACTTTTTTGTTTTGTTTTTGGGGGGCATTTAGCGAACTGAAGCGCACTGATTCCCGTTTTGTACTGTGTGCTGTCTGGGGTGGCTTAAGCTTGGGGACTACTGGAAGACAGAAAACGGGCTCAGTGAGTGCCCGCTAGGAAATGGAATGGCATCAAAGGAAAAACCTGTTCAACTTGGACATTTATTTTCATAGAAAAATTAATGCTTTAAGATTACTACCTCATTATTATTAATAAATGCAGAATTCGAACAAAGAGAGCAGCAAATTTGATATTTTTAAAAACTATTAAATATTATTTTACTCAAAAAAAAAAAAAAACAGAACGAATAACACTAGTTTACAAAAAATAAAAAATAAAGACCCATTGAAGCTGTTATTTTTTATGATGTACTTTGGAATGCTGAGCTCAAAAATTAAATTTAAAAAATTTTTGTATGGATACGTTTTTGAGTTAGAATTTTTTCAGTTTTTTCGGTAGGTACCCTTACATTTTTATGACATATCTAGAATAAGAAACTTTCGATGTCGTCAAGCAAGGTATTAATCTAAAGGGTATGCAATTTTTAATAATCTAGTTGAAGATCATTTTCCAATCGGTTTAGTAGTTTGAATGCTACAAGCAAAAATATTTCGAAAAAATCGTTTTTTTTCAAAAACGAGCAAATTTTTGTTTTCCTAAAATCTCTAAAAGGTTGAAACTGACAAAAATAAATTGTTTTTTTCTTTTGTTCTTACGAATAGCACTTCTACGAAGAAAATAAGGCATTGGTAAAGAATATCTATGGATAAATAAAGGAGCTGTGAGGAATTGAGCAATTAAAAGTACTAACAGTCAAATTTCATTGTTTTATGTATTTATTAGAAAATATTTTTATTTTTTCTTTCGTTTTTGGCCTTGCTCTTAATTTTTTTTTTGTGATTTGGCTTCTATTGAACTCGTACATTGAGCAAAAAGCAAAGTAAAAAAAAACTGTTTTTCAATGAACACGTAAAATAGTCAAATTTGACCCCTAGTTGTTTCACACAATTGCTTACAACTTCGCTATTTATCCACAGATTTTCGTCATCAACGCCTTATTTTCTTCGTAATAAGGCAATTTGTAAGAATGAAAGAAAAAACAATTTTTTGATTTTTATTTTCAACCATTTACAAATTTTAGAAAATCAAATTTTTCACGTTTTTAAGAAAAATCATTTTTTCGAAATATTTTTGCTTTTACTTTTAAACTACTAAACCGATTGGAAAATGTTCTTTGACTAGATTATTGGGAATTGCATAACCTTTTGATTAACCCTCGAGCAAAATTCGTCCTCAATTTAATTATAAAAGGCGACTCTTAAATGAAGAAATTCGGGACAAAAATGCAAAAATTTAAATCAAGAAATTTGCTCTGGTTTTTGGATCAGCGATGGGCAGCCCTCGGCACTCTCTCTTCTCTAAACTAGCAGTTATTTTGACAACACACAGTCGCCAGACATATGCTTCGCATATTTTACTTTGGAAAACAAAATCCATGCATTCCTGGCTTCAGATCTCAACGAGCAAATAACAAAATACAGACGGTGTGCGCACCGTGACTTGGGTAGACAGACGGCTGCT
>JAEIFT010000501.1:0-190671 GCA_018904225.1 Lordiphosa mommai | reverse complement strand
AATAGTATCGATTTGATTTTCTAAACTCATGCACTAAATAGACGTATAGAAAATATAAAAAAATGTGTTACACTTCCGAAATTCTGGCTTTATATAAGTAGCCTATACGGCATGTTACAACACGCGTGTGTGATGGTGTAGTGCTATTCCATTCGTCTTTAGTTCAAGGTTCCGAGTTCGATCAACCGGCTAGGTAAAATGAATAACAAAAATATTTATCATTCTTTATTGTTCAGAAAGACTGCTGTTTACCCTAACATGAACACTATTATAAATTTTATATAGGTTAAGGTTAAATAGGCTGCTCGGTGGAGGCCGAGTTCACCCAAAGGCCTTTCAACACATTGTTGTAATTCAAAAGATCAGTTGGATCATTTACAAGTCTATTAAAACCGAGACTGCATACCTCAAAAAATTGACAGAATGTTTGGTCGACAGGTTCGAAACTATTATAAAGATATAGCATCGGTTCGTTAACCGGTTTGTAAAGCGTTTCGAACCTACGGCTTTGGTTCTCAATATGTTTTATAGCTTCTTAGATCGTTATAACATTTTTCCTATATTTTTTGTGAATTTAAGCGAATCGGTTAAAAACAAAGAACGCATTCAATTTACTGCTATTTGATACGTCAATCACAAGTCGCATTGACCATATTCAATATTTTTATCCACCTTAACGACTTCTTTAACGGTAGCCTTCCTCCCTCCCTCTCTTTGGTGTGCGAATATAAATCGACGCAAAGCAGCTCTGATTCGTGAATGCTAACCCACAGACTAGTAACTAGACTCAACGATTGCTCAGTTAACACCATATATTCCATCATATTCGCTCTCTGAGTTATTTTTTGACACTGTCCGTCTTGCACTAACCACCATGTTATTCTATGCGATCTATAATTTCTTTATTCGTCAATCAACATTGAGAGGCAGTGCAAATTTTATCTCTAAAGATGCTTTAAACTCTCAACGGGAAATTTAAAATTATTATTACAAACCTTGTACATTCTTGAAAATTATAATTAATCATTTATAAAATTAACAGGGCTAAGGAATACCCTAATTATACATATTTGAATTTGACCAGAGATGGCCACGATGCACAAACTGAATCTTCCTGAACACGGTCAGCAATTGCTTAAGCACGACTCAGCACGAACCGAACACGAAAATAAAGTAGACTTCGTTTTTTTTTGAGTAAGGATTTAAGGTTGTTTTTCCACACGTTTTGTCAAAATATCGATCTACCACATCGATCGCAAACGAGTTCTTACATTTCAGAAAGAATACAGCATTCAAGAAATAATCTTGGACATCGATAAAAAAAAACTTCCTTTTTCTTTTGCTTCCTTTTGTAAATCTATATATATTTATCGGCTTTTGAAACAATATCGTCTTGTATTTCTGCTCTAAGGCCTATTTCCAGATGACATAAAAACTATTTTCGGTACAGTTTTGAAACCTGAATGCTTTTTGACAGCTGTCCAATTTAAATAAAGAAAATAACATTTTGGTCATCTGAAAATATATGTTTATATCTAAAACTTTCGTGTTTTTTCGTGCCTGGTAAGCTAAGCACGGGCACGATCGAAATGATAAGTCAGCACGAGCACCACCAAAGTATTCAGGTCAGGAACACCCAACTCTAATAATAACTTCTTATATAAAGAATATACAAGATTCAAAATTGTATAGCCAAAAATGTTAAACCTAAGCTTACAACTTTAAAGACTTGTTTGTTCTGATATTGTTTTGATTATGTTAAGATATTAGTTCTGATTAAAATTAAATTCTTATTCCAGACTTATTGATCAACATGCCCTTCAAATGCGCCGAATGCGGAAAAGGTTTCTGCCAATCTCGCACCCTAGCGGTGCATAAAATACTTCACATGGAGGAGTCCCCGCACAAGTGTCCCGTCTGCAATCGCTCGTTTAATCAACGCTCGAATCTGAAGACCCACCTACTTACCCACACGGATATCAAGCCCTACAATTGTGCCTCCTGCGGCAAGGTCTTTCGACGCAATTGCGATCTGCGACGGCACAGTCTGACACACAATCTTTCGGCCACGGGTGGCGTGGGCGGCGTTGGTGGCTTGAGTGATTTATTTGGAATTAACTCCAGTTCCGGCTCAGATTTGGGTCTGCCGGCGGCGGTAACGGCGGCTAGTTTAACAAGTGGTGTGGGGGGTAGCAGCAGCAGTACAACAACTTCCTCAACGACACGAGATTTGGTGGCCGTTAGCGACTGATCAACAACTATTGTTCTCTCTCTCACTCTCTCTCTATCTCTACCAATATTGCTCTTAAGAAAATCTCATTTGCAGAATCCCTCCACTACTTAAGTACATATATACGAATATGTATCTAAGTGCCTTTGATCTTATCTGTGTTTGTTTGTACTCGTTGCCTTTAAGTTGCTTCTAGCTGACAGCATTTAAATTGTGACTTAAGTTTAATTTATAAGTTAAGATATAAGTTCAAGGATATTTGTGTTTAAGTTTAGATGGAAAGTTTAACTTGATAAGTACTACGATATTTAGTTTTATATAACTTAAGTTGTGGACTCTTATTGTACGTTCGAATAAATGACCTAATTTAAAACATAACATTTTTATTGTGTTCATTTTTTTGAAAGCTTATAAGAAAAGGGAAAGGGAATTGTGTATATTTTATTTTGTCAACAAATTAATTCGGTTTTCGGGAAAACTTGGATTTCAGCTGGTTTGTGGTATATATTCAAAACACGTTCTGTTCGTTATGGTGCGTTCAAAAGATTTGGAATTATAAAATGAAATCGATTTCCAGGTGAACTAAACATGTCGTGTCATGGCCTTAGTTAGTGGCAACTTCAGCGGTCTGTTCTAGGCCTTTCGCGAGATATTGATGTATACTAGACGAAAATCAAGTGATTCATGGAAAATTAACTGAGGCTCGGGCGGAATGGAAATATTTTTAAGTCCTCAGGACTCAACGGAATTGATGTTTTCTGTAAAATTTTTACCGATGTGTAAATTTCAAAAAAATTAACTTTAAAATTCTGATTGACATACCTGAAATAAACCAATTAGATAAAAACGACATTTTTAAAGCTTTAATTCATATTTACATATAAGTTCTGTCTATTTAGATTCCAGAACTGCAACTGTCAAACTCTTTTTCAAACCAAGTAAGAGGACTACAGCCGAGTGCTTTGACTACAAATTACCCTGTAGCTTTAATTTTGTGTGTCTTCACCATTTTGTGCTATTGCATTGTGCTATTCAGAATATATTAATAATGTACATTTATTTTATGACTTAAGGCTCTAACTATTTTTTATTAAATATCCTGACAATTTTCCAAACTAAAATTAATGCTTAATAAGATGGGGACTATTATCTCAAAGTCTTTAAGATGTACAAAGACTGAGATTTAAGGCGATTTGGCATAGAGTCCACTAACGATCTTTATAAGGTGGAATATGCTTCCTTCTAGCCTTCCTTCTTGCACCAACTATTGTTTAGTTATGTTTAGATGTTTACGCAGATCTCGTACCGCGAGTAGAGACTTAAACATGTGTAGACTTCTTTAGTCATTCTTCGAAATTAAATTTCAATCTAGCAAAAAGTTCAAGAGCCAGAATTCTTTGTTTATAAATTTAAATAAAAACCAAAAACAAGATAAAAAGTGCCATTCCACTTAACGCTGGCTAGCTTAGTACTGGTATATTTCGTTCTGTAAAAATAAGTTTTTGATAAGTCCAGTCATCACGAACTACCTGACCAGCGAATTCCACCAACTCATCATGTAATAACTCAACATACATTTGGGCATTCATTTCAGTCGATATGAAGCATATCTGACTCCTTCGCCAATATTTCTTGCAGCTATCAGGGTCATCGAAATTAAATTTATTTTCGTCACTGAAAATAATATTATGCCTCTTTTCATGCTATTAATCATGGATGCAAAACGGTTCTAAATCGAACCGTTATTTCGTGCTTGAAAATCGATTATTAATTTCTCTAAAACTGCTAAAAAAGGGTAATCGGTTTGCTTCGATTTATTTTATCGCCCTGTTTGATGACGTTAACTAAACAATTTAATTTTTAAAAGTTGAATACATTGGAAAAAAAAAATTTTCGGTGATACAAAACAAATTCATAAAGTTAGTTGGATGGAGAACTCATTTAGGGGGTGGCACTACCCCGAATTGATCCACTTGAGTTTAAGTAATTATCATAATAATCTGTACATGAGGGAATGATGTCGGGTTGCAGAGAAGGCAGGACAGTTTCTGATTAAATTTTTCAGTTTCTTACAACATCTGGTCCGTACAATTTTCCTCTGCCTTTGCAATATTATTTTAACCGAGAGTTTGTGGAGGGATTTGGTTCTAAAGAAAGCCAAACATATAATTTTCAGAGGTGGATCTTATAGTAAACGGGCGAATATCGGAATTTAAAAAATAATAATATTTAGATATGAAGTTATTGATAAATATTTCTTATTACGAAGTGAATCGAAATACAAAATAATTGCGAGTAGTCAAAATTTTTCTCTTAGAAAGTAATTTTAAAATAATCCGAACTGGAAAATGGCCTGACATCAGAATAAGCGTGAACCAATGAACATAACCGCAACCGCAATTTGTAAAGCTCCAAAAACCATTTTGTAAACCGAGTCGATGGTTTTAGAACTCTGTGAACCACTGAACCGAACCAGTTATAATTTTCGAGCGGTTTTTATCCCTGATTTTAATACTTACGCTGGGTAGCAGCGGCCACTCTGACGATGGGCAGCACTTCTCACAATTCGAGTGGAGCCAAAATTTAACAAAATTTTACTTAGTCGCTCTTGGTATATTATTAGTATACATATTTATTCTCGTGGCCTCGTCGCGCATTAAAACTGAAAGATTGACTGCTCTTCCAACTCTTAAAATCAATTTTTGCCAGACGTTAACTTAAGTCGAATAAGACCATATCAAGCCACATAGTTTGATTGCAGAAAAGTTAGTGTTAGTATTGAGTACCTTATATAGACAGCTATGTGTGTGATCAGGAAATCTAAAGAAATATTTCATCCTGACAACACTTTATGCTATACTTCTGCGGAAGGAATTGAACTATTCAAAGGATTCTTACTGTTTGGCTCAGCACTGAATCAAGTCCAATTAGGTCATGAATTTAATACAGACAGTCTAGGTCGAGTATTTCATGAGGTTTGCACTTAGTGTTATGAATAGAAGCAATTCCTTATGCTTTGGCATGAGTTCAGCGCAGATAAATTCAGTACTGAGATGCTGTATTCAGGCACTATTCCCATGGAGTATCCCTGAAACTCCCACTCTTCTTGCTGTGAATTCTCCCACCGTTTCCCCAACTCACTCACTCACTCACTCACTCCCATCCATCTTCCTTCGCTTGTAGTTACACTATTTACCCACTTGTAGCAAACTAAAATCAAATATTTGTACCGATGTTTATCACTCAAGTGCCAACAAGGGCAATTAATGTACCATTAAAGGTGTACACCGTTTTCACCAGCACCAACAACAACAACAACAAGAACAAGCCTTTGACAACAAACTAGGCGAGACAAAAGGCTGGAGTAGTTATTCTTTTTTTCCCAGGTTTCGTACACCTCTCTTTTGTTATCTCCCAAGCCAAACAATGTAAAATTGTAGAACAAGCTTGTAGAGCAGGCGCAGGGCCCACCCACGTCAAGGATTTCCCAGGGGAACAAAAAAAAACGTACGAAAAAATTTCAAGAAATTTTTTTATAGCCAAAAAGTGGGCTGTCCAAGCTGCAAGGGTGGAGTCTCCAAGACAGATGGCAGCTGGCCAACAATTTTTTTATTATCGACCACAACAAAAAAAAAGAAAAAAGAGTTCAAAAGCAAAACGCCGACCCAGAGCCGCGCTGCGTTTGTCAATCGTTAAACGGTGCCAACCTGCATTTCCTGCATTTCGAAACCCAAACCCGAACCCAGCCAAACCAATTACAACGATCAAACAACAATTATGGTCCAAGCGACTTGTTTGTTGCTCTCTGTAAATATTTGCACGGATATTGTTCTATTCGAAAAAAAGGGAACAAGCTGGAAGACCGGGTCTGGACCAGGCTCTGGCTCTGGCTCTGCGAATTGCCAGCAATTTCACACTTTATGCGCGACGGCTTCATTTCCAGAGACAGCGGCGCGTGCGGGCGAAGCGGATGTTTGAACGCTTTCAACAACGTTCGCTCGCTCCAACTTCATGGACTTATATTGATGGGAAAATTATGAAATTCATTGTTTGTGTTTGACTAATAATTATGACAGCAAACGCATTGTCGTCATAAAGAGAGACGCACACACCATCATCATGGGGTCTGACGGGTGGGGCGGGAGGAGGCAAGTGTTTGGGGACAGGGAAGCGGCGGAGGCGAGCGCACTAAATTCGCTTTGAGGTTTCCGCACCGCCCTATTGACGACGATGTCAGAGTCAGACACCAACAACTACAACAACAACAACAAAAAACTGACTAACTCTAATAAGCCCATCAACTACTTTCTACACTGAAAGAAAGGAGCATAAGTATGAGTTTTTGAACAACGAATTTGGTGAGAGGCTTCAAAAGAATCAGAAAGACCCAATGAAATGGAATAGATGGAAGACCACAAGAGAAACCTGAGATCAAAGCTCGCTCCATTAGGTTTCAGGTTTTAATTATTTCAGAATCATTAAGTCGGCATTTACACGATGAAGTTTTCTTAGTAGGCGTAAAATTGAGGGGAATTTATTTAGACCTTTTAAACGAAAAGTATAGTAAGTCTCTCGACTACTAAGAAAACTTCATGAAAATTGCTTCATCGAGTAAATCCCGTCTTAGAATCTGATAAATCAACTAAGGCTGATTTCCCACTATTCAAAGCATGAGGCATGATAATCTAGTAGCCCCTTGTGTTTTCTTGTTTTCATTGTGAATAGCTTGTCATTTGACATTAAAAACAAGACAACATGAAAATATAAATAATTGGGAAAATATGGACAAAGATGAAGTGAAGAACAACACTGCAGAATAAAGCTGAAAAATGTAGAAATTTTAGGATTTTGATAGACTATTTTATTAAAGGAAAATAAAAGGAAAAAAAAAAAAAAAATATTTTGGTATGAAAAACCTTAAAATAAATTAACTAAAAAGCAATTAAGAAAAGAAGAATGACGAAAGAAAGAACAAATTAGGAAAGAATAAAGAAGCTTTCTTACTAAGTCCGTGTTTACACGATGAAGTTTGCTTCATGAAGCTATCTTCGATTTCGTTTTGAAGCATCTTCAAAACTTCATGCGCATTTACATGAAGAAGTTTGCTTCATGAAGTTCGATTTCAATTCGCCTGAGAACACGAGCTATCGATAAGCAAATAACCCACAAATCAACCCTGCATTAGTTCAATCGGAACAAAGCAAAGAAAAATTATCGAAAAGCTTCACGCCACGGTAGGTCATGAAGCTTTGCCGGTTATGGCTGCCCCTCTTCACCTCTTTCCCACAAACAAAAACTTCATGAAGAACTTCATGAGGGAAACTTCATCGTGTAAATGCGGACTTAGTTATAAATAAAAGGGAAGAAAGACAAAACAAATGAAAATTTGGTATGAAGAACCTAAAATAAATAACTATAAAGAAAATTAAGAAAAAAGAATGACGAAAGAAAGAACAAATTAGGAAAGAATAAAGAAGCTTTCTTACTTAGATACATTTTCCTACCGATTGGTCATTTGATTTAATTTAGTTTCTTAGGATGCCAAAAAGATTAAAAAATTTTTTAAAAATTGTTTGAAATAAATTATTTCCATTGTACAAAATTTTGTACATTTTTTTGTACATTTTTCGACGCTTTTTCTCAGTGCACTTATTCACAACACCAACAATGTTGTCTAGTGTTGCTGAGGCGTGGCAAGCTCTTCTTATTTTTTTTCAGAGTTTTTTGTGTGTGCTTTTTTTTTTTGGATTCTTTGAAGTTGGTGTTGTTGTTGCTATTGGCAGGAGAAGGGAAATATTTTCAGTTCGTTGTGCTTGTGAAATTTTGTTGCGTTTCCCGGAACCAACGCAAAAAGCGGAACGTTCTTTTGGGTGAATGTGAATGTAAATGTCATGGTTTGTCGGTTGGTCGTTTGGTCATTTGGCTTTGGCCAGTTAGTTGTCGGCACCATTTGCTTTATGATTTGATGTATGCGTGTGTGTGTGTGTGTGGACCAACCCACCCCATCCCCCCCCCCTCTGACCAGACATCGGCACCTCAATAGGGAACGAATCCGTGTTTGCATAGCGCTGATGTACGCCGCTGGCGTTCCAAGGCATCACTTGTGGATGTGGACGAGTTACTGGCTCCAGCTTGAACGTTTGACGAAACGTAAATTATGCGGCGTTCTTGTGCCTAATTAGGTGTCGTATCGTAAACGTTTTTATATATGTATGTATGTATATGAAGGAGTAGACTGACTGGACACCACAAAAAGGGAGAAAGATGGGGAAACATGAGGTAAGGGGGGAAATGGGTAGAGTTAGAGGCAGCGGATGGCTAGTGACAACGTGTTAGCAACTGGCCACAAAACACAGAAGGAAGTGTGTGAGGTAAGGTATTCAGTGCCATGGGTGGAGCAGGGTGTTAAGTGGAGATTATTAGAAGGGATTAGACCGAAACAGAAGTGCGAAGTTTTGAGTATATATGGGTCCATGTGAATTCAGATAACAAAATTTTTTTGTGTTTTAAAAAAAAATCTCTATCCGCGGTTCAATATTCTACACATCGAGCATCTAAACCTATTGTTTTTAGATCCCCACCATTAACAGATCGCGAGATAAACGACAAACAATATAAAAAAACGAGAAGGCAAAGCTAACTTCGCCTGTGCCGAAGTTTTAATACACTTGAAAACTTTACTCCAACTGATATAACCGGTAAAATATATATTGGATAGAGATATCAGATATTTAAAATTTTTAAATCATTGATAATAAAAATGTTATACCATAAAAAAAAACTTTTCTTAGTAAAACACATTTTCCGACCGATCGGTCCTATGGCAGCTATATGCTATAGTTATCCGATTTTGATAAGTTTTTTTAAAATGATGTGAAAGCATATAAAACTAATATATACCAAGATTGGGGACGCTACGATAGAAAACAAAAAAGTTTTTCTCACTAGAAGTAGTTTTTTGACCGACCGTTTCTATGGCAGCTATATGATATAGTCATCCGATTTTGATAAATTTTTTCAGAATTGTGTGGAAACATATAAAACTAATATATATTACGATTGGAGACGCTACGATGGAAATCAAAAAAGTTTTTTTCACAAAGATTTATTTATTTCTCGGATAGAAGACATGAAAATAGTAGACTCACAATATGGTTCGCTTAAGTCGGATGCACCGAAGCGACGCAATAATTTTTTTAAATTATGTGTCCAGAGTCGCTTATCTCGCGATCTGTGAGTGGTCGGTATCACAAAAAATTGGATTATAACTTGGATTTTTGTTAAATCTCCAAAAACAAAATTGAGCTGAGTTCACATGGAATGACCCATATATTGTTCAAATATCGCAGAGGGAGAGGCTGTTCTTTAAAATCCGAAAACAAAACAAACATTTTTTAAAACAATCTTGAAATAAATGCAGATCTAGAAAATCTAGGTGGTCTTACAGACAGATTAGCGGACTGATCGACGTCTAGATCATGGTTGAAAGCAAAGCTGTAAATTAAAAAATTTCCGACTCCGCCTCACCATGTATATTTCCACCATAACACTGTGTCACCAAATGCCAACATTTTGAAAATAATTAAACGAATACATTGCTGTAACTTGAAACATTTATTTGTAATGGCTTATATAAGAAACGTTCAAATTTTTGGACTGAATCGACCACGCGCACCTGAACCCCCTATAAAATACCAAATATGTTCAAAAATAAAACCATTAAATAACTTCCTGTATTATAAGGCTAATTTGCTTCTAATAAACGATATATCAAACAAAACTACGAAATTAAATAAATTTTAAAACTTAGCCTTTATTGTTTAAGTGAGAAATAAGTGTTTGGATATTGCTCTATAGAAAGTTTGGTAGCCATTTTTATTTTTAAACGCATTCCACCTTCTTTTATAGGTCATCATCAATCATTTTCCAATATTTATTATATTAAAATATATATTAATAAATATTGGCCAAAATGCGATAGACTCATTTCAAGATTCAAGCAAGAACATAATAAATGGCTTTCATCAAGATCATCGAGGAAAATGATTGATGATGACCTATAAAGAAGGTGGAATGCAAAGTTGATTTTTCATTTGTTTCAGATTTTTAACAATCGTTTCAAAGATCCAATCAGAAGTTCCATGCGTTTTACGCCCACCTTCAATCCACTTTTAAATCAAAAAATATTTCGCAATCGAGCAAATCTGATCAAAATCTGTTGATTACGCTATATTTTGTACATTTGAATGAATATAATTGCATCTTTAGTTGCAAGAATGCACGTTAAGCTAACAACTTTTACACCACGAAACAAGTGACTTCACATAAAAAGCATTAAATTTTCTTTTTTTTCTGAATTTGATATATCTTTGAGCTGCATTTTCCATTTAAAGATAATAATATATTTTTATACAAAAATTTTTTAATTTTAATTAAATTGTAAACAACAGAGGGTCGCATATTTCTTTGATCGTTTATTTGCTTTACAATTTTACCCCGAACATCAACAGACTAAAGAAATGTGTCAAAACAAATAGTGAATTATCTCCAGTAATAAAACATTGTTGATTAATAAAATAAAGTAAAAGCAAATCAGGTCAGCTTGAGCTAATACTTAGCCTCAGGTTTTTGCATACGTACACAAGAAAAATTCCACACAGAAACCGTTTTAAGAGCAATACTAATGGTAAGAAGCTTTGCAGCTTAAATACGTTCTCATATCTTTTCACTTTAGAACCTTACATCCCTCTTAAGACCCCCACCACTGTCCGTGTTCTCCAGCGCTCTCTCTCTTTAAAGTCGTTGTCATTTACCGCCACACGATCATAAACTAAGAAAACCTCAATTTCTAGAACTGCCGTCCAACTACTTGCAGTGTCACACCACACCAAACATTGTTCATGCCAATCGTCACAGAAGAAAAGCTGCCGAAAATCGTGCAAGTGAATAAAGCGAGTTAGTTTTGTGGTATGCCCAAGTGGTTATTAGATTTTATTGGATGGGCCGCAGTTGCCGACGGCAGGCGGAAAGGGAGCGCACGCTTGACAGATCAGTTCCCAAGTCTCCGACTTTATGTATATTCCCATATCCAGCCATATCCATATCGGTTGTCGGTCGGAGTTTTTATTGCACGCAGGGCGCAAATGCAAACAAAATGCGACAAATGTTATATTTAGAGTTAAGTTGCAGCACTGAGGAAGGTCGGTGTTGGTTGGTGGTCTGCAGTTTTTCTTTTTTTTTTTTTTTTTTTTTTTGGGTTCTCCTTCTGCTGAGCTGTGCTGTGCTCTATTTGCCCACGGCTTGTTTGACAAAGTCCGCGGCACGTAGCACGGAGCAGTCGCTGCGTCGTTTTGTGTACTACAACACAATCATCAAATACAGCAGAAAGCGGTGTATAGGAAAAGCCATCACTCACAGTTACACAGAGAAAAATGAAAATTAATCTCCTTAAACTTTGATTCTCAAAAATTTGACTTCAGAGAAAATCAAACAAGTGATATCATTTCGGTTCCATCTTAAGATTTTTTCTCTGACAGTTTCACCAGACTAAGATCGTTACATCAAGGAAGGATTCTTTCTGAAAATCATTAGACAGTATTTGCGGACTCAGATTTACATAAATTTACACTAAGACAAATATGAAAATGCAAATATTAGAAAAATTGAATTCTTTGTTATATTTTTCTAAAATTCTCCGGACAGTTTCTTCAACATTGAAGAAAATGTAATGGGTTGTTTGAGGATATTTTTTAGGCAAGGGGAACTTACTAAAGCAGAAATATTAAATGTATTGAATGGTGTCTTTAGTTGTTCAAATCAAAATCAGGTTCTTGTGATTCCTGAACCGAATTGGTAACCGAACCCCGTTAGAAATAATCCCGAGCCCGAACACGAACCGAACACCTTTTTTCTATTTTATCGGGTTCGTATCTAAAAGTTAAATTTGCACAGTAAAGAATCTAGCACTCTGATGTTTAAAAATATTTCATAATTATAAATTAGGTTTAAATCGGCAGAGGCTATGCTAGGTATGTTTCCATAACTATGAACATCAAAAAGCACCAAAAGCAGGTTTCTTGAAAAAAAAAATCGCAACTGAAACCGAATTT
Source organism: Lordiphosa mommai (assembly GCA_018904225.1). Classification (NCBI taxonomy): domain Eukaryota; kingdom Metazoa; phylum Arthropoda; class Insecta; order Diptera; family Drosophilidae; genus Lordiphosa; species Lordiphosa mommai. Next base: position 178,332 of record JAEIFT010000501.1, on the reverse strand, counting down.
CTAGGTATTCATTTGTTTGTATGCAGACGCATTGGCACGGTGAATAGAACGGAAAGACGTACGACATTTAAATTTCTTAATTTGATTAACCCAGGCACAGTTAAAATATTATCTCATAATAAAGTCAACACATTTTGGACAAGAACATATCATTTATATGCTTCACTTCAAAAAATTCCAGTAAATTATGAGGTATTTCGTCTTCGAACTATATTAAATTATACAGTTCTCAATTTGAAGGGAGCCGGTTTTAAGAACCGAACCCCTAGAAATACAAATAAGAAAGTCTTCTTGTTTTATGAGTTTTAGTAAAAAAAATAAAATAAAACTAAGAAAGTAATAAGTTTTTGTACATTTCTTCTTTCAAAGAGGCAGGGTTGGTGTAGTAAAGGAGGATGACACTGATAATTATTTTGTAGTTTTTTAATCTATGTTAGACGGCACAATGCCATAGCATAATTGTTTTTTTTTTAAATTTTGTACCAATACAGAAACTATCCATATATCTATCGTTTCAGGATTTAATTCGAAAAAGGAGCAAGCAATTCTTCTTGCTTAATCGGCTTTCCAATTTACAACCTAAGTAGCAATTTTGATTATATAGTACTTAAACCCAAAAAGTTATATCCATGAATTCATATTATAAGTATATCTGACTCTCTTTGGTTTACTCCAAGGTGGTCACTTGGGTTTTGCTTTTTCTCTCTGTAAAGTAATACAGTTATGTAAAATTTGCATTCTGACTTGGATAGTTCAGTCATGGTGTCAGTTTAAGCTTCTAAATATTAACAGTTCGATGAGCAAGGTTAAGATATTTACAACGTTTAGATAATGTGGCATTAGAGCGCTTAAATGATACAGCTAATAAGGTAAATGATATAGGGGTAATTCTTCTTCTGCCACAGTTTAAAAGGCCATAAAGAATTTTCAGATCCCCAATATTCTCTAATTTTCTCTTGTCTGTGCAATTCTTGACTACGGATTATGTGTATGGTAATAAATCTGTTCAAAAGCAATTCTTATTGTTTGCTCTTCGTGGCTTGAACAGATATCCTGAGGTCCATTTACCATCGTACTAGTAGACTTTGACTAATAAACCTTCCCTCCTATATAAAGCGAAATTGACTCATCAGACTTTTTACTCAGTGACCCTATAAGACCAACCCGTAACTTTATCACAATTGATCGCTCAAATCACATAAATGTTCTTCAAAAACTTATTTATCCTGGCCCACTAGGATAAAATGAAAAATAATATAAAAAATTCGCTGACCAGTAATTAGCTTAAAAGATGATCTACTACTTTAACGTAGCTAACCCTAATTCATGTTTATTCCTACGCGTTTTGTAGCATTCGTTGACTGCTGTGTCCCTTGGTTAGATGGGCGAGAGAAGAACTGCTATTTTGAATGGGGTTTGTACGTTCAGTTGTACCATGTTAGTCAGATTTCTTTGAAATTTACCAGTTTGTCTCTTTAGACTCAGCATTTCATTAATTTAAATTTTTAATAAAATGTAACAAAAAGTTCCCTTGCACATTCAAAAGCTTTTAAATTATTTTGTTCTGTTTGATCCTTTCGCTCAGTGTATGACACACTGGGCTACAGATAATAATTGAGCTTATCTCTCTCACACCCATACAGCAATACGCCTAACCAGGGGATATATGTGGTGTATGTATGTATTGGGTTATATGACTTTTCGGAAACTGATAAGCTCGTCCAGCTCCATAGCTAATTGAATGACTGACTGCTGTGCCGGTGCTGAGTGACGCGGCTAAATTAAAACGAAATCATTTGCAAGCAGTCGACCCGCCCCCCCACCTCCCCCTAACCAACCTAGCTAACCACCCCTTGTTAACCCAATCCTACCTCGTTCCTAACTCGTCGGCAGTCCGCGCCTGATTAGAACCAAAAACAATCAAACAAAACACATCAAAGACTCGCATGCCGGCAATTTGTCATTAACGTAATATACTGACAAGATTGCTTTGCACGGAGTACTCCGACTCCTCCTCCTCCCGCCATCCCGCCCGGTAATATTTGTCAACAAATATGAAGTTTAGCGTCTGCCAAGGTGTTGTAATAGCCCCGGTGCAGTTGTAAATTTCCGTTTAGTTTTTTTTTTTGTACAACAAAATGTGACATATTTTCGTTAAGTGTTGAGTGTTTTTTAGGTACTGGTATGTACTTAAGGATTAGCAATGTGTGGGATTTTTTTTTCTCTCTTGACGGGGGTAGGGTTCTTAGGGCGCTTGTTTAGGCAAGTGATTAATAGGCCATTAGTGAAATCTTTTTTGGCTATTTACAAAATGGAGCGGGTTGGTTGGTTTTGAAGATAATGTGGGGGGAATGGGTGGAGAAATTAATTTTATATTTACAATTGATATGCAAATTCACTTTCTTTCAACCTTCCTAAGATTTTCCCTTGCTAGGAGTACATGAAATGAATCCAAAGTCTTTAAAAACGAACCACAGGCCCAGTAACGAGCGTTTAACGTGCCAAAAAGCAGAGCGAAATATGAATCGTTTTCTAGTTTTTTTGAAGATCTGTCATATAGTTTTCCCCATTCAAGAAACTATCGATAATATTTATGATTGTTAGGCCGTTTGATGAAATTTTATATACAGCCACAAAATGTTCGTGAAATAATTTAAAATAGAGATGGGCGCGTGTCGAATATTTTGGGCACGGCACGACTGAAGCACGAATGGCATATTTGAAACACGAACGGTCAAAAATTTCGTAAACACGACACCTCACGACACGCACGACTTTATTAATAGTAAAAAAAAGATTTCGACGAAACGCCTTCTGAATTTCGTTTTCAATTTTGTTTAAAAAGTGTGACCATCAGTCGATAAAGTAAAAATGCAGATATTTATACAGTTTATTGTGTACGGTTGACTTACTGACATAGTATTTTTTCATAATGTTGAATCAAGTAGAAGGACTTTTATTTCTGTATACCAGTACGTTCGAAAACCAACAATTAGTGTTGGATAATGAGGTCTGTGAACTGTTCTACCAATTTCAATGATCCTTATATGAATAATTCCATGCGCTGAATGATTGATTAGTTAACAGTCGACCCAAGTAGAATATATATATCGTCCAAGACAAAAGCTGCATAATTTGCATAAAATATTGATTTATTCAGGTTCGAAAAAGGTTGAAATATCACAGCGAATCTTTTTGATCAGTTCATTCCCACTATTTATGTCATTCCATGACCAAATCACTTAACACATTTCCTGTTTGGTTTTTTTTTAACCCACTCCAAATCAATTCAAAATGTGATTTATATAGCCAAACAATGCAAATAGAAGATTTAATAAAGAAATAACTAATATTTAAGCCAATCTAACGGCAAACAAGTTCATAATTCAAACTCATTGATCACCTACAACACATCAGCTTATAGAGAGAGAGAAAAGACTGTCTGACATACATACATATTTATATAACTTCTCTTCGCTCACAAAACAAAATTTCGGCATGTCATAAATATTCGTTATAAATATCGCAACGCGTTGTCTTCTGCTTCTCGCCAAGCGGCAGCTTGCCGCTTGTCTTGTCTAACGATAAATAACAGTTAGGAGCTGTACCTACCGTATACCGCCGACTCGTCGTCGTCGTTGTCGAATTTTTAAGGTGTGACCAAAAGCGAACGAAACTCATAATTTTTGAAATTAGCATTTTTGTTGGTCTTGAGAGCCAGCTGCCTTTTTTTTATTTTGTATATGAAATTTACAAATTGTCCCCCCAGCAGATACAAAGAATCAACTTATGCCACAAGCAACATAGACATCACATCCCAGTGGGACAGAGATGCAAGTCAAGAGTCACTGCAATAAACTCATCAATAAATTGCCGTCTGTTTCGCATTTGGTTGCGGGTTATATGACTCCAACGCACTTCTTTTTCGGGATTCGGGTGGTCCGGCGCATTTGGGTGGAGGCTTTCTTTAAGTGGATTTGTGTGTTTTCTTGTGGTGAGAAAAATGTTTATTGTTTCAACTTTGTTATCAGTTTTAAGTAAACAAAGTAAAGTTCGAGTGTGTGGAGTGTGGTCAAAATTTGTTTTTTTGATTTCTAATTTGTTTACAGTCAACAACAACAAAGCAACAAAATTATTGTACGCTTATTTATGGCTGGCAGTGTCAACCAAATAACCGGAAAGAGAACCCGAACCACCGAAAATGTGAATGTGAGGATGGACACATTAGTGATTATTCTTTTCCACACTTTGTCCACTTCTTTTTGGGAGTTCTTTTTTTGTTGCTGTTGTTGTTGTTGTTGGTATGTGGCCTTATCTGAAAGAGCTGGCTAAGAATTTGTCTTGGGATTTTGTCTGAATTTGTTGAGAATTTATTAGTATCAAAAAGGCGCGTGTGAGGATCATCAATCAGTGTGGGTTCAAAAAGACAAAAAAAAAATCGGTTGCCTTTTGCTATATTTCACGCTTCTAACAAATTAATTTGCCCAATCCAAGACTTGTGCATGTATTAAAAGTTTTTCGTTTGCTTTTGCAGAAATTTAAGAATAAGAGAATGAGGAAAAAAATATATCAGTAAAAAGAACGTAAGCCAGACTGAACTAACTTAGCAAAATTGGTATCAGGCAGTCCGTGGCATATTGCGCCCTTTAAGCCCGGCCCGTTTTTTTACTTAATATTCAATTAAATTAACACGTAACAATTTGACGTTAGAATTGAAATTTTGTATATAAACTTTTAACTTCTTTTCGCCCTTTTAAAATTTCGCTTTAAGGGGGGAGCCTGTTTTAGTAAGTCAAAAAAATTCGAATTTGATTTTATAGCTTTAATCGATTCTCAATACAGTTGAGAATAAACCCACAAAGTGACCGACTCGTCTTCTCAATGTTTCCTGAGATACACAGCTGAATTCAGATAAGGGTCCGTAACTACCTACGGTGCGAAACCCAATACTTTGAAGCCTGTTTTCTCGACTATTCATTTTTAAGATTTCTCTGTATTAGCGGGCTTGATTGAAAATATAAACTAATTAACCGTTTTGAATGAATCAAAGCTTGTTCTCTTCAGTACTAAATTCTATTCGAATTAAAGAACTGTTGAAAAAAATTTAACAATTTTTTTACAAAGTTGAAGTAAATTTTTTTTCGTATAATCACATTTTTGTTTTCAAACCTTCAAAAAAGTTGAAATTTTGGAAATCTTTACATTTTTTTTAGTTAAAATGGAAGAAAAAATCATAATAACATAAAATTTTATCCGACTTTCATGGTTCAGAAAGAAGTTGCGACCTGTATCTTTTCCGCCATTGGAAAACTTCTGCGATGCGGCACTCTACAAAATTTCCATGCCTCCCAAATTTTATGAAATATTTCACATAAAAAAAAATTGTTTTGTATTCTTCAATTATATGTTAAATCACACATAAAATGTTGCAGAGCTCAGTAAATGTATTGTCTCCCGAAAAAAAAAAAAACCCTTTTTAATTTTTAATAACACATATATCCATCATAATTGTTATTTTTTTACTTAAACCTTTTTTTTAATGTTTTTTTGGGTGGGGTTTTTATAGGAGTGTTTTTATTTACATATGGAAAATTATAAAAAATTAATAAAAAATTAAAAATTTTTTTACTATTATTATTTTCACTCGAAGTTGGAACCTCAAAAAAATCGCGTGGGTGGCCCGGGTGATTTTGTTTCTTGATGTTATCTGAAATCAAGTATTCTTGATTATTCTTAATCTATAGACATGCCATTCTGGTCGGAACTACTGAAGTTAAATTTCAAGGGTAAATAACAAAAAGGCGGACTTTGAAAAAAACCTTTTATTTTAGCAAAGAAAGGGTTGTAACATAAAAAAGTTCGTTAGTTCCGGGGAAAAAAATAAAAGTGTAGAACAGCCTGTTAAAATTTGAAAGCAATCGGTTCAGTAGAAAAAAGTTAGAACCCGGGCCGACCAGAAAAACAATGTTTTGAGAAAAACGTGTTTAAAGTTCGGTCGACCTTAAAGGTTGGACTCGAGGCGCTCTAGAAAACTCGTTATAACTCCCGAAATATTTCAATTTCTGTCTGAAATTTTCACAGTATATTCTCAAGATATTGTACTTTCAAATTAAGCAAAAAAAAAATTTTCGATTTTTGAACCCAAGTTACCAGACTACTACCTTAAGGGGTAAAAAAAAATATTTTCCCATATTTTTGTTATGCATTATTATTATAGCTTGGACATTCCTTTTTCATCCACTTCAAACCATTTTCAAATATTCGAAATAGCTTAGCAGATATAGTCATTTTAGTGGAGCAATGTTCTTGCTAAAGTGAGTATTTTTTACGTTCCTCAAAACTTTTTCTCGAAACCACGTTTTTCGACCTGATAGCCATTGGATCAGCCATGTTGCAATCGACGCAGAATTGATGTAATTCTAGCCCGTACCTCAATCATGAGGATTAACATTTTTTTACAATTTTGATTACAATTTGAACCTTGAAAGGATTAGTTTCAGTAGGGAATCATATGGACATTTTTTAATTTAGTAATTCTTCTTGTGACGTCCCAAAGAATTCAAGATTTTTCTAGCCTGCCTCCCCCTGCTACCCCAGCATTTCAATTCGGGTCCCGCGGGAGTCCCGCTCTGAGCCCACTTCTGTTCTGAAGACAAAGTGACGACAAAAAATATCTCTCGGAGCAATAGGAGCAAGTAGGAGCAAGAGCTTGCCCAACGCTGATCTAAATTGATCGACCTAACGGTGAACGAGGACAAGACGAAGTACTTAGTATCCACTTTCTCTATGTCTATTTATTTAAGAAATGCAGACTTCCAAAGAAGGTCGAAGATTCCCTTTGTCCAAACAGGCATTTTTGGTATTCGTGAAAGACGACGAAAGTTGAATAACAATAATAATCATCAAAGACATCTGAGTCGATCATTCGACTAAGTGTTTTTATATTATAATTATATTAAATTCATCGAATAGAAAATAATGAACTGAGGATCAAATCAATACCTTGGGCTCGATGCTTTTAAAAGCCTGTGTTACCTATCCATAAGTCTTACGACGGGTTCAAACCGAAGTGGAATCTATTTTAGAACTTTTGGTGCTTACAACTTATTTGATTACAAAATTTTCTGATCATTTTTAGAAAAATCTTTTTGGAAATGTTGGGTATTTGAACCCATTATTTGCTCTTCCCTGGTGTTAGTCAAGATATATAAGGTATTTTAGAACAATTTTTCGGAAGAAGTGTTACATTTTGAATCTATTTGATATTTTCTTATTGTTCTTTTTTATACTCTGTACCGAGGTACACAGTATATTGGGTTTGTGCAAATGTATGTAACAGCCAGAAGGAAGCATCTCCGACCCCATAAAGTATATATATTCTTGATCAGCATCAACAGCCGAGTCGATATAGCCATGTCCGTCTGTCCGTCTGTCTGTCCGTCTGTCCGTCTGTCCGTATGAACGAAAGAGATCTCAGAGATGGTAGAGATAGAGGTTTGAGTGTATGGAACATATATTTCTTATACTTGCAGGCAGATCAAAGTTTAGTTTTGATTTTGCCACGCCCCTGCCTCCCCACAAATTTAAAAAAGGAAATAACTCCCCCAATTTTTCAAGATAGATAGTTCGAACATTCTAGACATATATTCTACTACTTATTTTGAATCGACCCGCCATACATCATTTTTCGATCAGATGAACGATATTAGAGCTATAAGTAAAGAAAATAAAAACCAACGCCAACAACAACACCGTTGCCATTGGTAGAACTTACGAGAAGAAAGAGAGAGCGAGAAGGCAATAGCTAACTGGTAATTTCCCAATTGGACCTTTGCTATGAGTGGAGCGATATAATTGAGATGGCCTGCGGTCAGAAATCACGCGTGATTCCCGCGTGACTAATATAGATACGTTTTTGTTAATAGGAAATTATATACAAATTTTATAATTTTACGGGTTTGTACTAGGTACTAGCCCCCATACATCGTTTTCAACCAGATGAACGATGGTTGAAAGAAGTTGCCACCCTCAGATTTTTGAAAAAACCTCACACTTTAAAGTTATTAGTTTCGTACAAACAGGTACAGAGTATATTACAGTCGGGCTTGACCGACTTTCTTACTGTTACTGTCAAATTTTATGAAAACTTTTTGTCAAAAGAATCATTTAGTTACTTCATTTCATTCATTCCCTTTTTTTGCAAAAAACTTCAAAGTATCAGTTCAGATTTTCATTTTAGATATGCATATAAAATATGCACAACATAGTTGAAAATCAAGTTACCATTATTCCAGCCACCCACCCCCTACCCAACCTAAGGCTATGGCAAGAGATAAATAACAACTCGGCTAAACGGCAATCAAAACGAACTTCAAACCTTAACGCGCTTTGTACCGCCTCATCAATGTTGATTCAATTATCGCAGCATGGTGGCCGGGAACAACAACCCCCCCATGAGAGAAATGAAAAGGGTGCCCCCTTTGGCCATTAATAGCAACTGTTTCGCTTGTAATCTATACCAGGCCACGCCCCTCATCAGATGCATAAAACAACCCTCCACAAATGGGGTGCAAAGTGAGCACAAATTATTAAGCTAATAAACAAGAAAAATAACAGACAGGATAAGGCAGCAATTTGGAAACCCGTGTCCCGGTCGGTTGGCTGATAAGCGTGAAATGTGTCCATGTCCTGGTGGGCACTTTAAAGACCCGTTAACTGTCAACGGCAGCCTGAGTTTGGTTTTTTTTTTTTTTTTGGGTAACGGATATGGATATATATTGTTTGGTTATATGCCTCGCTGATCTTTGAGGCGGCTTACGTAACACATAATTGAGTCGACAAGGGCCCTCTTACTGGCCGACTGGTCGGTTGGTTGGCCTGCGGAGTGCATCTGTTGGGTTTTAAGGAACTGGTATGGAGCGAGTGTCAGTGTGTGTGTGTGTGTGTGTGTGTGCCACGGCTTATCGCTCGTCTGCATCGGCTTAGCTGCGTTTGGATGATGAATTGAAATTGAAATTCTCCTCCAACTCTCTGTTTGTATATCTATGTATCTTTAGATCTGTATGGTTCTTGTTATTAGGTGTCGTAATCGTTGACATAGACTCAACCTAATTAGGCGTAAAGTGAGCGCCAATAATGTCACAACTGTCAGCTTAGCTATGGGGTAAAAGCAAAAAGGAGTCGTTGAATGGTTGGAATGGATTGAAATGGAAAGGCGGAGAGTGAATGTCGTATGCAGAGAATGAAATGTAATTGTTAAAGACATGCCCATACATTGCTACATATTTATTTATAATAACCGGGCAACGATCTGAAGCTTTTTATGAATATTGAACTACTTGCATAAATCAACTATTAATATGTACATTTAAGTAAAAACTGGCTAGTCCTCCAAAAACAGGTGGACTTTTTACCAAACCATTAAATGAACTAACTAAATAAACAAGCATCCCAACCTGATACCCAATCGCAACCCGGTTCGACAAATGACTTTAAATCTCATTTTAAAAAACTTTTAGTGGAAAATAATAATTGAAAAATATTGTCTAGCTGTTTTACTAAGGCAGCACAAACAACAACATGTGAGTTTAACACTTGAGGTGCTTTTAGAGTAAATGCAGAAAGCGGGAGAAAGTAAGTGCCTGGTTCATTAATGAACCTATCCAATAATTTCTGTGGCTTGCGTATGCGCAATATTTTGTAGGTTGGGGCAAAGGATCGAAGTTTTGCTGTCTTGATTAACAGTAATTGGTGCTTGGGATGTCAAATGGAAGTGAGTAATCAAAAATAATCAAGATTAACAAAATATACATTAAATACACTCAACTTTGAATCAGCTAACAAATTTTTTGTTATAACTAAATACAGTTTGCTATACCCAATCAAGAATCATTGTTTTATTAATAAATGATGTTAACATGTTTATTTATAAATCCACGGCCAAATTCAATGGTGTTCCCCATTTCGGGTCCTAAGAATCGAACCACATCCCTATTTTAATGAATTATCACCAAGACTTCATCCTAAAAGTTTGTTACCAAGTTCTCTTTTTTAAAAATGCAATAAAATTATATCTTAGTATCGTACAATGTTGGGCACAATAGATCAACAATGGTCGCAGTGTCACTAACCTCCCCAAACAAACATCGTACAATGTTAATTAATTGACCAAAATGTATCTTAATTAACCACATGTACGGATTTTCGATATCATTGCGCTTTGAAAAGTAATGGTTCTTAAACAAATGAAAATTTATGACTTTTTATTTTACAAAATAATTTCTTAAAATTAGAAAATATCAAAGTAAAATTAGTTTATAATGTCTTTCCATTATTTTCTAACAGTTACTTCGGTTTTATTACTTCTAATGTAAGTTTGGTAATAAATATTATGTAAAAATGTGAAATCTATTTAAGGGGGACTTCTACCTATGAAGAGACATTCTCCTTTCATCCCCTTTAAAACATTTTCAAATATTTGAAATAGTTTGCAGATATTTCATTTTAGTTGAACAATATTCTTGCTAACGTGAGTATTTTCAACGTTGTTGAAACTTTAGAGCGTTTTTTTCCCGAAATCACGTTTTTTGACCTGGAAGCCATGATTGCGTCAGTTCTACTAACCCGAATTTGATCAGCCATGTTGCAATCGACGCATAATAGATATAAGTCTGGCCCGTTCCTCAATCAAGAGGAAAAACATTTTTACTATTTTCTTTACACTATTAAAAAAGAGCGTAAGTAGAAAGTCGACCTGCTCGACTTCGATATACCAGTTACTCAGGGTAAGGTTGCCCAAATTGTGGAGATATGAGGAATTTTCATATTGCTGGGGGCGGTAACTCTTCAATCGTTCATCTGATCGAAAAATGATGTATGGCGGATCGATAGGTAATGATGATTAAAATATATGTCTAGAAGGTTCGAACAATCAATTTTTAAAATTGTGGAAGATATGAGTTTTTTTCATATTGCGGGGGCGGGAGGGGGCGTGGCAATTTGAAGCAAACTTGATCTGCGTGCAGAAGATACAAGTCTACACTGAAAAATTGTAGCTCTAGCTCTTATAGTTCCTGAGATCTAGGTGTTCATACAGACGGACGGACAGACAGACAGACGGACAGACGGACAGACAGACAGACGGACAGACGGACATGTCTGCCATCGACTCGGCTATTGATGCTGATCAGAATATATATACTTTATGGGGTCGGAGATGCTTATTTCTGCCTGTTACATACATTTGCACGAACTTAGTATACTTCCAATTTTTCAAAAAACAGCAGTCGGCAACTGTAGGATAGAGGGTGTTCCCCTTTCGGATGATGAAGTGACCGAAATGGGTTTAGTGCCGATTCCAGTCTCTCATACGCAGAGCAAATTGTGTCGCTACTCTATAACCCATCAGCTAACTGGTGGAATGTTAAGAATGGCATCTATAGCACCACCGTATGTAAGAGCGCAGTGAACCACGATTGCATATTTCAGACTGTTGGGCTGTCTTTTTCAGCAAGGTTCGTAAAATCAAGAAAAATTTTTTCCGCCATGATAAATTACAACAACGTAACAAATAATTATTTTCAGATGTGAAAAATAAAATGTAGATATGGAAAAATTATTTTTTCATGTAACTATCACGAGCATTTTTGACACGATTGTTATTTACAGGCATGTCAATAATTTGGGCTACCTTTTTTACACCTGTAAATAACAGTCGTGTCAGAAATGCTCGTGTTAGTTACATGGAAAAAAATTATTTTTCCATATAAAATCTTTATTATTTTCATGTCTGAAAATAATTATTTTTCCTTTACTTTGTATATTTTATTTTGTGTTAATATCTTGAGTGTAAAGCAAAATATGTGTTATTTTACGAACCCTGTTTTTTAGTACTGGCTGCCATGCTGATACTCCCTACAGAAGGACCGGTAGTATTACTGATCCGCTTGTCGGCGGTTAGTTTCAGTCCGGGATTTCTGTTGAGTGTAAGGGTCAGAGTAAGTAATTCAATAAAATAAAAAACAAAAAATCTTAAAATCTTAAGAGCAAAATGATCTTATTGCTGGGATTACATTGGGTCATAAAATGACAGAAATTTGACTCAAAATGACACAAAATGACGCAATGTAAACACTGCTTAATTTAATCGCGGTCATTCCTAATTTTATGACTGTTGGACCTTAAATACTTAGGAGAAACGTGCGATGCTTTGTCCGTCTTGTAACCACACTAACAAAAATAAAGAATGAAGAAAATATTTCAGAACATATTAAGGAAAATAAAATATGAAACTTAACATATACTTACCACTTCCCTTTCCACTCATCATCAGCCACATCTTTTACCAAAATAAAGCCATCACTATGTATCCCACTCTCTCATCCATCTTAAAACATCATAAACTCTGCTTGAAATAAAAAAACTTAAATATTGATGTCGTCCGACTGCTTAGAAATATTTCAAGAAGTTTCGTGTGCCCTGAAACAATGTTGTGCCATTCATGACCGTAGTCGGGCCTAGGGTCTTCCCCAAGCTGCCTTCCTGCCTGCCTGCCCTCAGATAGGCGGCGCTGAGTAGGTGAGTGAGTGTTAAAGGCAAATAATTTTTACTGCACAGCAAATGTGGCCAGGTTGTCGTTGTTGCTCTGCTGGCTGTTTGGTCTTTTGCCGAAAATATGATTTAACTAAATTATTACCTGGAGCACACCTTAAAGTAATACAAAAGGCAACCAGCTAGCCAGCCAGCCAAAGCCAGCCAACCACCAGCCGGCAACAACAATAAAGGAAACGCTTAATTTTGCATTGTCTTTTCGGGGCCCCAAAATGAATGCATGCGGAGCCAGCCAGCCAGCCAGCCATGGATGCACCTTAACCGAACGTTAAGCGGGGGCGAAGGGCACTAGGGGAGTGGCACCGAGAGTCACAGCCAGTCATCATCATAGTTTTTTGGCTTGGGACTGCTGCTGCTGCTGCTGCTGTTGCTGTGGCTGCTGCTCGTGGGTGGGTATCATACATTTGAGTAGAACGCCTCTATTCGACGTGCTCATGAGTGAAGTGAGGACTGAAGGTTTTTGGAGACTGAAGCTGATACTGGGACCGTTTGTTGGGTCGTCGTTGCTGGAGCAAGAGCAAGTAAAACGCATCACCATCACAATGTGCCATCAATAAGTGGTAACAGCGTGTGTTGTTTTTTATACCTAGGAGGTGCAAATTGTAAGCAAAGGTATATGGGGTTGGAGGGAAGGAAAAACCTTATGTCCGAAGAGGAAACAGAAGAATAAGGGAGAGTTTTAAATATAAATTAATTTTGCAACCAATTTTGTAAGTCGGTCTTTATCCGAACCCCTTAGAATCTGTAAGGGATTTATTGGTCCCTCGAAACGGATAACAAAAGTTTCCCAATAACCTTAACTCGAACTGGACCAACTCTTTATTTAAAATATGACCTTAAATCATATTTTTTAAGAATATTTTTCTAGACAATTTTAAAATAATTATATTTTGAGATTTACTTATCAAATTTGGGTTTAATAAAATTATGATTATTTTTTTTTTTTTTTTTTAAAAATATTGTAATATTAAATTTTGTGCCGAAATAAATTTTTATTTCATCTGAGTACTGATCTTTAATAACAAATAAGAATTATTTACTCTATCTTCTGAAATTAAAAAAAAAGAAATGAAAATTCCTTTTATAGCGATTTTTTTGTTTAAAGAAAAAAAATATAGAAAAGCGTCTCATTATTAAATGGTATTTTTCAAGTCGACCCCCAAATGGTGATTTTGCTTATAGCTGGCGCGTACCCAAAAGCCAGGTTCATTCGTGAGCGGGAACGTCCATCAATGTGGCTAAGATGTTGTTGTTGCTGTTTGCTCCAACGACTCCGATCATAACTTGAAGTTCAATCGCAATGCCGCAGGCCATTTGCCGTGCCTTAGTGCCAAAGCCAAAGCCCAAAGATGAGGCCATGAGGTACACGAAAGAGAGAAAGAATCAATCGCCCACGTTTATGAATTGCTGCGGCGCCGCCGCCACCAGCAATGTGCAACATTTTAGCCTCATCCTCGTCGACGGTTGTCTGCCTTGCAACCACAAAACGTCGCCACTTGCGCGAAGTCATAAAATCGCAGCGAAAGAAAAACCACAGAAATAAGGGCTAGGCACACGCGCGCGCTCGCGCGAGCGTTGAAGAAGACTTTCCAGCCCCTCTCCATCACCCCTCCCCCATCCCCCCCTTTTGTCTGCGGTGACTGCACCTTCAAGCACAGCGCCACCTACGCTGATTTTAAGTGCGCCGCTCCATGGTGGAGCATCGTCCATATTCCATTCGGGGCCATGCGACAAATATTTCAACACAGTCTTCGACGATTCTAATAGACCGATTTGTCAGGGATCAGATTACATGGTCGCTAACGCCCACATCCGGTTAAAGCCTTGGACTTGGACCTGTGAATGGCCAATGAATGGGAAGTCACGTGAAGTGTTGAATGAATGTTAGGCCCACCGATAGCTGGGCTGTGAATGAACATATTTTAGAATGCCGAAAAGGTGGAAGAGCATTGTTATCTAAGATGGAATTTGAAGATGTACGGAAATGAGGTGAGGAATTATTCAAGAACAAGAAATAACCCAAAAAAATCAAGTAAGCTTCTCCTCTTTGGCTATATACGGATGGGACGACTTAATGTATATTAGATCAGTCAGAAAGTTAGAAAAATAACACAAAGCAAAATTTTATTTTACAAAATTTATATTTGGATAACATTGAAAATGTCTTTATGGTTTTTCAAATTATTAAAATAAATACAATTTGGCATGCGATTTCCCAATTTTCGAAGCATATTTAAAACTAGCTTTCTTGACATTGAAAAACGTTGTTCACTCTTTTGGTGACAATGATGTAAGGCTGTATGGTGAGTGTCCCATTTATTTGATATTTTGTATGCTCAAAAACTCTTATGTGAGATTCGGAATATTAGAGGGAAATTATCAAGAATTTTGTACAAGGATCCATAAGACATGATAATCTAGTAGGCCTTTATTTTGTCTTATTTTCAATGTCATATGACAAGCTATTCACAATGAAAACAAGACAACATGAATGCCTTCCAGTGTAAACTCAGCTTAAGTCACATTAATTTAACGTTAAATTTTAGTAGAACGAAAATCTTGAGTGTAATTCTAATACTAAACTTAAGAACTTAACACTATTTAGTGAACTTTACTATAATCCCGAACTCGATCGCATACGTGCTAAGTATATGTTTATTTGCTGTTATTTACATCATAAAACATTTGGAGACTCCGCGATTTTGTATGTTCTTATACGCATATAACACATACAACCACACTCGCAGCCGCAACGCAGCAGTCGCGACGCTGGCTCCCCTCTATGCCTGTTGGATGGCTGAACAGCATGTTACTTTAAAAACTCTCATCTTATTTAATCGATTCGATTGTGTGATCAGAATAGATAAATATTGAGTCTCAGGACTGTTGTCATAGCTTGCTTTTAACATTGAAGTCTACTTAAACTTGCACTAAAAGAAATTTCGTTATCATAAGCCTACTTTAGCTTGTTACTGAGTGCTAACTAGATCATACCGTCTTTTAAGTTTTTGACATCGAGTTAACTTTTTGATTTTTTACCTAGCATTTCCAAGGTCATGTCGCCCCACAACTGACCAAATAATCAGGCAATCAAAATCGTACTTTAAATATTTCTGCTCACACTGGCAACATTTCTTACATTTTCTGCTCGCAGTTGGCAACTCGTTCGAAAGCTCTTGCACAGAGCTGCCACGCTTTCACAAATGTTAAGTATTTTGCTAACACCAAGATATGAAAGTTAAATGTCTTAAAACCTTTCAGCAGGTCACACTTAAATTAGCCAGGATTAAACATAAGTAGACAACCTTATATCTATGGAACTACCTTATAGAATGATCCAAATTCCTAAATTTGTGTATAAACAGCTACACAGAGAAAACAAAAGCTCAAGATCAATTTAATCTTTGCTGGTTAAACTGATCTTTTAAAAATATAAATTTTTTCAAACTTAGCATAAATAGTCTCTTCGACGTTTGTCCATAAGCGTGTACGTTAGCTGACTGCGTTGAGGCGTCATTCCATTCGTGTTAAGTGCAAGGTCTCGAGTTCGCCTCAGACCAGGCAATGTTTTTTTTTTTTTATAAAAAAGATCGTTTTGATATTTTTATCATATCAAGTTAATCTTCGTTATATCGGAGTGATATCAATTTTTTTCTCTGTGTAGATATAGTTGTAATTGAGTTTGACAGTTCCGTGTTCAGTTCAAAAGTGACAGCTGCTTATAAGGCATACATATATGGATGGCGCTTGCCTGTCCAGACCCGTCCCGTTTCGTTCCTTAGAGACGGCTTATGACTGGAACAAATGATTACCAAATTTCTTCACACAATTCATGCATAAAAATAATTCCCAATTAGCTGCCAAGCCATCAGGCGCCTCCGTGTGGCGGTAAAAAATAATAATCGTAAAAAAAAAAAAACAGAAACCGAAACTCGACAAAAACAACAACAACAACAACGACAAAAGCAACAACAATCAAAAACTGTGGGCCGAGTGCGACATGATGTTGATATGTTAACAAGACACCCCGAGAGTGCTGAGAGTGCTGAGAATGGTGCGCCAAGTGGTGACGATGATCCTCAGATCTGGCTGGAGTCGCCCAGCCTGTCACAGTTGGCATTATACCCAACAACAACAACAACAACAGCTCAGATAATCCGGTAGCGATGTTGAATGTTTGTTTTCGCAAACGCGCCAAGGATACCCAAGTGCCAATTCGGTCTGTTAATTTCCATACATACACACATACATACACACATGCGAGTATATAACTTGGCATTTCTTTGTCCCAAAAACAACAAAAACCAGAAACACATTTTATGACCTTAACTTGAGTTTAGTTTCTAAAAATGCTTTTTTGATTTATTTTTATTGATGAGCATATAAATGCCGAGCTGGGCTTTTGGTGCTTGTTCTGCTTCGGTTTCGGTTTTGTGGCCGTTCCAGTAGTTGCCTTATGGTTAGTAGTCATCACCCAACAGCGGGGGGGACTCCTCCTCAGTCAAATTTCATGCTGTGTGAACGACATTTTCTTTGGATATCAACCAGGAGGATGCCACCTTCTACTCCTACATTTCATAATTCACGGAATATTATTTCGGTTTTAAAGAACAATGTCGAATGGGTTGCACCCTTGGGGCCCTCGGCGCTTTGGCCAGATATATATTCTCATTAAAATTGTGCTTTTTCTGCTGCTGCTGCTGCTTGTCTGGACAAAAAGGTGTCTCCTACTTACCGACTCATCGTCGTTGTCGCTGCCACGCCCACCCCCTGTGGTTTTGCTTCCGTTGGAGACGCCAGTCTGGGATCTTGATTTTAAATCCAAAAAAAAAACTGTTGTTTTTTTTGTTCCCCCCTGTTTATGTGCAAATGTCGAAACAAAGATATTTCTTTAAATTGATAAAGATTAAACATAAACAAAAACCAAGTTAAGCTAAGCTTCGTTTGTGCCGAAGTTTTTTATACCCTTGAAAGTGAGCGGTCCTCTAAGTGATCTAGCCCGATATGATATAAGGGCATTGCGGAAAAAAAAAGTCACACCAATGAAAGTGTGGACGATGTAGTGGAGATTCTACTTCAAAAGCCATTCTCATTAAGCTTTAAAACCGATTTTCAAGAATGGGGGGAAAATATAATTTTTTTAGAGGCATGTACTCAAATGAAATAAAAATTTATTTTGACGCAATACTTCATAAAAATATGGAAGCTATTTAAAAGTATTTAGCTTTCAACGCTGTGACAATGTGGTTCTATTTATATGAAGTCAATACTTCATACGGCACAATTGCCGTACCAAATATTTATATCATCTGAGTAAAGGCCTTAACATATAAAATATTAAAGTTTTACATTCATTCATGCTCAAAGATTTTTTCCATAGATACCTTACATTCTTCGTAGTAATACCATTCGTAAGTAAAAAAAAAAATTTTTTTAATATTTTGGCAAATGATAATTTTTTTTAAACTAAAAAAAATATTTTTTAATTGTTGTGTATAAATAAAACTCATTTAAGCTAGCCTTTAACCTCACTAAATATGTTGTACGCTAGCGGTGGACATTAAATTTAAGTTTGAGAGTAATCCAAAACAGGGCCTCAAACCCAAAAAAATTTTTTGGAGGTCGTTTTGCGGTTTCGAACCCAAATTTACCAGGTTAAGAAATTTGAGGTTCAAGGTTTCTGTGCTAAGGTTTTGGTTCGAACCTGGGTTCGTCCCAAGTTCGGAGTTTTCATTTACTTAAACATGCGAACTCAATTATATTTAATTTAAATTTATAAGTATTATTTCTTCGAGCGATTGTTGGTCTGTGCTACTTCTTAGAACTAATAACTTGTAACTTTTGTTAAACCAAGCATTAGCATTTTGTTTTTGATATTTTTTGGGGAGTCCGACAAATGGGATGCAATTGACAAAAAAAAAATAACTCGGAGCAATGGGAGCAAGGGCTTGCCCACCGCTCTTTTACACTATTGTTCAAAATTTCAATACATACATCTAACGTTTCTAACTCGAGATGAAGACAAGCATGATCAACTTATGCTGGTGGAAATGGCAAAACTAAATTAGACGAAGGATTCAAATGCTAATAAAGAAAAATAAAGATAATAAATAATAAAATAATAAAAATAAGAAAAATAAAAAATAATTTCATTAATTTAAAGAGGACTCGAAATGCAGGAGCAAGTACAAATATACGAGCTTAAATTAATATTACAAAATTAAATATTTAAAATTCAAACAATTATATGTGTTTTAGCATTTATTAATGGAATTTAATTTATTTATAAATTAATTTAATTCAATTATAAAGAACTTGATATTTCTGTTCAGGTGTTGTGCAATTTAAAGAGCTTCATAATCGGCTATTTGCTCTCCTTTCCTTTCTGTTTCTTCACGAGTACCAAGTGACTTATTAGCATACGATGATCCACTTCTTAAATGCCTTTTAACTATCAGGGAGATAAGCGGTCCGCTGTTTTTCGTGCTCCTGATAAAGCTTGTATTTTCAAAACAACATTTCGAATCGGAAATATAAATATGTTAAAGTTAAATTATATATATTAAATTAAAGTTTTGCTCAATTAATTCTTTTCATTTTAATTGTCTCGGAATTTTTTAATTATTTTTATTTCAGCTTGTTATAATACTTTGTTATGTTAGTTGTTGATATAGCGACCTGTTCTTATTTATTAGGAAATTGGGGATAGTCGGCTTAAGTTCGTAAGTGTTTTATATACAAGCCTTGACATAAATAAATTTATGGAAAACACAGGTTTTTCCGACCATGAGCCGTCTATCCCCAATTTCTTAAAATTTAATAATTTTTTTTTTCGATCAAAACATTTCCAAGACGTTAAATAAAATCAGGCTCATTCAATAGCTATAGTGTCTTAACAATTTTAAGAAAAAGATAGTCAATACGAAGTAATTTTTCTCTAAAAACGTAAAAGAATTTATATTTCAAATTTTCCTGGATTTTCAAAACAATAAATCGGAAAATTACAATTATTTTTATTTATTACAAAGATTTAGAAAAAAACAACTAACAAAATTAAGAAAAACCCTAAAATAAATATGTTGATCAAAACTAAAAAACATATTTGTACTTCAAAATGTTACTGACTTATCAAACCAACTATTCAAATTTTATATTTCAGATTAAGCTGCCATTTAAAAAATTTGTAATAAAAAACAAGGAAACAAATTGTTAGTAATTTTGTTTCTTTTTGAACGCTCTTCTAACTCCACTCCCGCGCATGAAGAATTCCCCCTAATTCTTACCCATAACTCATAGCTTAAGTAAATCTGAGTAATAGCCATTTCCTTAAAGCCAAACCACAATGCTCACACATCATTAACCGGAACTACGTTATCTGAGAATTTCAATAAGCTTCACACACACACACACACAAACACATAAACATCCGAAATTGATATTTCGCATTAGCCTCAACAACAATAACAAAAAGCCTGAACAATGACACTGAAAGGTGTCAAAGTCAGGCCGGGTGCGTGGGACCTGGGAACTGCAGTTGCAAGCTGAGCTGGGAAACCAACAACAACAACAACAACAACAAAAAAACGCTAACTTCTCCAGTGCATTGAGCCATTAAGACAAATGGCCTCAAGAAATAACAAACAAAGCCAAGCTCCAAGTCAAAAGACAAATGAGGCGATGAGGCGCTGACTTGGGGCACTCAGACAATGTGTTGACACGCTTTTTTGCTCCGGAGAGCGATGACAATTTGTCAGTTTGGACAAATAGCCGTGGTACGTGAGCGGAGCCAGAAAGTGCATACGTGAATTGGGTGACAGACTCCGACTCCGTTCCCCCAATTGTCTAGGAATTTTCTTTCGATTTTTCGATTTGTTGCGGCCACCAAACAAGCAAGAGAGACAAACAAGCCAAAAGCTGATTTCAATCTTGATCTTGATTTCAGTTCGGCGCCTCTTTGATGACCAAGTCAAACAAATTCCTTTTGCCCGAGGCCCATGGAGACACCATGGAGCGACCTCAATGTGCGCTGAATTGTGTAAACAAGCTGACTCCAAACATCCACAACATCATCAATTTTGCAGAGTCAAAGTCCAGGGTAAGAAATTATCATAGCAGAGCATCTGAGTTATGCCCTATGCCGACGACGATGCGTCGTCCTGCCGATAATCAGACTCACTTGGTGGCGGCTCCTGCTCGAGCGCAGTTGGAATATTTCAAGCGAAAATCGCCCAGCGATTCGCGTATCGATTGACGCAACTTCCAATCTTTGCGTTTTTTTTTTCTGCTTTTTTTTTTTTTTTGCATTTGCCTTTCAACAAATTGACTCGACGATAATTGAAACTGACATGTGACTAATCTGCACGGACTCGGGCGGCAGTTGAGACTGGGCACAACCAAAACTGGTTGTGGTTGTCGTCGGTTGGGTGACACTGTACTTACACTCGGAAAAAAACAAAACAAAACCAAGCTGGTACAAGTAAAAAGTAACTGGAATCATCTGAGTGCAATGAATACTTGCCTTTATAATTTGGTTACTCTATCATTTTTTTCTCAGTGTACTTACCTGGGGGCTCACATAACTTTTCCTGCAATCAAACTGTGGCTACTTTGTGGGACATTTTTTAGACATTCGATTGCCTAACATGCGGGTTGCTTACGAGAAGTGGGAGATTGACCATGTGGGTGGGTGGTTTGGTTATATTTGATTATAATTTATGCGATCTGATGAGGTGTGGGAGCACACACACAAACACACTCACACACAGAGAGAAAGTAAGTGACCTACGCTTCTGCTTATCTAAATCTATGTACGTATTTCATCATCCAACACTCGAGTGGCCTGTCATAAAGTAATTGCGATACCGCGAAAAAAAAGCGAGTAAAAAATAATACCAGTAGTTTCCCCATTTACCGATAAAAACCCATTATTAAGCCGAAACTGAGAAATTTAGATTTTGATGTTGTCCGCCCCCACAAAAGCCCCCGTCAATAAAAGTTCCATCGATAAGGCCCTATCACTTACTAATCACTTACTAATCACTTATCACACTTGGCACACTTACGAATCGGATTCCAATGAAGGAGCAGCTCCTCATTAGCGGCTGGCCGGGCCAATCTCTGACCGATAATGGGCACTTAATTAGCGAATGGCTAATTGCAAAAGGAATGCGTCGACGGTGACGGGTGACTAGAACAGCCAAAGCGACGGTATCGGAGAGAATGCGTTGCTTAGAGACAGAGTACATTTTTTTTTGTATTTGATACCATCGATCGCCATAAATTCAAAATGCGATATATGGAAGACAAATTTTCGAAATACTTGTTCGGTCTACCCTTAAGGCGAAAGGGTAGCTTAAATATGTGATCAAGTTTCGTGTATTTGAGTAAAAAATTGACACAAGGAGAAACCGTCTCCCGGTTCTCTCCCTAACTGCAAGGTAAAACAAAATTGACAATTAAATAAATCAATCGCCGTTTTACAAGCAATTTTCAGTGAACATATTTTTGGAATTTTCTGCAGAAACTAAAGTTAAGAAATATTAATCAAAATCAACGAATTCTTCAAGCAAGTCTTCAATAAGGTACATATTTTAAGAATTTTTTGCAAAAAAACTAAAGCCTATATTAGATATATTAAAAATGTTTTTTTTACAATATTTTCATTAGAATTAAAAACTTTAAGTGAGTGACTTAATAAGGTAATGAATAGCTTCTTTTTTATATGACTTTCGGAAAAAAAAAATTTTATCTCATCTGAGAGGCTTAAATCATTACAAAATTCTTATGTCAAGTACAATATTTCAAATTTCTATATACATAATTAAAGATCGTTTCGATATTTATTATGTACAAATCGAACTATTTTCAGAACATACCTCTATGTCGTTATAATCTTAAGTCAATCCCAACTATATATAAAAACAAGAATTTGCAAACTTAAAATAAATACAATTAATTCATCTTGGGAGTCTTATAAATTCTAAAAAAATAATTCCAATATATTCTTCAAACAAAATACAAGTACATAAAATAAGAACAAAATCTTCATGGACTAAGCACCTTAAATTCTCAATGGGGTATTCTAGTCTAGAAATTTAAAAAAATCTAAAAAAAAATTTTTTTTCCATATTTCGATACTTTAGATATTCAAGAATATTTTCTATAAGGATTTTTCAAAATTCGAATTATTTTTAAAGTTATATTCATAATAGTGACGTAGCACCCAGGCCGGTTTGGTGGTAACGAAAAACTTTAAGCGCGCTTTTCTCGAAACTACTTCTCGAGATATCGAGTTCTAGTCTACCGATTTATCTTAAATTTGGCATGAATAGTCTTTAAATATTCCTCTATCGTATGAACAAATAAACACGTTAAATTTCTTATTTTTAATATTTTAAAAAATTTGGAAAAATACAAAAAATTTGTGGGATAAACGACCACAATTTTTGAGTAGCTACCACTTTGAGAAAAAAAAACCTTGTATACACTTTCTCTGGTTCATACGAAGCTGGCATTTATACTGATAAAAAATTATCCATAATTTAATTTTTCAGATGACCCAGAAGGGTAGATATCATGACGAACGAAACACACGGCTATCTTCGAAAAACTAGCCTATACAGCAAATTTCAAGTTCATAGCTTTTATAATTTCTAAACCATTTTTGAACCGATTCACAGAGTTTTGTCTAAGCCTTTGATCCTTTACTGATCGTACATACAAATTTCATGCGATAGTTTAGCAGGATATCTGGTCAGCGGGCTCGGAACCAGTATTCAACCAGTAAAATATCTGTCTTCATATAACTAACCTGCACACAACATTTAAAGTTCATCGCTTAAACAATTTCTGAGATATGGCCCTGAGCCACTACTGAACCGGTTCAGCGGGTCAGAGCCAGCGATAAGTATCCCTAAACTAACCAGCATACCAATTTTCAATTTCGTACAGAAAAAAAATGAAATTCAAGTTCAAATTCAAGAAAATTGATTGGATCCCGATTTCGGATTGAAATTTCAAGTACAAGTTGTACTAAAAACAAGTACGAAAGGCTTAGAAAATCTGAATAACAAGCTGAAGCCAATCCTGTTTGTTTTTAAAATAAGCCTATTTCTAGCGAAAATCAAGCTCTACCGGACAAAAGACGGGATCAAGATAAGAATTCCGAGATTGAAAAATACTAGCTCAAGACAATCCATTACTTGGTTTAAGAAAATCAGGGATTGCCCTACTTCTGACATCGTTAAGAATTGATTTTAGTCAGGATATCTCTGATTTTTTTTCTGTGTAGCTTCAATAATGTCTGATATATTGCTCTATGCCACTTTTGAACCGGTTTAAACCACTTTCGAACCGGTTCACAGATTGGGACTTAGCCTATGACTCTTTCCTGCTTGACTTGAACACACCGTAAAAATTTAATGAAGATCGATTTAGTGGTTTTAAAGAACAGGCTCTGAACCAATTGTGGGTAGGTTTAAGCCACTTTCGAACCGGTTCATAGACTTGGAACATAGCCTATGACTCTTTTCTGACTACCCCGTACACTAGATTTTGTGTGTTTCCATACGAATCTATACACGAACACACACACGCTGACGTCGCCGCATTCGCGACGCTGGCTCCCCCGCTGCGAACCGACATGCTGTAGACATTTACTTGCATATGTTCCGAATTTTTAGATGACCTTGTTCATCGTTTCAGATTAGATTGATATGAGGCCTAAGTTAATATGTTTTAAGTCACAAGGTTCTAACTTCAAAATTGTGGGCCGAAAATTTTGGGTTTTATGCAGTTTGTGGGGGAGGAAGGGGTAAGGTAAAAAAAACAAACCGTAGTATGGTTGTCGGAGAAGATATATTTTAAACAATAAGTTAGTTATATATATAGGTATAAACCTACTTACATGTGGCTCTATCTCTTAAAGATTCTGTGATCGACGCGTTCATACAGACAGACGGACACGGCTATATTGCTTAGGCTATTAATGCTGATCAAGAATATATATACTTTATAGGGGTCCTATCTTTTATGTACATTTGCATAACTTCATGATACACTTTTTTACCTATTTTAAATTTTTACAAAATGTCTATGCTCGGAATATCTTATAAAAATTTTATTAAGCTCTTTTTCAACTGTCACCCTAAGCCATGAAAAAGCTTCTAAGGACTGTTGGTCCCCATTCTCTTGCGTTCATATGTAAATTTAAAAGCCCACAATAAAGGAGCATAAGAGAAGTTCGTCTTTACCCACACATTTTGTGAAAGTAGGCGAGTACTGACTTCGGTCTTCTTACAAAAATCCGTATTGCTTTTACGCAGTCGTCACCTTCATTAGCTTGATATTAAAATGTTTAATACTGCATTTTTTTTAGAGTATCTCAAACTTCATCTAAACGATATGAATTCCTTTCTACTTGTCATGCTTCTTATGGTCTTTTAATTTTTGGCTTTTTTTTTAATTTTTGCCAAAAGAACGCCACCATAAAGATAAACTCTAACATGCTTTATACATCATTAAACATTCCTGCACAGTCGACGCGTTTTTATTGGGTTCTGCTCCCAGGGATGCAGCGGAGCAGAGGGAGATGTGTGAGCTTTTGGGTGATTTATATTTGACAGGGCGGGTTTTTGGTATTTTGGGCTCAGATTCGCCTGGATCGCGCTATCGTTAAAGTGTCGTGCCAAAAGCTACACGAGACTCGATAAATGTCACTGATATTTAATTAAGTCTGGTCAGGCCAGAAGCTATGCCCACTATATATATATATATTTTTAACTCGTTAACATTGGAAAGGCGCCGAAAAAATTCCTAAACCACTGACTCAGCCCACCATAAACCGATGAAATTTACTAACCTATCCGAAACTGAATCGGAAAAAAAGTATCTGAAAAATCTGCGCTACCGCTGCACGCGCCATAAATATGTGTTAAGTATGGCCTTATATCGAAAACTTGTGTTCATAACAATTTAATTTTGCTTTTGTTTCCAAACCAACGAGGCAACAAACAAACAGAAAAAACGAGGTCCGTCTTATCCCCAAAGACAACAAAAAAATTGTCGCGTGTCCAAGACAAGAGGAGACGACGACGACGACGACGACAGCCTCTCGAAGTGGAACTCGACAACTCTCGAACGTCGCCACAAGACAAGAGCCCGTGCTAATGGGAATAGTATGTAAACGGATGTTTTAATGTCCAAAAAGTAAACTGCGAAAATACAGCAACAGCCTCGACTTCGGTGTCGAATCGATCGTTTCATAAAGAGAGCCACCACCAACAGCAACAACAACAACAACATGGAAGTGTACACCTACGAGAATTTTTTAGCGCTGTTGTTGCTGCAGATACACAAGTTTCGATTGAAAATGCGTACAAATTGCCCAAGAAAGTGGTGACAAGCTCTGACCGAGAAAATAAACAAAAATTCCACGCAAAAAACTGAAACAAAGTAAATGAATGAATTGGGTGTGGAAAGTAAAGGATGGCCGTGTAGACAAGCAGATGTGAAGTTCTGCTTGCTTTCAGTGATATGAGGGGAAATCGATTTATAGATGGGGTAGAAATTCAGTTAGTTTAGTTATCTGAAACCACCTTTTTGTAATATTTCCATATATTAAATTTTTAAAAGTGGTCCGGCTCGAAGGACCAGCAGTTACGAAAATACATGCTTTCAAACAGATTTTCTAAATTTGGTAGAAATCGGAAGACTATATACTATAGCTTCCATAGAACCGATCGGTCGGAATATGTGCCCTGTAAACCAGAGTCATGCATCAACGCCTCGATTGCATCGGCGTTCCATTTGAAGAGCGTCTACATAGAAACGGAAGTTGCATGTACAGCAGTTATCCGGTCGACAATGTGTAAGGAGTTCTGCCTGTAAGTCGTTCTTAAGGTTGATCCCAGAATGCTCCTATCGATCCCGAGATAAAAAAGAAATTTGATCACATCTCCATATCCGACGACATGTTTTACAATCCTTCTTTCGCCCTTGTTCTAGGAGTAAATGTCCATAGCGATGTGATCCGTGCAGGAGTTCCCCCTAAACTCAGAAAACAAAAACCAAGAACTTTTTATTTGAATCAAGCACAAACAGTGTCAATAGTACGGTGAGTACGAAAATACTTGATTCAAGTACAAAGTTGTTATATCAAGGACGATTACCTAAATTCCGAAATACTTTATTCTAAACCGTTCCAAAATATATTAAGTACACTCAGAAATAAAGTTAAGTATTCCGTACTTAAACAGGGGAAATGCAAGTACAAACGATCTCAAAAGCGGACTAAGTTCGGAATTTCCAAATCTGAGCACAAAATTCTCATTTCAAGTTCGATTAGGGATTATATATACGTAAACTTGAAATAACATCTTTCCGGATAGATTGGTATTTGATTTCTGAGTGTACATTTCGTACTATATTGTGATCTTTTTGATCATACTTTTAGGTCGTAAAAGTCTTAAGTCAATTCAGATTTAATCTTAAAACAAGAATTTGCGAACTTAACATATAACAAAATATTTCTCCTTGAAGATTAATATATTCTAAATTATTCCCCCAAATTATTCTTGGAACCAAATAAGAGTACATAAAATAAGTAACAAATGTTCTTGGTTTAGGCCCATTAAATTCTTAAAATGTTTCCAATTTATGCTTGAAACGATGTTTCTGTATCGAAATTAATACGGCTGCAAAGATCTTATCGCCTTGATCTAATCAAAATCCAAGAAGGTACAACTGTAGGTCGATTTTTTTATAGGGATTTGAATTTTCAAACAAAACTTATAGATAGCAGAGTATTATGTATCTTAATTATTTGTGGATAAAGCCCACACTACTAAAATAATGATTATTTATATTGCCCTGCGCTAGTGCTTATCAGGGCGTGAAAGAAGTTAAAAAGGATTATATATATTAGGGAACTGAAAATAAGGTTATTGATTAAAATATTTACTTTTAAGGATTAAGAAAACGTTACAGAAAAACCCACAACCCTTTAAAAACCTGAACTGTAGGCCAGAAATCTACCATTCCTAGGAAGTTTTAATTTTAGGTTACATAAAGTTTTTATGATTAATTAAGAAACACGAAGTTCCTATCGTTAAACCTTATTAAAGTCACTTAAAGTTCCTTTACACCTTGAAGTATGTCGCTCAATTCCCTTCGATCCAAAGAAGTTTGTAAAGGATATGGTCTTAATTGGATGTGATCGTTTTCGATAAGATTAATAAGTAAACTCCCAATCTCTGAATAAAAAGTGCAATGTAATGTATCTAGTAAAGCGAACGAGTATAGACGTTTTTTCTTAAGTGCGAAATTATACCCCCAAAGTTTTCTTCAACGACACACTAAAGGCACCCCCTACAATTAGCAAACGTTTATATTGGAAGAAACCATCCCTCAACATTTCAAACAAATTTTTAAATCAACAATCATATTTTTAATATTTTTTTAATTTATAAATATCTGACATCTATATCCTACATTCATATATTTATTCTATTGGTTAAATAAGGAGCGATATTTTGCAAGTGTATTAAAACATCTTCACATCTTCAGTCAAAGTATGCTTTGCCTTCTCGTTTTTACACTGTTTCGGGATATATCAAGCTAACTTCAGACTTAGCCTTTTTCCTTTACTAAAGGTTTTAAGCCAGTTCCGATTTGTTTTAAAACTCACATAATAATAGTATATTTTGGTCAATATCATGACAAATGCCCATCAAAGTATGCTATGTCCATGAATAGAAATAATTATGGAAACTTTTTTGTATATTATTAAAGCAACTAAAGTTTGCATACTTTTAGGGGCATTTATCCTGATACATTTTGTGTGTATAAACGTAGTATATAACTAGTTTTAGTCGCTCGCCGAAACATCTTTAAGTCACAAATAACAACTTCGTCCCTGAACCACATTTGTTAATGTCTAAAGACCCTTTCGATGTAGCGAATATATTCAAGTCGAATGTAGCATGCCAGCTGCCCATTTCAGCACTCCATTCTCTTCTCAACAGGGGCAGCAAAATGTCGTCCTACAAATTAACAAAAATTCCAAAAATGTTTGCTCTGTACAGACTCCGCCTTCACCTTCATGAACTTGCCTTTGCACATATACAGAATGTTCTCTGCCACATTGATTCAATCATTTTAGGGATGCTATCAAAAAGACATTATATATTCACTATCTCACTCACATGTTGTCTTGGGTTTAGGGTACACAAAATATGTGTGGGGATTAGGCGAATCCTGAAATGAGCTACTCGTTAATGAGATATTAAGAAAGGAATGAAGGAAAGAAGGATGGAGGTACCGATTGAACTGAACTTTTTTGGAAAGAAATGAATACGTAGAAATTTTTAATAGAATACGTAGAAAAAATAGAAATAGATTGGACTGAACTACGTAGAAATTTTTAATAGAATACGTAGAAGAAATCATATAAACACCATATTCATAAGATCTCACAATCCTTTGTCTTTAGAGGTTCCCGCTTTTATTACTCGCTTTTAAAGAATTTTATGCTTACCTTTCCTTGAAGTATTTTACTCATTTCTCCCTCATTGATCCCACCTTACAGCTCATTTGGAAGCGCGTAAAACTTAACCCGATCCTCATGATAAAAATCGCAAAAAAATTTTGTGCATCGCAAAAGGAGCAAACAGACAAAACGAGAGCTCGACTAAAGTGGACAGGGAAGTTAAGAGGCATATCTCTCACTCCCTTTCTCTCTCTCTCTCTCTCACCATCTCTTTCTGTCTGGATTGTCTTGTGGCCCGCGCCCATTCATGTCATCAAGCGTGGTAAAACATGCAACGTGCCATTAGCCCGGACACTGCGAGTCTGCTGGGGCCTCCGCCTGGACTGGCAAAATCGAATTCCTTGTTAGATGCATTCCGACAAGTTGTTTCCTGACACCTCATATGCCACAGACTGGACCGAGGTCTAGGTGTTGGCTGTGCTTTTTTACGATTTTACGACGACGACAAGAGTTTATGAAACGAGCCGAGGAGAGTTGACAAGCTCAAAAACTGGGTACCAGTTTCAGGCCGGTTAGTGAATCAGCCACAACATGCATACAAAGATTATGTACAGAAATGCACACATAAGTTGATATTCTGTTGTGTGTGTGTGTGGTTGCTGTTGAATTAATTATGAAATTTAAGCCTAGTCGCTGCCACTTGCAATTAATAATAATCGCACTTGAAGCCTAGTTACTTAATCGATTATTCCATCTCTCTTTCTGTCTCACTCGCACACCTTGAAATGTGTGTCAGTGGCCGATCATTTGTTAGCTTTTATGCTAATTCCTAGTTAGTCAGTCATTAGACGCCTGCTGATCGCATTTTAATTGCCATCTTTCCCACCGATCATCAAGCTGCCTCTCCTGGCTGGCTACCGTCTGGAACTGGTCAGGGGTCTGCCCTAATTAACCATTGATTTGTTGGACTGTTGATTTCAATATGGAAATTTTTGTTTTCTTTTGTTATTTTTTTTTTGGAATTTATAAAGCAGCATGACTAATGGACCTAAATGGGTCGAATTAGCTGCTGGTTTTCAAGAAGAAGATCCTCAGTTAAGTGAAGCAGTTGGGAAAGAACATATGTATTTATCGAGACTTTTTTTGGGTTGTCAACGAATCAATATGCATCTTAAGCTGTAAGCAAGATGGGTGCCGTAATTACTTATAATACTTCAATTTAGCACTTCTCTGAGTTTTTACATGGATTCATAAACATTATTGTGACTTGTGGTTCCTCGCTTCACACTTAAGACGAAGAAACAGTCATATAAATATTAACATAAAATCGAAAAATTCTGAAATTTTTGGGGATACTGATATAAAGTTAAATTTGTTTTTAAAACTGACACATTTTTTTGATTTTCATATTTATGTTCTTATCCAGGTATGTTAACTCACTTATGCATTTTTTAAAAGCTCACTTTCATATCAGAATCTTATTCAGAATTTTCGGAAATTTTTTTGTTTAAAACATGCTGTACAACATTTCAAGGTTGATATAAGCAAAATCATAGCGCAACTTTGCATTAAATTAACTATCATAAATTAAACTATTTTATAAAATACAATAATGATTTTGATTTATACAGAATAAAAACTAATCGATTATATTTAGTCAGTTTTGTTTGACCATCTTCTACCATCTTTTGAGCAGCTACAGGATTCCAGTCACGTAGAACTTATCGTTCTTATCGTCAAAAAAATTGGAAAAAGAGCTTTTTTACTAGAAGCGAAAGATTTACCATTTAAAAAATTTTGAAGAGATCGAAACTAATGATGGTGCAGGGTCGGGGCTATATTGTGGATGTGCCATCACTTCCCTATTCAGCTCCGATAATTTTTGTTGCATTGCCATAACGGAGAAATTAATCCTTGCGTTTGCGTTTTTACTAAAAATACACATCCAAATTAATTGTTTCAATCCGAGGCACCTCAAAAAGAACGTCGCCCTTACAGTTCCACTAAATACACTGCACTAATTTCACTGTAGAATATCGGCTTTTGATGTAGTCTGAACGGGGTTATCTCTCTTGCTCTATCATCGCTTTCTCTCGACGTTATTGCAAAGAAATCATTTTCATCCCCGATTCATACATCGTTTCTAAATCGGATCGTTTGCGTTATGTTTAAGCAATACATTGGATTTCACTAATTATTGCCTTAGTTTTCATCTCAAAATCTCCGAACCGAAATTGAGTCGCGCTCTTTCCTTTCCTTTTTCTTTTTCTTTCTTTTCCTTTTCAGAAGTAAAAAAAAACCCACTGTTACTTTTCGTTTTAAATTTTCTATAGCTTCTTCAAATATTATCGATTGACTTTCAACTTTTATTGATAATAGCTTAAGAACTCAATTTTTTCAAACGGTACCTAGATGTCCATCCCTTAGGCATTATCTCCCTCTTAAAATAATGACTAACGTCATATTTTCCAAAAATCCGATTCGTCTTTCCTGCCAGCCCCATAAAAAGTGTGCGTTCCAACGTGGTGTTAATTCTATTAGTCCGATTTTGCCCGTTCTCCACATAAATTTTTTTGGATTTGCAGGAAAGATTGAGTTCAGACATGCCACCCTGTTCGATATTTAGCACTACAACAATCGGAACAAATCGGCAATATCCAACTAGATTTTTAAACATTGCTAAGAAAATCCACCCTTATGCCTGCTGCTTACAAACGATTCTGTTAAAGTGCAACAGGAAAGTGTAGAATTTCAAAGAAAAACATTTTAAATGGCTTTCGTCTAATATGATCATTATCTTTAGGAAAGCAAAGATATTGTCTCACCTGTTGCATTCAACATTTACTTCGTTTAATTATAAATATGAATATTTGTTAAAAAAAAAATTACGTATACGCAATGTGGTCCAATATGGGTGGTTAGGGTAGGCGTATTTGAATCGTTTAAAAATGTTGTCCGAATGTAATGCTCGCCATTATTATGATAAATATCAAATTTCAGGTCTTTAATTGTACTATTCGAGTTTTTGCCAAAAAATTCGTTATGAAATTGTGCATGGTATAATTGCATTTTATGAGATTCTCGAAAAATTAAAGAACCGAATGTGATACCAGAACACCAGAAATAGCAGGGCTGGCATTTTTTGAGCATTATAAGCAAAGGTTAAAAAAATTAATAAATAACATACCTTTTCAAAAGTGCAAACTCTTTTTTACATTTTTTGTCTGATTTTATTTACCATCAAAATAAAGTAATAAAATTTTGCTCAAACCTGATAAAAGCCTTTAAATTATGATTTAACTTATAACTGGTGAGGATTGTTTTTTAAACAACAAAGTTTTTCATACCTAAACTCAAAGTCGACTATGTCTAACTTCAGTTTTAGGGTATATAAGCAGTTATCGCATTGGGTGGAAATTTGAAAGTAAATTTCAAAGATCACAAGCAAACCTTTTTAGCTTTTTTACATTTTTCTCCAACACAGCGATTGTTGTCCTTAGAATCCGTAGGGTACTATTCCAGAATTAACTTTTTAAATCGTTTAATGTAACTTCCGGAGTTTTGCAGGGCATTCATCTAGGATTTTGGCTATATACACGGTTTGAAAATGATCTTTCTACCACATAACCTCATTCACGTCTACAAATATACACAAGCTCTGCTTCCCATCTAGTAATTTTGAGTCTTATTACGTTCTATCTGATCTTAAGGCTTTTCTCTCTTGGTGCAAGCGAATTTTGTAAAGTCCAAAATTTTTGGAATACATGTATGTAACCTGTGATCGTGCCTTACTACGCATTTTAAAAGTGAATGATCTGGGTATTCACCTCGATCCCAAACTCAAATTTTATTAACACTTATTTAAAACTATCTTAGGATTGATTAACCGCTGATGGAAAGAGTTTGATAAGATCAATGACCCTTGACACCTCTCTAGTCCTTGCGATACTGGCATATGGGTCTCTGTGAGAAGCCCTCAATACAAGTTGCACTTAAATATCATAGGGACGGTACTGCAGCAATTCCTACTTTTGGCACTTCCTGTGCTTAACTGGGAACCTGAGGTCAGTATGACTTCTAATGTCAGTAGACTCTTTTAAGAAATCTTCCATCACTTTGCTATTGCTAATTGCTAATTAAAATCTATCATGTTTAACTAGTCGCAAAACTTTACTTGGGGAAGTCTTTTTACATAAACTAATTCATTAAGACTCCTCCAAAAAAAAATATAAATTCCACCAAACATATTTATATATTTATTTTTCTGTTTAATGTTTTTTAATTACCTTAAATTGATGACCAAAATGACCAATCTACTTCAATTGACTCACTTCAAAACTGAAGCATAACACTTTCCCATTTAGTGAATTTCCCTATGACACATTCCCCACATTCATCTGACATAATCGAAACGACTTTCCCAATTACTTGTCTGCAATTAACTTTCCCTCCCCACTATTGCACACGCGCATTCTTCTGAAATGCCATTGACTAATGATTCAGTTAACCATAAAACGTTACACAAAAAAAAAAACAACAAAAAACCCGTTCCTGCTGTGTCAAAACTGTTTTTTTTTTTTTGGGGCTGACAAATTTGCTGACAAATCCAAAGCGGAGAGCCAAAGCGACAGCCACAAAATGCTGCCAGCCATCAATCAAATCATTAAAAAGAATGCACCGCAAAATGACTCAAGGAACGCCACCTACAAAATTTCAAGGCAACTGGCGAAATGATCAGGCAAACATGTTGATTGTTATTGATCAGGGCTGTTGATTAAAACGACAGGACAGGACGGACCGACATTGGATATGCCTGGCCTGGGTGGCCATCAAAGCGACACTATGTCGCCTGTCAAAATTCTTAATCAAATACGCGGCGGAATGTCATCATTATGCAAAGAGCCTTCCAAAAGCTTTGCCGCTTTGCACACAATTTACAATTACAGAAGAGGGAGTCTCCTTTCTAGCATTCGGTTCTCTGTTCTGTTCTGTTCTGTTGACAGACGGCCAACAGCTTCACACGCCTCTCCTGGACTTTGTCGTCGTCGCCGTCGACGACGCCGTTCCAAGTCTTCTGACATTTTAATCGCATTTGGTAAAACTCACTGAACAATTCCCTGGCGACAGCGACAAAGGCAAAACAAGAACTGTGGAAAATCTATTTGTGTGAAGTGGCAACAAGTTTAGATACACTATTGTTGATATATTCATATAAGATATTGTAAATAATTATATGTAATCATTAAAAACAAACTGGTTTCAGTCGTCTAGTTATAAATAATAATAATAAAAAGAAGACAAAAGCTTTATTACCAAAAACCGTATACTAAAACAATTGTGAGTACAAGGTATAAGCGGTTGGCCTCTGAAACATCCCAATGACATATTCCACAAGACCATGAGTCAACTCACCACAGCCTCGATAATACTCCAAATACTCCAAGTGACGTTCGAATATCTTTAGGAGGGATCGCGCGAATCTTCAGTATCCAACTTAAATAGGTGAATGGACATCCTAATATTTGTGGATAATAAGTACCAGACCATAGCGTCTATTAGAAAACATAATTATGTGAGCGTACTTAACACTCTGCCTTCGGAAGAAGTGTGCCACTCTGGGAGGTGAGAATACTTTTCTTCTGGGCGATAGGAATATATCTCTTTTTGGTAATAAGAAAGATTATCAATCTGAGTAAAAGAAAAAGCCTCTTTTGCGAAATCAGTAAAAATACTTCTGATGAATAAGAGATCGTTTCCTTCGGTAGAGTAGAGTAGGTAGGGTCTCTTATGTGGAGTTAAGAAAGCGTTTCTTTTTGGTTTTTAAAAAAGTTAGTTTCTTATTTATTCAATCCAGCGAAGTAACGAGAAGTTGCATACAAAATTTTTGGAAAGAAGAAGCAGACGCAATAATTACTTCACCACGAAGTTAAAAATTCGGCGTTATTCCTTTTTAAATCTGGTCACATTAGACTAATGTTCGACCTTGTAGAAATTACTTTAATTAATTACTTTTGAACTAATTAAATTACTTACTTCGCAGGTAATGTAATGGCTTTAGCATAGGGAAAATGTTGTGCACAATCTATGTAGACACAATATTTTTTTGAAATAATCAAAAGAAGTAATGTGGACATTTATAATAAAACACTTAAAATTGGATATCACCCACCAATTAAACTCTAGCATAATTTTTTTTGGCACTTGACGACTGAACTTCTTCTGGCGAATCTAAAATGTATTATGTTTCTCTTCCTCTAGGTAAATTAATTATGGAAAACTTATTCAGGGGGCAATTGAGAGAAAAAAAACAGGACCATCTTACCGCATGGAAGATAAAAATGAGTAACCACAGTAATTTGTTTTTGTAAATTTAAATTATGTCTTCCAGTTCACTTTAGGAAGGATCGCATTTAGGTCTTTTTAGTAATTGATAAGCGTTGTATCGCCAATTTACCGATTTATGGATTTATCGTGTTTTTGAGTTATGCCGCTAAAGAATTAAGTGAGAGGTTCGAACAATGTATCTTTAAAATTGTGGGAGATATGAGGTTTTTTCAAATTGCAGGTATGGTGGGGGCGTGTCAATAATTAAATTAAAACTTAAAAGGTTTAAGGTTTTGTAAATCGCTAAATAATCACCAAACTATTCTCTTAAACCAGAGTTGGTCCCCCATACCGCCTGCCGAGCCCTTCGCCAAGAGAGTAAAAAAAATTTGAGAAAAAAAATCAGTCGTTGGTAAGCGTTCAATGAAGTAGGTCAGAACCGCACACCAATACACTCTCACGTTTTCGCCTTGCTTTTCTTGATAAGCGCTGCCTAGTTTAAGTATCTCTTTTTGCAGAAAAAAACACAACAAAATGTTTAGAAGGGAAGATTAAATATTGAAGTTTCAAAAAAGGTTGAAGAAACTCTTTCATATCATCTTTAAAAAAAGTTTTTTTTATCCCTCAAAAGAAACTTTTTACAATCATTATCTCGATTAAAAAAAAATTGTATTTTCCCTAGAATGAAACGCTTTTCCTCCCAGAAGTGTTAAAAGGTTAACATACTTCTTCATGAAGAGAAACACTTGTTTTCACTTGTGTTCTAGTTTTGTTCACCTTGCCAACTTCCTGTCATAGTCACCATACCCACCCTCTTCTAAGTAGAGTTGCCCAACTCTTTCAACTCCTTCTACGACTGTCATTAAAAAGAGGCGAGCGCACGCGGCTCGCACACGCATTTTACGACAAGTCCAAGATCCCCCAGAGACAGAAACACCAAGGAAGGCCCACTGTGACAAAAGCATAGCCTGAGCCTCAGCTCGTCCTCACACCTCCTCTCCCCTCAAACGCTTCTGCATCCGATGATAGCTTACTTAGCGGCTGCGACTGCGCAACCGCGCCGTCTGCAACCAACTGCAACGGTGTGTAATGTATGAAGCGGATTTCGAGACCGCATCGCCTTATTTAGGAGATCGTGATAAAAGTTGGAAGTCGCTTGATTTATGTCAACGCACCAAAAAAAAAAAAAAAAAAACCCACAAAAAAAGTCGCTGCAAAACTCTTCACTTCACGTCCCCCAATTCCTGGTGGAACTTAAGTGCCAAATTAGGAATAATATTAAAGCAATTGGAATTGGAAAGCCCCTCCCCGTCCCCCTCTAAACTGTCACTGGGGGTGAAGTGAGCTGTCACGTCTGCGGTCTGCTTATGTCAGATTCAGCTGCAACCGATGCCGCAACGTTGGCTTTAAGCCCTTAAAAATGTGTGTTGTTATGATCGGGCGGCAATGATAAGTTAAGTTGAAGCTCCGCCAACTGGCAGCCTTGCTAGGGACTCTAAAGTTACGCGGGATTGGGTTTTCTTCGTGGCTGTTGCTTTCGAGGCTTTCGATGCAAATCATTTTACGTGTTGGCGACATTAAGCGCGAAATGACCCCGTTATCCCACTTGTCATCATCACTTCATAAATTAAGGTGGAAGCAACCAGGGGAGGAAGACTACCTAAGAAGGTAGCCAGTTGACCAGTTGCCCAGTTGGTCAGTTGGCTTAGCGTCGTATTGTTTTTAGACGTGTTTGAGTGTGTGTGTGGCGAGGTAGAGATGGGTGTTTTGACCAGAAGAAGATTACACTAGACTACCGAGCTGAAATTAAGAATTATATTTATTAAACTGTGTTACAAATTTCTGTTAATTTGAAAAAAAAAACTGAAACATATTCTGGCTGTAGAGCAGGTTGAATATAACACTTTCTTATACATAGTTTTTCTCCTAAGATAAGGCCCTGGCTATATCGACTCGGTTGTTCATGCTGATCATGGGCCATATCATCAGATTAGGGATTTCCGTGAAAATCTAAGTTTGAGGAAGTGCTATACGTGACCTGTTCAACAGCGTACGCTTGGTTCCTGTGGCCCTATACGGGGGTTGCTATTTAAGTTTCTGGCCTAGGTCACTTCTAGCCATTTTAGGACCAATTGGCCTTATCCCAAAAAAAGTTTGGACTTTTATCGATAAAAGCTCCATACAACTCTTTCATGTGTGACCACGTTTGATATCGATTAACGATAAATCAAAAACTTACCTCGGCAGAAAATTTTCGTGCAATCATTTTTCTCAACTTTCGACGTGGAATATCACGACAAGAGTGAAACGATGAACTTAAATCTTTGTATGGCGATGAAGCACCATCCTAAAGCACTGTGAAAAATTGGTTTAATGAATTCAATCGCGGGCGACGCTCGCTCGAAGACGAAGGTCGTGAAGGTCGTCCAAAAACAGTCGTTGTGCCAGAAAACATTGATGCCGTGCGTGAACTGATAATGCAAGATCATCATGTGACATACCGTGAGATAGAGGCATCCTTGGTCATTTCTTCCACCAGCATACATTCGATATTGCATGAACACCTGGGCGTAAAAAACGTTTGTTCTCGTTGGATCCCGCACAATTTGAAAATCGCTAAAAAAAAAAAAGGGCTCGTGTGGATTGGTGCAAAGAAATTTTGAAAAAATAAGATCGCGGTGTTTCAAAAGACGTTTATAAGATCGTCACAGGTGACGAATCATGGATCTATGCTTATGAGCCCGAAACAAAACAGCAATCGACCGTGTGGGTCTTCGAAGACGAGCCAAATCCAACGAAAGTCGTTCGTGGAAGAAGCACTATGAAGCAAATGGTCGCCTGTTTCTTCGGTAAAACTGGTCATGAGGCTACTGTTCCGCTTGAGCAACGTAGGACGGTCAATTCTGAGTGGTACACCACAATTTGTTTGCCTGAAGTCTTCGGAGAAATTCGAAAAACGAACAAGAGAAGACAGATCATTGTGCTCACACCAGCGCCTTTTTCACCGCCTAAAACGTCGAATTGATGGGTCATCCGCCGTACAGCCCTGACTTGGCATCCAATCACTTCTTTTTATTCCCGCACATCAAGGAAAAAATGCGTGGTCAACGATTTTCGTCGCCAGAAGATACTGTTGAAGAGTTCAAAAACCATGTTTTGGAGGTGTCTCAATCGGAGTGGAAAAAGTGCTTCGACAATTGGTTTGAGCGCATGCAAAAGTGTATAAATCTTGCTGGAGAATACTTTGAGAAACAATAAAACCATTTTTGATCATAAATATTCGCGTTTTCATTAAATATATATATCTCGACGACGCCCCAACGTCTGAACCCACTTTGACAACCCACATGAGAGTAGAATATAAGTAGATTCTTTCAGTTTATACGCTATCGGGATAAAGCTTGTACATAACAAATTAATACCCTATGCCAGAAAGTCAAGTACTCAAACTATGGTTCGAACCAATACCACTAACTTTATGATAGGTTGGAACCCCCGTACCAAACCCTCTGCGGAATTTCGAAGTTTTGCTGCCTTTGATTTACACTTCCCACCTTCTGCTTAAGGTCTAGTGCAGGCAGACATTCCAATACAAAGGCCATCCCCCCTTTTTGGTGATCATCTTAAAATGCAGGACAAATTGGTTCCTTGAACAAACAGCCAACTCACTCGCTCACACACACACACACACCAGACACACTTCTCCTCAACTCCACTGAACACTCCGTTCGATGCAGGCTGACTGGATGGCTGGCTGCTCCGCTTTGCGATTACGATCACATTTAGATCCAATATATCAGGGGCGCGTTGACGTTGTACATTGGACGACAATTGATATAAGTTGTGGTGAAAAGTTTAGTGGCATTCAACGATTGCTTTGCTAGATTAAAAGCGACAGGCAGCAAGAGTCTTTTTTTTTTTTTTTTGTTGGTGTCTGGATCCAAGATTTTGCCGTTGCTCTCGGGTCTGGCCCACAAATCTTTGGCTCACAATGGCAACAACAACAACTACAAATTCAGGCAGACAAATAGCCGCACGTTGTACGTGCATCTGTTTGAAAATATATATATATATATATACATTTTTTCCGCCTTTTGGTAGTTGAGATTTTTTAATTGCGCCTTACAGGAGCGGCCGCATTGCGTCGCCTGGTAACAGTAAAAGTAAAATTATGCGATGCTACGTGATGACAACAAGGTGGAGCATTCCAATACGTCGTCTCGCCGACTGATCATATCAAGTGGCCTCTGTACAGAAGATTATTATGTATAAATTAAGTGAGGCAAATGGTTGTGGATAAAACTTTAAGTAAGTTGAGGCTAACAGATGCTCTATAAATAATGGGGAATATTTTTTTAAATTTATTCTAAGAACTGTTAAAAATTTACCAATTTAAAGGAATTAATTTGTCAATGAAAATTTTTACCATTTATTTTTTACTGAACTTGTTTAGTATTCCGACTTTGAATTTTGGTCATTTTATTTTACCACAAAAAGTTAATCATATGCCTACCAAAATGTAGGGTATGCTTAACAGTTTATCAACAAATGACATCTAATGAGCTGTCGGCATAGCGCACCTTCATGTTTGTGGCCAAAGATTTGGTAGAAAGAAATTTGTATGAGTCAAACGCGCGCGCTAGAAGACGCTCCTCTTAAATGTCGCTGAGCTGCGTAAGATGAGGCAACTCTTTGGCCACTTTTACGATTATGAATGTGAGTCAGTTCATTTTCAAAAAAAATGTCTGCATTAACGAGGCACTGGCTCGTCACCTCGTGGCAACGGAAATGCTGATTGCGCTACCGAAGGTGTTGAATCAGACCGGAAGATGGCCGCAATTGATAAGCAAAAGTGGCTGGAGAGGATGAGGCACTAGACCGTCCAGCAAGTGGGTGGGCAAATACCCAACAGACTCAAAAACCCACCTAAGCCAATGCGGTTATGGCCAACAAAAGCAACGGGTGGCTTACGACTCAGCGGGTATGGGATTTGTGTGCGCGCTGCCGAAGTCAAACTGCGTCGATGTCGTCCTTTTAGTTGGTGGAAGGTGGAAACAGTTTAGTTTAAGCAGCAGCAGCAGGAAGCGGGACGTGGACGTCGCGCGGTTAACTGGAAAACCACACGTGCCTCCAAGAGAGGCGACCACATGCCGACTAACCCACACCCTGGGCCCACATCCTTGTTGTTACAGTAGCCAGTCTGGCATTCGTTTCGCATTTGGAAACGCTTTCATTATCTCGGTTCCCGGCAAATTGGTCCAAACGTGGCACATCCTGCAGAGACCGAACTGAGACATGAGCAGAACATTTAAATTTGTGGAAAATTATACGCCTTATCAAAACATAGTCAATATTTAATTAACACGAACCCCAGCGGGCACTGTCAATGATTTATGAGGCAATCGAAAGTTGGCCAGTTGGTCATAATAGCTGAGCTAATTGTTGGGTAAACACTGGGCCTAATGGGCCAGCAAATGTTTCAAGAAATCGACAATCAAATGGGAGGATTTAATAGTTTAAACACAAAAAGTATCAAAATCCATCATGATCTTTTAATTGAGAATCATTTCACCCCGATAGCAGATGGACATAAGAAATGTTACAGCTGTGCATTTGATAAAAATTTTTTTTTTTTCAAAAAATTTATAAAATAAGATTTTGACCATCTTTGGCACATTCTTACTCAGAATTTTTTGTTGTACGGTCACTGTCTATTTTTTTTCTTTATATGAACAGGTTCAACCTGGATTATACCGTCCAACCCAAACCATAATATAGAATGAAATTTTCACAGTAGTTTTACTAAATCAATTGTATGATACTTTTTTGTTTATTATCCCATCTGGTTTAAACTTATCAAGATCATATTAAAAATCCACCATTGCCTGCATACCAATCTTCCGAAAAAGGTAAAAGGGTTGTAAATGGTTGGTCGAAAGTTTCTACTATAAAACTTAGGCGATAATCATTATTTTTGAGCGAAAAAAATACAACTCAAAAATAATGATTATTTCGTGAGTTTATTTTTCAAAAATAGAACTCAACAAGGAATTGTGACCTTATCATAAATTTTGGCGAGTTACATACTTAATAAGTGAAGCAAGCGAATCTATTCAATCTAAATCAGGAATAAAAATTTTGAAAAAGTTTTTTTACAAGGTCAAAATTGTTGGCTTATTTTTGGAAAAAATAAAACTCAGGAAGAATCATTATTTTTGAGATATTTTCACCAAAAATTTTTCGCCTAATTTTATAATATTACTTAAAATATCTTTTTGTGTGAGCCAATTAAAAAAATCTTAATATTAAGTTTTTTTTATAACTATAATGTTATTTAGTAAAATTTACAAAATCATGTTGCAATCGACTGCTGAATTGATGAAAATTTTGTCGGGATCTTGAACATGTATAATATTTAGTAAAAATACTTTTTTTAAATACTTTAAACCAATTTACTTGAAAATTATGATAGTAAAGAGATGTTTGTTTCTAAAATCGTAGAAGGTGGTTGTCTTGCTAGATCTTGAAGCCAAATAGCACTGTGTCACTGCAAGTCCATCAAAAGGTGACATTGGCTTTCGATATTTTGTCGCTTTCTATTTGATAAGTAGTTTGACCGAACATAGGAGCTGGTCGAAAGTCATGGCTAACATATTTGCTAGGGTCTCATCTTCATATTCGTGGAGCTCCAAATCGAATAACAGCTCACGGTTACACAACCTTTTTAAAATTCTTAATTGGTAAAAACCATTTAATTATAATAGCTCAAAAACAAAAACGAAAGGACAAAGTTGAACTGCTCTAGTTGCAAAAAGTTAAACGGCAAAAATTAGCGGGGTCGGGGGAGGGTAAAGGGGACTAGGTTAGCGCTATTATTTGAGGATTAAAAGAAAATCGTTATAAGTGTTGACAAATGAAAAAACATTAGGTTTTCAACTGTAATTAAAATAAATGTGTAATTGGTACTCTCGAATTAGGGCACTGGATTAACCATTTTAACAACAAATAAAAAATTGGTAGTAAGTGACTTTAATATTTTGGAAAATCTACATTGGTCGGGAAAATAGTCGAAAACTGTAAAAAATACTAAAAATTTAGTAAGGGAAAATTGTTAAACATTTTAGGTAGCTCATCTTTTAAGCTCCAACAGCTAGCATTAACATTTAAAAAATCAAACAATGGACTTTCTTTGGAAAACACCGGTAAACATTGGTGAACATTGTAACGTTGCGCTTAAAATTTTGGATAAAATGACTTATTTTCTAAAGCAATAGCTAAAACATAATGGGTCGGAAACTGTAATTGGTAACATTCTTCGTGCCTTTTCATTTAAGTGAAAATGGGCGGAAAACTGTTGTGGTAAACTCATCTGT
The DNA here is from genome assembly GCA_018904225.1 of Lordiphosa mommai. Taxonomy (NCBI): domain Eukaryota; kingdom Metazoa; phylum Arthropoda; class Insecta; order Diptera; family Drosophilidae; genus Lordiphosa; species Lordiphosa mommai. The sequence continues at coordinate 135,540 of JAEIFT010000501.1, read as the reverse complement.
TTTTCATTCTATTGAAAGTTCATCACAACAAAATATTAACATTGTGATATTTACATTTTGAAATATCCAATAAATTGAAGTAAAGTTGTATCTAAATTTTGATTATTTTGTTTTTCAAGTACATGTTAAAATCCAATTTTCGACTTTTTCCGATATTATCAAATTTTTAAAATAACGTTTTTATGTTGTTTTGAGAGATATTTCAAAATAAGCTTGATCTGATCGGTTAAAAACTCTTATTAAACCTTTACATTTTCGAGTTATTAAATAAGTCAACTGACTCATAGTTCCATCCCCCAATAAATAATTCAAAGTGAAATCTCCACATGGATTTCTTTCAAACAAAAAGTTCTCATCGTAGATTTCCTCAAGATTCTTTGCAATTAATAATAAAAAGCAGAGCAGAAAAAAGTAACGCCAATACTTGCCACCGTGGACCCTAGAATACAGTTTCAGAAAGTTATCAGAGCTGCCCCAGACACAACACACATTTAATCTTAATCATAACTTTGTGGTGAACTCTACTGTGTGGCACTGTCCGAATTCCCAGAAATCAATCAGACGGTGGCGTCGACGTCGTCGTTGTTGTCGGTAGCTTAGCTTCCCAATCCGCAGTCATAACTTGTCTGTGTTTTTGAGTTTATTTTGTTGTTTTTGTTTTTGGGGCGCTGCCCCGAATAAACGCATAAATCTGGAAAAAAGCACAAATTGTAACATTGGCTGTAATAAATGCCGCGATACGCCCACCATTTGCTCCCTCATCGGGAGCTGGCCACAGACAGCCACGCTAATCGAGAGCGGGGAGAGTGAGAGAGCTGGAGACCTTTCTGGAATTTCGACAGTTTCTTGAGCCCCGCAGCCTTTGAAAATTCACACGGGCCTAAACACAAAATAAACAAAATGTTGTGGCACACAGACAGGATCCCAAGCGATCCAGCGAGACTCACAGCCACAGACATGGCCATATTGTCTTAATGCGCCGTGCCCTGTTACCGCCTTCCCCGTTGCCCCAATTAGCCCGATCTGCTTCTGATACGCGCGCCGAAAAACGACGCCCTGACCCGGGCACTGGGCAAAGGGTTCGAGCGAAGAATATTTTTCGACCTTTTGACAATTTAATAATAGGTCTTGGTCCGTGGTCAAATGACGGACTACAATGTGGCCGCTGAGCGCCCACCACATTTCGTAGAAACAGATACATATGCATCTCTTGTGGCTCCCTTTCGTTTTCGATGGGCGTTAAAATTGGGCTGATCACGTTCCTGCATGCCGTTCACTTAGGTAGCCGTTTATCTGCCTGTAATCCTAATTCCAATCCCACAGTATTCTCGACTCTCCCGCCGACTGAGTGATTCCGTCTATGGCATTTGATTTTGATAAACGTTGCTAAATTGTGGCAAATTAAATTATTAAACCACATTTTTCTCTTACCGTTTTTGGGGACTCGGCAAATTGTGGCAAATTATTTTTGGCCTTGTCTAAGTTTGGTTATGGGACGTGATCTGATCGGCATCTGAATCAAAAAACTGAGTTGTGGGCGATGCTCGATCGATTTGGCTTTGACTTTGATGTGTGGTCGAAAAGGAAGCTGGAAAAGGTGTCATTAGCGCAAAATGATGAAGTGCAGCTGCCTAGACAGTTTTGGTTGAAGATTGCACTAAATATGAGGCAAGAGACTTTAGATGAATCCTTTTGATTTTTTTAAATTTCACTTTTATTATTTTAGAGGTAAATAGCCCAGCATTGCTCAATAAATGGAGCGTACCGAAGATATTATAAGCATAAATGAAAAAATATATTTAATTAAATTTTTTTATTATTAAATAGTTATTTACCCGGTCCCGCTCGGATCTTATAAATTCTACTGATATTTTTTTGCTTTTAATAAGTTCTATAACATTTGATAACATTTTAAGAGAGTTTGTATCTCATATTTGAACTGGTTCGGAATCAGATATGAACCGGGAAAATATATAGAAATTACTTAAGCTATAAACTTGAAATTTGATGTGTGGTAACCCAATAAACAGAAACCGATATTTCACCAAATCGATTCCGATCTACCTTTACCAGTTCAATAGTGGTTCAGAGCCAAATACCAGAAATTTTTCAAGCTATGAACTTAAAATTTGGTGTGTTGGTTACCTATATAAATACGCACATTTCACTGGCTCAAGACCTGTTCCCAATCCGCTGAACCGGTTTAAAAGTGGCTTAGAGCCTTATCCCAAAAAAGGTTGAAGCTATGAACTTGAAATTTTATTTGAATATTAGTTCTATGGAGATAGACATTTCACTGAGTCAAGACTGATACCGAACCGATTCAAAGGTGGTGCAGATCCATATCTTAAAAATTATTAAGTACAGGAATTTTAGAGGTTTTTTCTCTGGTTTAAGAGTGGTTACGAAACGGTTCAAAAGTTATTCAGTGCCATATCCCAGTACTTTTTAAAGCTATGAATAATTTTATATTTGATTGAATGATTGAAGGTATGAATTTAAAAATTGGAGTGTAGTTTAGTAAAATGGAGTTAGACATTTTACCGTTTTAAGACCGGTTCCGAACCCGAATGAACCAAAATAATTTTTTTCATTCCCAAAATAGTCTTAAATATTTAAATTCTTAATTAAAAAGAAAATATTCTTAGGTTTTTGCTCGATTTCTTCTTGAAACAAAGTCTCTGTAATGATTCAATTAAGGAACCGTATACCAAAAGTTCAGAATCTATCATACCTCGTAAGCAGAGCTAAGTAGTTTGGCTCTAAAATTTGGACTGAACTATAAGCCAGATTTCAGTTTGCTTAGATTAGAGATGCCTACACAATGCTTATGGCTGGGCAGACACCAATCCAAACGACGTAAAACATTTGTCAAACAACAACAACCCCAAGAAAGGGATACAGATAATTTTATATTTTCTATATTCATTTGAACTGAATATTTAAATATCCTTTTTTTATCCATTTGAGATTAAAACATGTTAAATTGATCTTAGTTTTGTAGCCAATGGAGCTGAAAAATTAGCTTTGGATATGAAAATGCATATTTTAATATCACTAAAAATAATAATACTATAATGTCTATTCCAAATGGATCATAATGAATCTATATTTTCTGTGCGGGTGCAGTGTTTGTGTGTACTCGTATGCACGCCCTATATATAAGTGCTTTACAAAAACAACGATGATGCTAAGGCATAGGCTGTGTTCAATATTTTAGGCATTTAATTATTTCTCAATCCAATTAATCTTGGTTTAATTGCTCTGCGTTTAATCATCATAATAGTTCATCGTTCAATAGTTATTAGTTAAATTAATTTGCACTTTCGTTTATGCTATATATACAAATAACTGAGTGAGATAAGAAATCAGTCCTTAGTCTATTTCGAACATAATACATGAAATTTTGTGCATGAATTAAAAAATCGTTATCTATCAATTCCAAATAAATTTAATCTGTTGAGTTACATATGTCCTACATTTGATGAATTGTAGTTCTATCTTCAACTTACCTGCTCACACATCTGAAAAGCAATTATTGGCAAATTTTTTAATCCTCTGGCAAACTTTCCACCCGATATCCAATAAATCATTTCCATTTAAATTGTATAAATATGTTTTTATTTAATTACTTAATGTTTTGTTGTTTTTCACTAAATATTTATAAATTGCGGCATTCATTTTGATTTCAAGGCCAAAAATTAATCGAAAAAAAAACAAAATTTAAAAAAATTACAAATATATTTTTTGTTTTTTATTTAAAGCATGCAGAGAGTGTGGTAGGTGTTGGGGGGGAATGGGTATGATTAGGGGTGTGTGAGGAAGTGACACTACTGCTGCATGTAATACATATATTGCGTATTGTGTTTTCATTTTGTTTTTGATTTTTTTTATATAAATAGCGAAAAAACATTTACAATCTTATTGCAGCGCACTAAAAAACAGTTTTTCAGGCCTTTTTTTTATTTAATTTTTTTGTTTACCAAAAACATTAATAATTTTTTTTATTTAAATTTAAACTTAAACAGAAACAATCGCATATCATTAAGTAGTTTAATTATTATTATTATTATTATGAATTATGATTAATTTTATGTAATACATTTTCAACGTGATTTTCAAATACAAATACTTAAGAAGAGTTTATGATTAATAGAAGGGAAAGGTGGTGGGGGGGCGGGGATCGACGACGGTTAAGGCAAGAGAATAGCAGCTGTTGATGTTTGTTTTCTTTTTTTTTTCTCAGTGGAAAGCGCAAGTAGCTGTGGCTCAAATTGAGCTTTCCTTTTGTGCAACAACAGCGAATGGGAAAATGTGTGGAAAATCTGTTGGCTGGGACTGGAACTGGTTTACTTCGTATAGACGCCACGCCCACAGGTGTTGAGGTGTAGGTTTCTGCAAATATTAGTTGGAAATTTTGTTGCTGTTGTTGTTGTTGTTGCTGTTGCTAGAGTGCTGCGCCTGCGCAACATTGTTTTTGTTTTGTTTTTTGTTGAAGACCAAATAACCAAAAAAAATTGAATTCAATTATTTTATCGTATACCAACACCCAATAAGGCATTCGTGCGGCATCTTTGCTTGGTTCTGGGTAGATTGCATCTAGTAGTAAGCATTTTTTTTGTTTTGTTTATATTTCTTTTTGCATGTGCATGAAGTAGGCGGTAGGCGGGGAGGTGTGTGCTTTTTGTTGCTGTTGAATCCCAGTTTTGATTTCTGTTTTTTTTTTCTTTATATTTAATTTATTTTGAATTTTGTTTTTAATATTTGTTGTTTTAAGTATATAGTTTTTGCGTGATATTGCGTGCTGTTGGTGCTGCGGTGCTGTTTTTTTTTTTTGTTTTGTTTTTATTATATATTGCTGTGTGTATTTTGTTGTTGTTTTTTTTTTTTGTTTATATATTGGTATTTTAGCTTATCGCCAAACACACTGACTACATCTACAAATAGAAGAGAAGAGAAGAGAGAAACATTTTGGTGATGTAGTAGAAGGTTGTGTTGTGATAAAAAAAAAAACAATATTCCATATGGTTGGGTTTTTTTTATATGCATGGTTAGGCAGGTGTGTCGTGTGTGGATGTGGGTGTATTTGCATGTGTGTGTATGTGTAGAGATATGTGCAGAAGCTTTTTAGAGCTTTTATTCCAACCAATTATTTTAGAAATATATTAGATATCATTTCGTTTTCTTAGAGACTTTTACCTCAGTGCTGAAGTATATTTTACAATAATTTAGCCACCGATACGATCTATTCTGCCTTCTGCTACACTTATAGATATTCTATTACCCCGATTTCCCCAATTAGTTAACAGAATCTGTAGCGTCCTTAGACGGGATTTACATGATGAAGCAAACTTCATGAAGTTTTCCTTGTAGGCGAGAGATTTAAATGTATTTTTTACTATTTGTTTAAAAGGTCTGATAAGTGATTTCCTCTAAATTCCACGCCTACTAAGAAAACTTCATGAAGTTTGCTTTTTAGGCTGTTAAAATCCCGACTTAGATTTCCTAAGTTAAAATTATGGTAATTCTACGAAATCAAATGAATTGAAGAGGAATTCATGGTCTAATTTCGTGTGTATTTTGTTTATTTGTATAGAATTAGTTCAAAAATTTTAAAATTGAAGTGTTTTTATAAAAAATGGAAAAATTATGCTACTTCTTTAATAAATATATTGGATATTATAGATTATACTAAAATCTAAAATGTTTTATTATTGGACCCATTCAGCAGATAATATCAATTTGCGATCAGGATCAAATAGGATTGATGAAAAGGAATTGCACAAAAAGTATGGCTGCTGAGTGAGATTACCGATTGCAAAGGAGCTTCGCTCAACTCTGTTGAATGCATTTATATTGCTATTTTTAGTGTGACCAACTATTGATAATACGTTGATATACAATCTCATAGTGTATTTTTTGATAAAAAGAACTAAAGCCACAGAATTCTTTAAACCCTGCAATCAATGCTATTCAGGCATAAAGGACTCTTTAGCAATCGGAAATCGGAAATCATGAAACTGAATCACCAATCGGAATTATTGACTGAATGGGTCCATTGTTGAAAACTTTTTGAAACATGTTTTCTGGTCAAAATAAATAATATAAGTGAAAAATTAAAAAAAAAAATAATAATATTTTAGCAGCGGTGGGCAAATCTAGCTAAAGGGCGCTAAGCACAACAAACTCTTTTTGCTCTCGTTTTTTAACTAGCCATCTTTTCAGTCGCAGAATATCGATGCTTGATTTTAGTAGTTGTTATCGCTGTATAAAACAGTTTAAGTTGTTACACTGAACTATAGTTGTGACCGGTTGTGGTGCAATGTGTAGTGTGTGAGAATCAGGTTTGACCCCGAGTTTATGTATAATTGAATATTTTTAATTTTCCGACCGATATCAGATTTTTCCATCCCATAAGATGCAATAATTCAGATAAGATAATTAAGATATGTTCAAATCTGAAAACAAAATTCTTATTTCAAGTTTGTTTTGGGACTATTAAGTTTCATAAACTTGAAATATGATTTTTTTCTATTTATAATAAATCTTATATTTGATATTGAAACGTATTGAATATATATTTAATATTGAAAAGGCCAAATGAAATGATTGAAAACGAAAACTTAGATTCAGAATCTTCTATTTACCTTGAAAGTGTCGCTCCAAAAAAGTGAAATTAATAAGGATTACGTTGAAAATTCAATTCTAAATTCAAGTATTTACAGGAATATCTTGGGATCTTTGCATAAGCTGAAAGAAATAGGAAGCGACGGTCTTGGCACGAAAGTATTTTTTGCGTTTTACCTAAACGGATTGAGAATAAAATTCTGAATTTAACTTATTTATTTGTATTTCCGCTTATAACGTAGTATTTTTTCCAGCTATTTATCTTTATACCCGTTACTCGTAGAGTAAAAAGGGTATACTAAGTTCGTGCAAATGTATGTAACAGGCAGAAGGAAGCATTTCCGACCCCATAAAGTATATATATTCTTGATCAGCATCAATAGCCGAGTCGATATAGACATGTCCGTCTGTCCGTCCGTCCGTCCGTCCGTCCGTCCGTCCTCGTCTTTGTATGAACACCTAGATCTCAGAGACTATAAGAGCTAGAGCTACCAAATTTTCAGTGTAGACTTGTATTGTCTGCACGCAGATCAAGTTTGTTTCAAATTTTTGCCACGCCCCCACCCGCCCCCGCAATTTGAAAAAAAACCTCATATCTCCCACAATTTTGAAAATAGACTGTTTAAACCTTCTAGACATATATCTTAATTATCATTACCTATCGATCCGCCATACATCATTTTTCAATCAGATGAACGATAGTAGAGTTGCCGCCCCCGCAATTTGAAAAATACCTCATATCTCCCACAATTTTGAAAATAGATTGTTTGAACCCTCTAGACATATATTTTAATAATTATTTTACCTATCGATCAGCCATACTTCATTTCCTGTGTTTTACTTATTGAGGGTTTTAATTTATCAATGTGATTTCGATCAGATTAGCTATAGTAGAGTTGCCTCCCCCCGCAAATTGGAAAAAAACTCAAATCTCCCACAATTTGGACATGTTGATATCCTGAGTAACGGGTATATCGAAGTCGAGCAGGGCCGACTTTAACTTACGCTCTCGTTTTTTATTAAATTTTATAGATTTTTTCTCACTTTTCTCACTTTACCGATGTGCAATGGCCAACCCTTTCAGATTATTATTACCTCGTTATATGTAACAAATAAGAGCGCTGCAGTCGAGTACCCGGACCATTTTCAAAAAATGAAACAAACTTGATCTGCGTATGGTATACAGCCACTTACATGCAAAAGCACGTGGGTTTTCTCTTACTGTTTCTGAGATCATACAAACGGACAGACGGAAACTCTCTTATAATTTAAAAAAAAAATGTTAATTTACTGTTGAAAGAATTATATCAACACAGTTCTTAGAACCAAAACGATCCCGGTTATTTAACTAGTTAATATTATTTCAAACTTTCGGGTTATAAGCAGTCAATATTTAATTTAAAATTTACTTCTACGGAATTCATGAAAAATAAGATCATTTAATTACGGTCGTACCTTAGTTTAGGATGTCATTATTTTTCGAAGTGTTTGTCTTTTCTAAGCCATTGAGTTCCATAAATATGGCAACAACTCAAAATTAACTAAACGATAAGTTCCGTTTACTTTGAAAGATACATTTTATAAATTCATCTCTAAAAATTAAGGAATATCCATAATCGTTTGACTAAATCTGGCATTTCTTTTTAAATCGAAACCATGTCTTATGGTATGGTCTCAATAGGCTTACTGAGAACTTACCATAATTGTTTTATGTATATATTCTGCTATTTAACATACATATAAAAAATGGTTTATAATAAATCCAAGGTTTAACTAGAAATGAGCCCCCTCAAGTTTGCTTTTGAAAACCCACTTGATAAACCCCATAAAACTCTCTATAAATAGACTCTCGACTTGTCAATTCTGTTGAATTCTAAACGGGAAAATTATAAAGACATTAAATAAGACTAACTCAACAAACTGGTTTAGCCTAATCCAAAGTAAGTTCCCACATTATCACACCTTTGTCTTTTGACCAACACCAAATTTTTGCTTCATTCTTCATGCACTTTAACCTAAATAGTATGTACAATATTGTTTTTTGTTTTTTTTTTTGGGTTGTCTGCTTCCCAATACGATAAACTCACCTGTGCTGACGCAGATTATCACGTTGCTTGAAATATTTGCCACAGACCTCACAGGAATATGTTATCTCTGGCGATTTGTGTGTACGCTCGTGGATCATCAGATTGTATGGCTTGGTGAAACGCCGTTGGCAATACTTGCAAATGAATTCACACTTTGGACGCATCTTGCGACGGAAATCCGACCGGCAGTCATCGTTGTCGATTCGCATTACAGCAAACATTTTGACAGACGATATATATTTTCCTTCCTACGGCGATATCAAGTACTCAAAACTTACGCGCTCTCTCTCTCTCGCTCTTGCACTCACCGAGTGTCTGAGTGGAAGTGTGGCTCTCGAGGTGAGTGTGAGTGTAATGTTTAACTTTTAACGGTACTCGCGGCCAAACGCTATCTCTATATATATAATGTAGATAACAACAACACACGACACTCTTTAATAGTTGTCGGGCTTTTTTTTTTTTTGTTTCTCCTATGGGTGAAATGTGGCAACGTGGTTCGCTGTGATTTCTCCTCCTCGTCGTGTGGGCGTTCTTTTGGGTGGCCCGTTGCCGCTGTTTAGTTTATGGCTCACTCTGAAAAATACAAAATAAAAAAGAAGAAACAAATAAAACACAAAATGTTAAATAAAGTTAGCAACGCCTGCAACGACTTTTATGTGCCAATAAATTTGAGCGAAAATACCAACCAACCAGCAACAACAACAAAAACAACAACAAGTTGTCAACTTAAATCACGCAACATGAAATTGAAAATGACTCATTAAAGAAAAAAAAAAAAGCGTCTCTTGGTTGGTGGTGGACTTGGTGTTGACATTTACAAATCACCAGACACTTTTCAGTTGCTTAACCTTCGCTTTTATAATTTGTCTTAAACGACAACTTTTGCAGTATATCGTCGAGTCTGTTGTGTCTGAGAGGGCATTGTTGCCCTGTTTCAGTGTCAGCGAAAGATCAGAGAGCAGAATTAGCAGCGTTTCGTGTACAACTGTACTTTCGCTCTAACTTAAGTTAAGTCAAAATAGTATTTCAGTTAGGGTAGTAAAAAAGACCACAGATGAAGTAAAGTTATGCGAAAAATAGATAAAAAATTTAAATTTTTCAAAGATTGTTAAGAATAATTATTTTTTTTAGCCTGATAAACAATAATGCTTGATTTGACAAGGAATTTCAAAAGTCATATCTCTGTTTTTTCGAATCGTAAGATATACCACGTTTATACACACAAAATGTATCTTGATAAATGCCCTTAAAACTATGCTAACTTTATTTGCTTTAATAATTATCTATTTGAATGAGTCGGTTATGAAAACATCATACATATTTAAGCTGTGCTTTTTTTCATATTGCCAGAGCAGTTATAGTTATACAAAATAAATTAGTGTTAAGGAAAATATTAAAGAAATTTTTTAAATTTTTATAGCATACTTCTAAGGGCATTTATCATAATAAACTTTCTGTGTATAAACGGGGCAAAAGTAAGTTTGAAGGATAGAATTGGGAAAACCAGTTTCGATCAAAGGTTGTTTAAAGCCAAGAAAAAGTTTTATCAACTTCTCATCCATCCGAAATTTTAGGATTTCGAAGAAATTTTTAATTTTTGCGTTATTGCAGTTTTTGATCAACTAAGGCTTTTATTTCACTTGTTTAAGTCGCTCCGATAATGTAATTCTCAATCTGAGAACCTGATATATGTAGGTGTAACACAAGTGCAGTAGCGTACCTCAGCTCTCATATAAGTTTCTCTTAGAAATTTTTTGACAGCTACTTAAGCTATTTTTCAGCCAACTCTTATGAGACCTAAAACAAGGGAATTTTTTAAATTTTAAGGCTAGAAAGCCCGCAAACATTTTTTTTCAAATAAATATAAATATAAAGATTCTCTGAAAAAAATTCAAAAACATTTTGAAACAATAACCGATATTTTTTACATTTTTCAAGATTATAATCTTTAAGAAATTTGGGGAAAAAAGCGCATATGCTGTTGCGGAACTTAAAATTAGCAAACCTCACTTCGAAACGTCTCTATCGGGGTACAGCTTTATTTAAAATCGATAAAAAAAAATTTGTTTTTAAGAAAATCATTTTTATGATTTCTCTGTATTGGCGGGCATGATTGAAAATAACTAAGGAACCTTTTGGAATGAATCATAGATTGTTCTTTTCAGTACATAATTCTCTTGTATTTGAACTTAAGGAACTGTGTAAAACATTTTTTAAGTTTTTTATACCAAGTTTATGTACATTTGTTTTCTGAAAAATAACGTGTTTTTTTTAAATCTCCGAAAAGTTGAAAGTTATAGATTTCTTTCGGATTTTCTTAGTTCATCCAGCAGAAGAAATCATAATAACGAAGATTTTATTCGTTTTTTTTTTAATTTGGACAAGAGATGCGACCAGTATCTTTCACACCATTACAAAACTTCAGCGATGCGGCGTTCTACAATTTCCATGCCACCCAAATTTGTGCGAATATTTCAACTAATCAAAAATTATGTTGTAGTCTTTAAATATATTTAAAAACACACAACAAGTTTGGCAGAGCTTAATTTATTTTTTCTCTCCAAAAAAATCTACAAAAAAACTTTTTCAGATCTCCTAAAGCAGGCTCCCACTTAAAATTTTTTTTTTCTAATTTGCAACAGGTCAACCAACTCATCTCTATATAGTTGAGAAACATTTTGACAGGAACCGATTTCTTTCTAGAAAAAAAGGCTAAATAAGAAAGCGCAAATTTTTTTCATTTCAAAGTTCGAGCGGTTTGTTGGAATGCTTATTACGAGTGCAGATCACTTTCAGATTATTTGGTTCCGGCATTGTTGTACCTATCAAATCTAAAAATAAAAAACCCTGTCTGAACACATACCGCCAAGGAACTGATGGAATCAACTCTAAAGAAAAATTTGATGTTAAACAAGTTTAAAAATTTAGGGATCCATAATCAAACTACTTAAAAGCGGTTCGGCTTAGGTTTTATAGGTCTTTTTAACCGGACCATGAACCGAACCTTTTAAATAGTCAATAACTTATAATAATTCCGAACCGGAAAAAGGTTCAAGATATCAACAATTTCCCCTTCAAATAAAAATTAAGTAAATTTGAATTTTGTTTCAGAAATTCCATTACAATGTCATATAACTGGTCACACTATTTTATAATACCAGATTTTAGTGTGATGCTTTTCTGCATCCTTAGTATTGCAATCAGTCGAATTTTTAGTTCGCGTGTTCGAGGCATAATTTACCAACAGTTAAGGTTCAGAAATTTGAGGTTCAAGGTTTTAGTTCTAAGGTTTTTGTATACCCAATTAAAACAGAAAAGCAATTATTTTTTTAAAATATACAAAAATCAGAATTTCTTTATTTATGTTAATTTTGATTTATAAGCCTGGGTTTACACTGCTCGGCGCATGAGACATGATAATCAAGTAGGCCCTTATGATGTATTGCTTTCATTGTGAATAGCTTGTCATTTGGCAAAAAAGGGAAAACATTGGACAACATGAGAGGCCTAAAACCTAAATAAGAATACATTATTTCCCTGTTTCTAATTCTAATCCATTTTTGCACACCAGAGATCAATAAGCTCAACCAAAAAGTGGAATATCAAGTAAAAAATTTTTGGTCTTATGCCCTGGACTATTTTAATTTTCAGAAATTTTAAAATGAATTTTTGAATGTTAAAGATTTCAGTCAATGAACCGAGGCCGAAATCATTTTTGCTAAGGAACCATAGAGTACTCTAAATAAACTTCCTTAAACTTGGAACCATTATAATTTTAATCAGATGTATTCATTTTTAAATGACTTCTCTCACTTTCTCACTCAATTATCAAAACAAACTCCCCCGCCGAGTGTTGCCGTCTTCTACCCAAAAAAAAAAAAAATAACTGCAGTTCATAACTTTTGCGCTTCTTCATTAAGTCGGTGGGGCAGGAGGTGGCGAGGATTGGAGGGGGAGCCTGTAACAAGTTTATTTTTATAATTGGCGCCTTGCCAAGTTAAAACCTGAACGGATAAAAATTTATGCCAACGATGAGCCTGGTCAGTAGTTAACAACTGTTATTTTTTATGTAATTTTATTTTTGTCATTTCGGCGCCGCTGGATGGCATATTTTTTTTTTGTTATTGTTTTGTTTTGTTTGTTGTTTTTTATTTTTTTTTTTTGTGGATATTCTGCAACAAACAAAAGGCAGCGCTGACTGGTAGCGACAACTCGGGTATCCCAGAACCGATTTCGATATTTATTTATTTATTATGTATGTGAGTGTATGTGTGTGTGTTTGAGTGCTTTCAGCTCGCAGCTGGAACACTTTTTGGTATCTGTGGGAGATTCGGGACAAAACGTTGACAACACAAAAGCCTCCAAACGTCACAGCGGGTGATGCACTGGCCGCAGACGTTACGTAGTTATTGTCATTATAACATTAATGCCCACTAAACATATTCAAATTATAACACTGGGCCTCGGATTTGGGTTTGGGCTTGTGGCTTGGGTTTTTCAGGTCCAGGCCATGGACTCTCCAATGTTAATTTGTGTACACAATGTGGCGTCACATTGGCATTTTAACGCCGTTAATCATGCGACACAGGGCGCCTGCATATCGATTCGTTGTGGCATCTTTGGGGGCTTTTGCTTTAGTTACGGATTTGGCTTAGCGTGGGCTTAAGTGGAGCAGCCCATTGGCTATGGGTTACGCTTTGGGGTTAAGCACTCTATTTGGTCATTTGAAATGATGAGAGGAGAAGTTGTTGGCGGAGGAGGAGGAGGGAGACGGAGACAGAGACATAATGATGTGGAATTATGTGCAGCAATGACTTAAATGATGATGTGACTCTGTGGCTTTGTGTTGCGAGATCTTATATGGAAAATGCAAGACGATTTGTGCTAGTATAAAGTAAAAAGTAGTTCTGATGTGAGAGCTATTTAAACCAATTCTGGAAAAAAGTAGACTTTAATATTTTTCTGGTCAGAAATGCTTTGGAATTCTCAACCAGTATTAGAAAATGTTTCTTAAAAGCTATAAATAGCCTTAAAATGCATTTGTCAGAAAAAAATAAGGACTTTCAATTTGAAGACCTAGTTTCCACCAATCTTTCTTTATTCAAAGTGAGCTTTAGTTCGATAGTTATCGTTCAAGGCGGGTAAGGTAGACATGGCCAATCCAAAGTGTTTAAGTATAGTATATACAACTAAGTTTTGAGACATTTCCAAAAGATGGCATAATAAGCAGTTGAAGCTTTAATATTTTACAGAAGTGTACACAACAAAACTTTTTTATATCTAACGATGTAAAGCTTTGTGTCTACCAAACACAATATGAGTGAAACTTTTGTATATCCTTGTAAAGGGCAAGGCCGAAAATCGGTCCGGATCAGAACCACAAAGTTTGTTCGGTTTTCGACCATTTACTTCAAAACCTGAACACCAACCGATCCACTTAGGTTCGGTTTAGAATATAAAGAAATTTTTAAAACGAATGAAATTTTGAATATAGAATGAAGATATGACAGCAATGGAAAGCAATTAACATTTATCAAAAAAAAATCTATCAATGATGTTAAAGATTCAGGTTCAGTTCAAAACCTTGGTTTCAGTGGTACCAGGAACCGAACCCAACGATTCCACACGGGATTGAACCCCTGAAATGAACCTCTTCCAAAATTTCGGGGGGTTTGCAGCATTGTTAGCAGGAATAATATTGTACAGATCATGGCTGCTAACCGGTCCGGATCCAAACCCCTAAAAACCGGTTCGGTTCGAGTTTTTGGAATTGGCCGAACCGGACCATGAACCGAACTTTCTAAATTTTTTATCCCTTGAACCTAAACCCGAACCGAACCATTTATTCAAAAAAAGAGGTTCGGTTCACAATATTTAGTAATTTTTCAGACGGAATAAATTCTGGATACAATTATTTAAAATTTAACTTTAAATGACTACGACTGACTGTAACGAAGGGAAGTTTAAGAACAATAGAAAGCAATGAACCAATGTCAAATATAAAATCTATAAATGACGTTATAGATTCCTTCGAAAATAGTCCAAGAGAAAATACATCGAAAATGTTTTAAAATTTTGTAAAGGTCTTTAAATAATATTCTATTAACTAAATTGCACTTAATTCTGTTTCTTCTAATCTAAGATCTAGTAGAAATTAACAGTTCCAGAAAGATAGAATAAAAGATATCTGGACTTAAATCAATCCCAATAAATGTCAGGTGAAGATGGAATCTAGATTTTATGAAACCAAAGTACAATCAGGTTTGACTCGACTGCTTAAAAAAGACATGTCGACAAATCGTATAAAGTAATCGTTAAAGCAGGCTTCATAATTTTTTTGCTGGCTCTTCGTGTAGACTTGTTTGTTCACGAGATCAGTTTCATCCCCCTCGCCCCGCATTGAAAAAAACCTCATATCTCAATTGAAAAGATGTTCAAATTCTACAAATATTTTAACATAATATCGATCCGCCTCTTCGATCAGTGAACGTTGAGTTCGCCCACGCAATCTGAAAAAATTATCTCCACAACTTGAAAATAGATTGTTCGAACTTTCTGGACATATTAATCTCTTCTATCGATCTCCAACATCATTCTGATCAGATGAACGATAGAAAAGTTCCCCCCCCAATCTGGAAAATATCTCATATTTCAAATTTTGAAAATAGATTGTTCGAACCTCTAACATATTTTAACAATATTTCATTTCTATCAGTGTGTGAGAAAGTTCACGCCCCCCAATTTGAAAAATACCTTTCTTCCACAATTTGGCAGTGTTGTGATCTAATAAAATATTGTTAAATAAACTTAAAATTGTTTTTTAATGATCGAGGTTCGAACCAAAACCTAGGGTTCAGAGGATCTAGTAACTGGTTCGTGAACCGAACCCAAAGATTCCTTACTGGTTCGAACCTCTTCCAAAATTTGGAAGGAATGCAGCCTTGGTCCAGATGTTCTTCTCCAATCTATACCATGTGATCTTCAAATCGCTTTCGGCTCCATAACCGACCCTATTTCTATACGATTTCGGTTGTTTTTGGCGTCAACGGATTAGAATCAAGTATTTCGGAATTGAAAAATTTGTTCTTGATATAACAACTTTATACTTGATTCAAGAATTTTCGGGCTTGTATACTTGATTCAAGAACAAAGTCTTTGGTTATTTTCTAAGTGTACAAATTTTCAAGAAAAGTCAGAAATTTCGCGTAGCTGCATATAAAATAAACTCTATATTCAAAAAATCGACCACATTTTGCTAGGATCATCAAAAACATTATGTAGAAAACCTGAACTAGGATGTGCAACCGAATTCACCTGACATTTCCTCTTTTGACTACCAATTCTTCCGGCGATGCAGCGGAATTCCCATCAATGCTTTGGGATGAGATCGAGGATCAAATACGCAAAGTAAAACCGATTAATCAAAACGAAATCGATTGTATTTCTTACTTTAAATGATTTGGGAGATATCTATCCCATATATGGTGCCTGATACTCAGGAAGTGTTTTTGCTTACGGGAAGCTAGTCCTCTTCCATGACCTTTCACTTAAACAGGCGCAAAATCTTTGATTGTTTGATAACAAATTTCAAATGTGAACAAATCCCTTAACATGTTTAGAAATTTCTCAGTAAAACATTTAAGTTAATCCCTCAAGTTGTGATTATTTCCTAATCAATTGACCAAACTGACTTTTGCACATTTCTGTTTCGGTTCACACAAATCCGCTTAAGTGCAAAAACGAACACCCACACACACAGACACACACACATTGTATAATCAACTGTTGTACAACAACATGCAGATAATCCCATTAATCCGGCAGTGAAAATAATTAGTGTTTTGTACACACAAAATTCTTCTGGATAGAGCGAGCGAAATGTGTGCGTCTTTGGTCACTCAGCATGATCTTCGGGTTGGTTTTGTGCCTGTGAAGGGCATGCGAAAGGCGTTAATGCTGCGTGAAATTAGATTTGCACCAAACTGGAGAGAGAACTCTGGCAAAAGTAAGTGCGCCTGCGCCTGTTTCCCAGAAATCCGAATAAAAAAGAGAGTTACAGTTTAACACCCCATCCCCGAAACAGCGATAAGAGTGACACACACGTCGCTACGTGGCCAGGGATATGGTCAAAAGCGATTACCACACTTGGCTCTCTCTCTCTTTATCTTTTCTTTCTTTGATTTTTTTTTTATTTTTCATTTTTTTTGGAGGCGGACAGTGAGTTGGCAAGGTGCCATTAAAAAAAAAGTAAATGACAAAAGGACAAAAGGCACCGAAACGATTTGATACGAATCTAATTGTGCTAATGGCACAAAATTCTACAGAAAAACACCAATAAGTCGTCCAGTGGAAACAATTAGGATATGTGTGGTGTGTTGCTGGACACTTCAGGCAGAACAAAGGATACTTCTTGCAGGCGTAGCCAATTTTTTGGGCATGAAGTAAGACGAATTTCTTGTGGTGGGAAAAACTTGAGTTGATTCGAACAGATATGACATTGTGGCCGTGTTTAGTCTGTTAACTAGCTAAACAAATTTGTATAATTGTTTAGCTAATTAAACACTAATTGTTGGCCCACAGCATGTGGTCTAAGGTCACTTGACAGCCCAAGGAGACGGCAGCAGAAGAGAATTCATCACCGGGGAAATTCCTGGAATGTTTGTTCTGTTTTTGACTTCACCTACAAAACTACAACTCATGGGGCCATTTCAAACTATTTTTGATTTTATGACTCATGATTTAAATCAACAAAATTTTGCTTACACATTCTTGATGAAGCATACATTTTGCTTTGACTTTAACCTGGCTTAAGACCTTGGGCTAAAGCCTAAAACGATATACTGAAGTGCTGACTCATCTTAATGTTTGAAGCTTAAATGTTGACTATATGCCGACGGCTTTTTTCAGAAGCTTTTTAAATTTCTCTATTTTTTTTTCTAAGTCTAGGTTTCATTAAAACTTCGTTTGGTAAAATTAAACAGTGTAGCAAGTTGTCACTACACTAAGAAAAGAAAATTAAGCAATAAAAAAAAGTTCAATCGATTGAAAAAGCTGACTTACTTTATTGTTACTCACAATATTGAAATTCTAAAGAATAAAACTATCCAAATTCAATTAAACTATTCCGTTTACTACTTAAAACTTTACAGGCGATTTCTTACCTTCTAGATAGCTGCTATGTGTCAGATAAACTTACAATTTAGGGCCGATTTCTCAAATTATACATAGCACTATATGTCACAAAAACTTACAAAGACCAGAGTAAATTTTAAATATTATTTAAAGGATGAGAAATCGGACCTTTGTATGTTAAATAAATAAAGCTCCCATCAAGCTTCAGTTCAAAAACTGGAAATATTTTTGAAAAAGAACAAAAACTTTGTTACAGTGAATAAGAACAAAAATATTATACAACTATAGTACAAAATTTCTTTGATTGAGTAAATGATAACTAAGACATTACATGATGAAACAAACTTCATCAAGTTTTCTTAGTAGAAGATTTAAATGTAAAATTTCTTCATAATTCGCTTAAAAGTACTAAATAGACTTCTCTAAACTACGCCTACTAAGAAAATTATGACCCACGCCAAAAAAAGTATGCGCAAAAATCTGTCCCAATAATCCACAATTCGAAAGGAATTGAAGGTAGATTGTTGTCCTACTTGGTTTTTGGTTAAGTTTTGGTCTATGAATCTTTTCAGCCTTATTTGTAAATTCAATGACATCTTTTATAAAACAAATCTGGATTAGTTTTGTATTTGCTGAGCTTATCAAAAATATTTGGCAATAATAATATGTATTTACTTTTTGTTTCAAAAATGTGTTGTGGTTTGTATAATTTTGTATATACTATAAACTATTTTAAGTATGCAATTTCTTGTTTTAATAGTAAATTGGTGTAGATTTAAAACGATTTTGAACTTAAATAAAGCTCTAAAATATCTTAAGATGGTTCCATATATCACCTATATATCTCGATACGATCTATTTTGGTTTGGAACAACCATACTTGAAATGTGATTTTTGTACTTGGGAATAATACTTACTTCATAAAATATAATCAAACTCAGTTTGAAATTAAAATAAGCTTATAAAGCTTGATCTCTTTGAGAGATGTCGAAAGGTTTTGATCGGTCTCTGTTTATGTGTATCTTAATATTTTATTTATTTAATTTCAATAAAATTCAATATAAAAGGTACGAGTGGAGCTTAGAGTCTTAATAACTAGATTTTGGACTCTATAATTTTTAAGCGGGTTCCTTTAATACTGGAAAAATATATTACAACAAATGTATACGATATTTTCGAATTACTTTCAGGATTAAGTTGATTTTGCTATAAAAAGTTATGCGACAATTTGATTCAAGAGAATCCAACATTGTTTCGGATTGTTTGGTCGTTTGAATCTGAAGTAAATTATAGATCAATCAAATTGTTCAAAGAAATTCTTTTGAAAACCAAAAATTACATTCTGAAATTCTAAATTATTTGATTCCGTAGAATCTATTTAGAATAATGTATGGATCAACTCAAGTAAATGGCATTTTCTCGAAGCATTTCTTTTGGACCATAAAAAGTTGTAACAAGTTAAAACTTTTTCAATTTGAAAAGGTTCCAGTATAAGGTTTTTGACTTAAAACGCACCCAGCGAAAGCTGAATACTCCGATGGGTTCAGTTTGGTGTTTAATCAAATAAAATTGAAGTAAATCGAAAACATTATAAGAAGAAGAAAGTAAATATTTTTCTATAAATTGTGTTAATATTGTTTTTAAAGAAAGGCTACCAACGGATTGATCCAAACATATTGATAATATGAATAATGGAAAAGACGTTTATGGCATGATTTTGCAATTCCGTTGGAAGTTTTTCAGAAGGAATTTGTGGAAAAATGTAAAGCATCCAGTGGAAATTAATTTTTTCGAAAATCAATCAATAGTATAATTTGGGGATAGAAAACAAAGATTACGAGATTTTTGTAAAGATTGTACATTCCGTTGGAAACTCTACTTCGGAAAAATAATGCTTAAACATTATTTTTTTTTAATTTAAGTATTTCATTGTAAACTTGCCCGTAGAAAAAAAATATATAAATTAGTTTTGACAAAATGTTTACATTTCTTTTTGGAAAGTTTTTTTAGAAAAAACCATGTTTAAGCGGATTTTGGTATAATTGTACATTACGTTGGAAAGTCTGCATTAGAAAAATCAATTTTTTTGTATATTTATTATTATTATTTTTGAACTTTGCATTTAGTAAAACATTATTTGAGTGAGTTTTAGCAACTTTCCTTTAGAAAAACAATTTTTAGGTAAGGTTTGGTAAGATTTTGATATTCCGTTGGAAACTTTACTTGATAAAAACAATGTTTGAGCGATTTTGAAAAGACTTTAACATTTCGTGGGAAACTTCTTTTGAAAAATACAATGTGAAATAGGTTTTTGGGTAAAACATTTATATTAAGTTTTCGGCCAATGCTTCACCTAGGGGCGATATACTTCAATAGATCAAGGAATAAAAACGGAAAGCAATGTTTAAGCTAACTAGGAACAACTTTTACATTCCGTTGGAAACTCCAAATGAGATAAACCATATTTAGACTGATTGAGGAGAGCTGGTACAAATCGTTGGATGCATTAATAGGGGAAAACTATCTAAAGGCTATGTATTGGAAAAAATAGAGTTTTAGTAGATTTACTGAAGAATTTTTAACCTCTCCAGGAGAACCAATTTTTGTCAATCATTCGGAAAAAGTAAAACGAATAATGGCAATACTAACTTTTCTAAAAAAAAAGTTATTCATTATTAAGAATTTTGTACTTTAAGTCGAGCTAAAGTCGTTCTCAATTTGGTTTTTATATGCGAGTTGAGTAAGGAGAACATAGTGAAGAGAGAAAGCATACAAGTTGGAGATAAAAACTCTTGAATGAAGATATTCGGTATAAAAATTCTTACTTGGATCAAGGAATATTCACTTATCTCAAGAAATTTACTCTTGGATCAAGAACTTTCATTCTTACCCTACTTTTAACAATGAAAATTCTTGAGTAAAGTCTCTTCATTAATTTTATAGCTACAAACACTATTCTGAAACCTTCTCCGAAAGCTAAGTGAACTATAATTTACCATAATTCTTACTTGTTTCCCAAAGATTCAGATACAGAGTTCCAAAAACGTCATCTTTGTAAGATAATCCACCATTTTGCAAATGGCGACACTTTCTCACACTCACAAAAACTGTTGAAAGCTTCTACCACACACGAACGCCATATTTAGCATTAGACCACACACACACACACACATACAGCACTATCTCTCACACACACACACGCTCTAGCATTCAACACACTCACGCACGCACCTTACAAGCAAGCATATGCATGTGTATTTGTGTGATAGAGAGTGTTGTTGAGGTGGTGGTGGGCCAATGAAAGAGCGTAAAACTGGTAGCTGGCCCACAAACAACAACAACAAAGAAGAAGAATATACACGAGCGCCATTCTTCGGCTACTGTGCCACGCACGAACCGAGGAGGAGAGAAGATGACGACAAAACTTACCAATGAAATTGTACACTGGAATTACACACGATGTGGCTGAACGAAGTGGTTGCTTTTTGTTGTTGTATATATATATAGTATTTGTAGGATAGATAGATCAGTCTCGACTGACTGTTGATGATCTGTTTTTTTTTTATAAGGTACACGCGAAAGGAACTGAGGGAACTACGCACGCTTGCGCGGCACAAAGTTGAATGAATGAATGCTACTAATAACTGAAAGAAATAGGTAGTCAACTGCCGAATGACGCCGCTGCTGAAGTCGACGTCGCTGCCACGAAGTTGAGGAAGCAACTCTGAGCGCGTCTCTGCCTCTGTGTGTATGTGTGTGTGTGTGTGTTGAGTATGGTATGTGAGTCATCAAGCCAGAGCTAGCCTTTCTTTCTAACTGGCCAACCAGCACAGAGCAAAACCCGAAGCCTAACCAAGCCGAAGGAGACTTAGTTCGAACACCAGTAGCCGAAGCAAGTTCTTCGTAAGCTTCCGTGCGCTTGCTTAACACGAGTAGCCCGTAGCTCCGTATATCTCTCGCTCTCTCACTCTAACACTCTCTCTGCGTAAGCGCGGCAGTCACAAAATGGCGTCACATCTAGCCCTTACCTTACGGATTTTTAGAAATGCTTTTTTCCAGCAACAACAAAATTGAATAATAATAAAATATATTTCACTTCCGAACGCTTCTGTGCGCGAGAGTCAACTGCAAAAGTTACGATCGAAACTTCAGCTTGAATTTTATTTATTTTTTTTTTTTTTCGTTTAACCAGCTGCCTGTGTTGAAATCGGCTTCTGATTTTTGTGTCCACTCTGGTTGTCTCTTTCTGTCTCATGTTGATTTGAAATTGAGTTGGTTTTTTTTTTGAGTGGAACACGGGGAATGAGTGCGAGTGGCTGTAGGGGATTGGCTGAGAGCGCACAGAGGGGGCGTTGCGTGTGTGTGTGTGTGTGTGTGTGTGTTGGCCAACGTTTTAATTAAGCTGCAGAAAGTAAAACATTTTAATTAATAACTTGACTTAAAATGCAGGTTTAAAACACAAGAAACGTCAGAAGGAAACTTCTTGGTAAAAAAAAACCCTTCCCTTCAGTTTGGTTTGCTGGGCGTGGCCTTTAAACGTGGCGCTTTGGGCGGCGCTCTGTAGGCCTGTCAAGCGGGCCGCTGCCGTTTTGCCCTCAACTAACCCGTTTTTTTGTGTGAGTGTGTGTAAGAGAGAGAGAGAGAGAGAGGGAGAGAGCGCGAGCTGGAAAACCAGTGGCAGAGCACAGCGCAACCGTATTACGCCTAAGCATTTCCAGCTCCATTTTGTTGGGCCCCCCCACCCCCCCTTTCCCCTTTTGATTTGTCGTGGTGTGCGGCCCCTTCCATATTGTCTTCTTTGTCATTTTCTCAATGAAACATTTTCGGCCTTTGTTTTTTTATGTTCCCAAAAAAGGATTTGACTGGCCATTTTTTTAATTAAGTTTTTTCGTTTTCGACATCAAGCATCAATAAAGTTTAAAAACGATTTTTTTGTGTGTTGATTTTTTTGTTTGTTTAAGTGCAAGCCGTTGATGGCTTCATTTTTTTGTTGTTGTTGTTGTTTTTGTTCAACAATAAAATTTGCATATTTTAAATGAGCCATCAACCGACTCAACTTGACTTGAAAAGGAGATGAAATATTCGAACAGTCGAGAGAGTTGACTGCCGCTGCCGGCTGCTTCCTTATGCAGCCGGGCCAAGTGGGGCAAAAGGAGAAACTAATTATGATTCGAAGCGAAAACAAAAGGCTTTTTAATTAACCACTTTTATCCAAAACAAAAAAACATTCCAAATTAAGTTTAAAGTGCCCCCCCCGACTGATTCATTGACAATTTAATTAAGTGTGTGAGAGTAAAGGGCTTAAAGCCGAAGCTTCTAATCGGCACGTACCGCAAGTCATATTTCAGTAAAAGTTAATATTTTGGTTCTAATTTTGATTTTGGGTTTTAGGGTCTTCGGTTTCCTTGATTTTTATTATGGAATATTGGTACGTTTCCCCCGATCTTTAAAAAATCTTTAAAATGCAAGGTCTGGATCTTTCTATCGGTAACAAAACAAACACTTGACAAATATTCGCTAAATGTTCGCTAACGTGCTTAAAAAAGAGCCTTCGGCGCAGACCCGGCGGTTCGTTTTGAACTCGGGTGGGGGGGTATTCGATCGTGTTTTTTGCGAGAAGTGTGTTTTGCATCGATTTAAAATATGCCGATAAAACAAAACGCTAGATAAAATATGTCTCGGTTTTATAGCTTGATATTAGCTTATCTTGCTCCACCATATCACAACACTTAGAGAAAGTCAAGAAATTTCGTTCATCAATCAAGAATTTTCGGTGTCAAGTGTTTAATAATCCTAAAAATACTTGATTTAGGTACGAAATTCAAGAACGTTTCTTAAGCGTGAATTTATTAAACTCAAGAATTTCTTTTAAAGCTTAATATAGCACTGTTTTAGGCAAAATAAAGCTGGAATGCAAACCGCTCGCGAATTAGGGCTATTTAGGTTAAGTGGTTCACATTGGTTTAACCCACCGGTTCGGTTTATAACATGTTTTTAGAGCTAAACGCACCATGGTTTCAATTCGGTTCAGGGGATAAATTGACCTTTGTTTTGAAGCTAAAAAATATATATGCACAGAAAAAAATATGATTCATTTGTGTAGATCCATAAAGATCTTATAATATTTATTCCAAAAGGATCTAAATGAAGCGTATTTTTTTTTGTGCAGATAATTTAAGTGTATGAAATGTAAACTCCTTGCAATTCCAGTAAGTTCAAGATTCTTCTTGCTTCTCCAGCAATTTGAAAAATACCTCATTCTGTAGATAGATTGTTTGGACCTTTTAAACATTGATCAGATGAACGTTTATTGAGCTAAAATCAAAACAAATACCCGCATCCGTGATGGGCAGCACTCTCACAGTTCGTAGAATCTGCACTTAAAAGTTGTTGGTTATATAAAAATTAAGTAATAGCTTTTGTTGTGTGTGTGTTCAGTGATTGAAAAGGTACTAATTTTTCTGACCTAGGAGAGGTACAAGGTAAATGTAAAAGAATATTTCTAGATAAGGTATAAGGTATCCGGAATTTGTAGATCCTATAGGTAAAGGGACTAAAACGGTGCCTTGACTTAGTCGGGATTTACACCATGAATCAAACTTCATGAAGTTTTCTTAGTAGGCGTGGAATTTAGAGAAAATCTTTGTCCTTTTAAACGAATAGTATTAAAATACATTTAAGTCTCTCGCCTACTAAGAAAACATCATGAAGTTTGCTTCATCATGTAAATCCCGTCTTAGATTTCTAAGATTTCTAAGTAGGCGAGAAATTTAAATGGTTTTCTATACTACTTGTTTAATAGGTCTAAAAGGATTCCCCTAAATTTTTCTTACTTCATGAAGTTTGCTTCATGGTTTAAATCCCGTTATAGTCTCTAAAAATATAGTTCGTTGACTTTTTATTATTAACAAATATTGGAGTCCTGGAACTTATTTCGGGCTCGGATAACGGAAATGATGGGACGGTATTTTTAAGAGCAAGTAGGATAAAGTACTTTCCAGGCAGACTTAAAGAAAACAAAATTATTGTAAAAGTACGACCTTGAGCCAGTTTAAACAACATTGGATTATGCAATTTAAGATGAGGTCTTTAAATGAAGGTAGCAAATAGGAAGGCGGCAAGCTACTATTTTAAGATTTAAATTTGGCGGAGTTTTCAAGCTTAAAAAATACTTGCATTTATCTCTTATTTACCACAATTTTCTTATTTTCTAAACATTCTTTAATCAGCCAAAAAATATTTACGAAACTTAAGTACCTTCCCTTATATATGAAAATTTGAACCTAGGTAAGGTGAAAGGTATTCGATTTTTTTAATACCGAGGTAAGGTAAAAGGTACACAAAATTTGTATCTAGGTATGTATCTATAGGTTCAAATACCTAGGTACTCCCCAGCACTGTGTGAGGTTAATCGGTTACTTTGATTTTTAATTTCAATGACTGATTTCTTCAAGCAACGAAAATCCATTAAATTGAAAAGAATTTAATACAAAGATATTCAAATTTATTAATGTAGCATCATTCATCAGCAACCCTATATAAACTTTGGAAGTTACAAGTTATAAGTTATTTGCCCTTATAAGTATGCTATGTTTTTAAATATAAGTAATTAAGAAAATATACATTTACATACATACAAATAAGTAGCCTTAAACTTATTAATTAGGTATACCAAAATTCTGAGTGAATCTGTCGGAATCGGCCGGATCGGATGACTATATCATATAGGAGGGATCGGTCCAAAAACTAGTTCTAGTCAGAAAAACTTTTTTGTTATCAATGGTAGCGTTACCAATCGTGGTATATATTAGTTTTATATGCTTCCACAATTCTGAAAAAATTTATTAAATTCGGATGACTATAACATATAGCTGCCATAGGAACGATCGGTCTAAAAACTAGGTCTAGTGAGAAAAACTTTTATGTTAACAATGGCAGCGTCTTTAAAGAACTGCAAGGGTAGCATTCTATTTTTTTTAGAACAAATCGTTTTGCTTGTTTCTAATTGACTTTAGTCTAATGAAAGTATCTGTGTTAAATTCCTTGCATACTTGGAGATTATATACCCGATTTTTTTAAAATCAATTAGGGTTCGCTATTGCCGAAAAATACAAGCCTATTTCTGCCTTTGGATCGACCGAATTTCTAACAAATCTTAATCTTGATTAACCAAAGTAACCTAGTCCGGGTCCTAAATGTCCGTACTTATGAATTGTGTGATCCTTTATATATTATTTATTATCGAAGCACAAAGTCTGAGAAGGATTAAATCAATGTTTGGAAAATCTCCCTATCAACTAGATATAGAAATATGCCCAGCGCTAGCGACGACAGCACACCGACAGCATAAGCTCGTTCGAGCACCCACAACCGAAGAAGAGAGAGAAGAATCTCAAGATGCGTTGTTGTATTTGCTTATGGCTCTCGAGTATGCCGCGAGCTCTGACTGTGCCTTTGTATGCTCGCGATTATACAGGCTAGCTGAGCAACGCCAAAAAAACCCTACTCCACCACAACCGCCAAGATAACTAAATGCTAAGCCAAATTTATGTATTGCGCATTTACATAAATAACAATCACAATCAAAATTACAAGTGAAATCTTTATTAGTTTTAGATACGATTTTTAGCTACTCAAAATAAGTTTCTCCTTCTGCTTTATGCTCCCTGCCTTTGCCACACACCAACACACTTTGTCTTCTACTGCTTTATGGCAAATTAATAACCCAAAAAAAAAACCAAACAAATTCCAAATAAACCATAAATTTTATTAATTTCAATAGCCCATGACTAAGAGGAGTGGATCGAAGAGTGAGACGAGATCTATTCATAAAACTGATCGGCGGCCCACAATGGGCAACGATTCAGAAGTTTTTGCACCGCACCCAATTATCATAAAAAAAAAAAAAAAACAATTTGGAATTGGAAAAACCTTTTTGTTGCTCCCACAGAAGTGACAACAAATTTAAAATTTACGAAATAAAAATTAAAATTAAATAAAGACGAAATCGGAGAGACAATAGAAACTGAGACCAAAACGCCAAACAAACGAAATTAGCATACAAACTGAAATGCATATAAAATGAGAAGCGATACTTTTATACTACGAATGCGGATTCATTGATAGATTGTCTAACGGTTAAAAAATAGAAACATCAAATTTATGCAAAGTGCCGCACTTGAGGCGAGCAAAATAAATCAGACAACGTGGGGAAAATCCCAAAATCCAAAATTTACCTTGAATGAAGTTGGCATTCGAGTTTAACTTGACAACTAAGGCAACTTCTGTCTGTCCGTTTGTCTGGCAAATGAAGACGAAGATGAAACAATCGTCATCAACATTTCGTATATATTTTGCGCAGCTGTTGACAACGCCTGACTGCGGTGGCGGTGGCGGTGGCTGTTGCGGTCCAGTTTCATCATTATAAAGAAACCAAAAAAAATAAGGAAAATAAAAAACCAAACAAATCCCCGAGTTGGTGACGCCCACGTCTTTAACATTGTGCTGGCAGCATCACACAAAATTTATGTGACCGCATCGCTGCCGTATGAATTTTTAATTTTTCACAAATGTTTTTGTTGCCGCGCTGCTGCGGCCGCTTGATATTTCTTGGCCTTTTTAATTTTGGCAATTAATGAAATTTAATACTTTTGCGCACTGTCTGCGCCAACAACAAAAAATCCGTGTTTTTTTTTTTGTGAATTCTGATTATTGCTTATCGAATATTGAGAAAGTTTTTGGGAAAGATTTTGAAATGAAGCGAATTTGTTTGTTTTTTGTTGTCTAAAATTTTTAGAATTTAAACTATGGGGACACGAAAATCACTAGATAAAATAAAATTGATTAACTTTATATTTTATTATATATATTTGAATTATAATGCCAGTCCTTGTGTATTTGTTGGCAAGGGAACAATTGGTCAGTTGGAACACTTGTACTCAAAATGATATATCTTCGTTGAAAAAAATCGCAGAATTATTTGGAATAATTTATTTTAAAGCTAAAGAATATATCTTTCTAATAATATTAAGGGAGACAAAACAATTGTATAGCTTGCCCTCAAAACATTCCTTAAAATGCTCAAAAAAAGGCACTTTTGCTAACTAAAGGCACAAATTACCAAAAATCCTAACGTGATGGACATGAAAATCATTTAGAACCACCAGCAATATTTCTATAAACTGGACCATGTTGCCTAGTATTTCCTTTTTTTTTTTTGGTAGATTTTGCTTGATTTTTTGGGAGTAAGAAATAACCCGAATAAAAAAAAAAAAAAAATCCTTGTCTGTAAGTAGAACCCACGACATCGGTATTCTAGGAAACGGTCTAGCCATCTACGCTTTCAGCTTAACAGAGAGCTTAACATATGACTGGGTTCTGTTAAATTTTATTCGTCGAGTTATTTCTCGAGTAGATAAATGGTCGAATGCGTTGAGATGCGACCGTTCGACTTTCAAGTGTGTATGTTTCTGAAACAAAAACGGTTGCTTAGCAGAGTAGACATATCAAAATGGTGGGAAAAAATTCAACAACATTTCTAGTTCTATTTAATTATCAAAAGTGGTTTTCTCTGCACCACCCACATAAGTAAGTATTGAACGTTTGTTTTCTGGGGTAAAGTTTATGATGAATCTGCTCAGGAGTCTAAATGCTAAGAATTATGCTATTAAGATCTAAATCTGGATTAAGATATTTAATGGAAGATTAAAGCTTCGTTAGAAAAAAATCAAGAATACTTATATTTAAGCAAATTCTCTGTAAATTTCAAACAGATCCGGTAAATATTTTCGAAGATATTCCCATATTTGTAAGCTCGCTTTAGGGCTACAGACACATAATCTTCTTCTTCTACACATGACTATCTGACTTTACCAACTGATTTTGCTAAAGCCGTATTAAAAATTTATGAAGATCTTAACCTCAAAAAATTATTGGTAAGAGGTGTAGGTGATTTTACACAGAAAAAAAATGCAAGTTTTAATCAGTGGATATAGAAAATAACTCGGAAAATCATTCCGCGAAGGAAGAATGGTTTATAGCTGCTGATGATGCAGAGGATATCATTGTATGGCGCTGGAATAGATGACACCATGTAATTTAAAGAAAACAATATTTAACTATGAACTTTAAACACGTTTTTCTCAAAACTTTGTTTATAAAGTTGGTGATGACTACATCTCAAAAACGGCTGAACCGATCGATTTGAAATTTTCACCCAAATTTCTGAGATATATTCTACGGGAATTGATCAAAGGATCATAATTTCTAGTTTTTAAATCATTTTTCAGGAAATTACGCTAAAGATCATTTTCCAATCTGTTTAGTAGTTTGAATGCTACAAGCTAAAATATTTCGAAAAAAATCGATTTTTTCTCAAAAACGTGCAAATTTTGTTTTCCTAAAATCTGTAAAAGGCTGAAACTGATAAAAATAAATAGTTTTTTTCTTTTGTTCTTACGAATAGCACTTCTACGAAGAAAATAAGGCATTGGTTCAGAATATCTATAGATAAATAAAGGAGCTGTGAGCAATTAAGTACAAGTACTAACAGTCAAATTTCATTGTTTTATATATTTATTAGAAAATATTTTTATTTTTTCTTCTTTTTTGGCCTTGCTCTTAATTTTCTTCTTTATTGGAACTCTTACATTGAGCAAAAAGCAAAGTAAAAAAAAAAATTTTTTAATAAACACGTAAAATAGTCAAATTTGACCCCTAGTTGTTTCACACAATTGCTTACAACTTCGCTATTTATCCACAGATTTTCGTTATCAACGCCTTATTTTCTTCGTAATAAGGCAATTTGTAAGAATAAAAGAAAAAACAATTTTTTGATTTTTATTTTCAACCATTTACAGATTTTAGAAAATCAAATTTTTCACGTTTTTGAGAAAAAAAATATTTTTTTTCGAAATATTTTTGCTTCTTACTTTTAAACTACTAAACCGATTGGAAAATATTCTTTGACTAGATTATTGGGAATTGCATAACCTTTTGATTAATCACTTGCTTGACTTCATCTAAAGTTTGTAACTCGAGATATGACTTAAAAGGTATGGGTACCTACCGAAAAACTAGAAAAAAATTCTAACTCAAAAACGTATCCATACAAAACTTTTTTAAATTCATTTTTGAGTTCAGCATTCCAAAATACATCATTAAAAAAATCATGGCTTCAATGGGTCTTTTTCGCTGTAAACTAGTGTTAGTTATTGGCATGCTTAGAGCTTTACAAGATTTTTACAAATCTTCGATAGGGCGCAAAACTTAAATCATTTGTACTAACGACGAAGTTGAGTTTTACGTACTGTTTTTACCGTACTTACCTATTTTCTTGTTTGGTTAATGTAAGTACGGAATTTAGTACGGTATATTGAAAACGTAACTTAAGAGATATTGAGGAATAATCCCCCTTACTTATTATATAAAAAAAGTATTAATTTTACATTGAATAAAAAAAGCTACATGTTTATGTTATATGTTTATGTGATCATTAAGTTTAAGATGATTTTTCCATCAGAAAAAAATTAAATAAAAATTTTCTGAATTTTCTAGCGGGACGGAAGTCCCATGGAATTCTAAATTTTATGTGATCGGGACAATATTGAATTATAATATCATCGGAACGGGACAGGATTTAGTTAAAAATTTGGATCAGTACGGGATGGAAGTAAAAGTGAATTTAGGAAGGGTGGGAGTGGATTGAATTTTCTGCCAGCTGTCGCTTTTAAATTCTTCTTCTAAAGAGCGAAAATAAGTTCTTAAATCAAGCTTAAGGATCGATTGATATTTTTTTAAGAGATCGATTTGTTGATCTGTTGTTCACTCCCATTCTAGGCGTATGCTGCGCCTATTTGGGCTTGATTTGAATTCAATCTTCCCCCCTCTCTGTCTCTCTCTCCCTCTCGCTCTCCCACAAAATAGAGCAGACTATATTCGTAGCATTGGTTTCCTGTCCCGCACTTGGCATAAATTGCATTATTATTAGGCTTATTTGATATGCGCCGACGACCAACGACGAGCGTCGCTGCAATTTCACTGCAAAAGCTCAGCCAAGCAACAATAACAACAGCAACAACAACAACAAAACCAAAGGAACCCAGTCAGAGTAAACTTGTTGTTGCTGCACATAAAGCCCCAAGAGCCAACTACTGTTCATTTCCCACGGTAGGATTCGGATGCCATTCCACTGAGACGGAGACGGAGATGGAGACGGAGACTGAGTGACTGGCAGGCGGCCGAAGTCGAAGTCGAAGTCGCTAAGTTCGCGAGTGGTTTGGTGGCTCGAATCGGGGCTGGAGCTTCGGCTGGGGCCTCGTGGTGGGAGGCAGCTGGGACAGAGCGAGTACGCAGATGAGTTTCATTTTCTCATTGTTTAGCTGCCGCTGCTGCTCCGAAAAACCAAACCTGTTGCCCGTTTTTCAACTTAACGTTGAATGAACAAAAATATTTTTGTTGCCCGCTGGCCAAAATAAGAAGAAACAAAAAAAAAAAACAATACCAAATCGTGAGGGGATCTCTTTGCATACATTTTTACTTGTATATATATATACATTTGTATATACCGAAGTTATGTGGGGGAGCTGGGAGTTTTTTTTTTTTTTTTCTAGCGCCACCTGAAAAATGGCCAAAAAACTCAATTGTGTATGTGAATAACCATTCCTACTCGCATTTCTAAGCGGGCACCCAGCGGGGTGGCTACTGGAAGCACGATCCGAAATTTGTTTTGTCATATGCAAAGTCCCATAATTTATGATCTAATACAAAGATGAAAACTTTCAGGGCTTCCTCTCGCTCCATTCATTCCAAAGAAATTCATTCAAAAAAAAAAAAAAAAACTTTTGGGTGGACCGCTCGCTGTGCCCGTTATCATCAGTCTCTCTCTCGGTTTCGCTGAGACCTCCTCCATTGCTCATCATGTGAGTGACGCCGCCGCCGACGCCGCCAACATCGATTTAAATGCAAATCAATGTAATAAAACATTTTTTTTTTCGATGTGTGCGATGTGATACTTCTAGGCTATTAATTTCAAATTGAATTTGTGTTTAAGCGGGCTCCGTTGTGGTTGTTGTTGTTGTTTTTGTTGCTGTTGAATTTCTGTTTTGGGTGACACCTACGCAGGGCCACGGAAGTTCATGTGGCGCTTAGGTGGAGCAAACTTCCAAACAAAATCTATTGTTATGGAGGTGAAAAGAGTTTCCCCAATAACTAGACACCTTATCAAGCCTGGCCATTAAAAACCTTTGGGTTGTCTTTTTTTCGGTTGTGTTGGCAGTGGGTAGAGTGTGCGCCTACTGTGCGGGTAGACCCGCTTATCCAATAAGAAGTGATTTTTTCTCAAAAACTTTTACCTAACCTTGTCACCTTCACCAGCTATTGGCGAAAATTAAAAAGCACGGAATCCAACATATTAAGAGAATTTATAATTACTTATTGAGTATTTAAGTGCATTTTGGAAAGTCACCGACTTTTTTTTAATTAAATTTGAATATTGCTTCTGTCAACTACAACCTCGTAACTTTTTAAGTAGTTAGAATTTTCAAAAAATCCAAAATACAATAATTTTGCATTTTCGGAATGTACATATATTTAAGTATATTCTCTGAAAATTTCAGGCAGATTCGGTAAATATTTACGGAGATATTCCCATATTTGTAAGGACGCTTTAGGGCTACAGACAAAATATCTCCTTCTACACATGAATATCTGACTTTACCAACTGATGTAGCTAAAACCGTATTCCAAATTTATGAAGATCTCATCATAGAAAATTTTTTTGGAAAGATATGTAGGTGCTTTTACACAAAACTATAATAAAAGTATTAAGCAGGTTATTACTACGTTTATACACACAAAATGTATCATGATAAATGCCCCTAAAAGTATGCATACTTTAATAATTATCTATTTGAACAAGTCGGCTATGGAAGAGTCATACATAATTTACATTGTGCCTTTTTTCATATTGTCTGAAAAAATTAATTTGTTCAAGCAAATATGAAAGAAAAATTTTCCTTAATTATTCCTTTTCATGAACATAGCATACTTTAAAGGGCATTTATCATGATACATTTTTTATGTAAAAACGACGTACATATGGAAGATAACTCAGAGTATCATTCTAAAAAGCAAAAATGGCTCGTCGACAAAACCCACTTGACCTATTAGAAGCTGCTGATGCTGCAGAGGGTCTCATATTATAACCTTGTTACCAACAACATCATGTCAGTTAAAGAAACAAAATTTTACTAAGTGGAAACTTTTTTTGAAACTTTAAGTGCGATTTTCCCAAAACGGTGTTTTCAAAGTCGGTGATCACTAGATCTTAAAAGCGGCTGAACCGATTGTTCAAAAGATTAAGATTTACGATAGTTATTTACATTTTATAAAAAAAATATTTCTCAAACATTTTGGCCGGAAATTTACATTTTTGGTTTACAGTTTATCATTAAATGCAATTTCGACTATTCCTTCGATCGTTCGGTTTTTTGATTTTGCATATTTTCAGATCGAATTTGTGATTTAAGCACTGCAATGAGTAGGCCATTTTGTGTTTTTTTAAACATATTTCTCCTGGCCTACTAGGATTAACTTTAATCTAAATAAAACCTAAAATACGCTGTCTACTTTATAAGTATTAAAATAGCTTGTTTCAAACTTAATTAAGTGAATTTATAATCCCGAAACGAACTTCAAATGAGAATTTTATTCTTAGACTTGGAAATTATATTTAACCAGATAACCACATAAACTAAGTCTCCACTGGTGATGTCAGCTTGTTTTTCAGTAAAACATTTGGTTTTTAGAAATTTATTTTCTCAACTAATTACCGGATAAGTAAATTGACTACCCTGAATACCACAAATTTCTTTTAAATTTTGAAATTCGCAATCTTATTAAAAATCCCATGTTTATATAATTATCTACATATTAATTAAGCATAACCGACAACCGGAAAAAATTTGATTCAAATGGTAAGCCCGGAAACCGTTTCGGTTTCTGAATAGCACAAAGCTTCAAGAAATTTTTAGAATCGGCAGCTCAATGCTGCATATTATTCTAAGATCGTTTTGTCGAATTTGTTGGCATATTTTAAGTTCATATTACATATATAAAATACCCTAGTTAAAGAAAGAAAACTTTTCACCATGTTAAGGTATTAAATAAAGATTTGCAAAGAACTTATCGAATACCTTATAAAGATTGAAGCAGTAATCAATATATATTTGACGATTTTTGTGACTCTTAGGTTATCACAAATTTTACTTTTGAAATTAACGAACCTTAATTTCCTTGTTGGCAAAACTTGATACTTTCCAATCCAGTTACAGACCAAAACTTCAAATTTAATAGAGTAACAATTTTTTACGGAAACTTGTGCTTTGAAGTTGAAGACCAAAAAATTTTATCACTGAATAGTTGATTCGATATTAAATTCCAAATTTCTGTTAGATATATTTAAATTTAGGCAGTAGTTCTTTTTATCATGAAAATAGCGACAAACTCAATATAAAACAAGTAAGAAAGGCGGTCAAGCCCGACTGTTTTGTATATAACTAAAAACTTTGAAGTGTGGGGCCTCACAAACTGTGTAAGTGCTGCCCAGCGTATTTATTTGATTTACTTACAATCTTTCAACTGATCTGGAAATGATGTAAAGTGGATCGATATAAATTTCTAGAAGGTCCAAACAATCTATAGTCAAACTTGTGGAAGATATGACGGTATAGAGTAGAGATGGGCACGGAACAGGATTCCCGCTGGGAGTCCCGAATTTTCTCGAAATTCAGTAGATTTAAAAATATTTCTGACCTGCCCGAGGAAGCATTAAAATTCGAGATATGGGGGATTCTATTATTGAAATTGATTTGTTTTTTATTTTGATTTGGCCGAACTTTTAAATTTTAGAAATATATTTAGTGACAAAAATTATTTTCCCACAATAAATGGATGGAATCTGTGGCCAAAAATGGGAGCCCTTAGTCTTTCTTTGCTTACCTTATTTTTGGTATATTTGAGAAATTTCTCCAACCAAAAGTTTTGATCCTGTGGCAACATTTCTCTGTTGGTTTTCATCCTTACACGCGCATTTCAGTTTTTCCCTTAACCATACAAATTTCAGTTATTTGGGAAAAACCTTTTAGCACCTTTGGCAGGCCGCAGAGCAAAAATCACAACAAGTTGCGGGCTAGCCACAGAAACCGGGTACCGGGTATCGGCTTATCAGGCAAGTGGGCAAACAATAGCGATCCGAGGATGCGCGCGCGCGTGCGTTTTGCTTGGGCAGGCCAACACCTTCGTGTACGGCTCATTGCTTTTGGGTTTGATTTAGTTAAGTTTGGTTAGGTCATGTGGTAGTTGCGGCATCGTCATCGGCGGCTCTTGTCATGTTACGTGAGCTATGAACGATAGTGTCTTATCTGATCAGGATCGCGCCGGTGCCGGTGTGTGTGTGAGCAGCGAGGAGCAGATAACAAAGAGGTGATAATTGACCGCCCTATTTGGCTAAGCAACCAATTACTCTATACGAATCTTATCAGAGCTCGTCCAAAAAAAAAAAAACGGGGCAATCAAATCAAATACACCAAACAGGGCGGGGCAACGCAACGTAGGTGGTCGGAATCCCTTGCATGAAAAACTAACAAACGAGGTGTGAAATGTGCCTGGGATATGCTAAAGAGAGATCTTTGTGGTCTAGTTTATATTTATTATTATTACATCATTTTGTTATCAACTATTTGTTTACACCAGATCCGTGCCCTGAGTTTGACGCACAATATCCTGATCGTAGGCATGCACCAGCAGCGCCACCTCCAGATTCAATTGGGCTATGTCCTCTTTGAGTTTTAAAATGGACTTTTTGATCTGCTGAACGGAACCTGAAAGGGTAAAGAGAGGGCAGAGACCAAATTTGATCCTTATTAAAAGATGTTAGGAGTCGAGTATTTACCATTGATCAAACCGCAAGAAACAGATTAAAACACGATTAACAAAAAAAAAAAAAAACAATAAAGATTAAAAAAATAAAAAGTTGTTTCATAAGACAAATTTTGAGACCGATCGGTTGTATAACAGCTATACATTATATCCTATTATTCTTAATATGTCGGTGCTTTTCATCAAATTTGGTGCTATTATTTCTTTCGCTCAATTTCCTTATTTTTTCGTCAAGTTCCTTAAAAAATTTTCAAAAGTGTTAATGAAACTCTGATTTTTTACATTCCTAATTTTTTAGAGTCTTTTCTTTCTAAAAACGTATTCAAAGGTTTCTAAAACTATCCTTGAAAAATTTGATCCTGTTAATGCTCGAAAATGAAATCGGTAAATGAGGTTATGATCAGAATTGATGTAATTCTGGACCGTACCTCAAACAAGACAAAAAACATTATTTTACTATTTTATTTACTCTAAACTAGAATTAAAACTTAAATTGCCGTCAATTTTTCAAAAAAATTATTGAAAAATATGATTGAGGTACGGGCCAAAATTACATATATTCTAATTATAACCTAAAAAATAATTTAATTAAAAGAAAAAAAAAGTAAAAGTAGTGTGAATAAAAAAAAAAAAAAAAAAAAAAAAAAAAAAAAATATTACTTTCATAAATGTTACCGATTTTATAAATTTTCGATAACCTGGAGTCCCGGAAGCATGGGGCATGGTGTATACCTCATTATTTTTTTCTACGGAATCTACCACCACTGCACCTTTTATTTGAGACCTTTATTGGTAGGCCGATAACTTTTTTGAACAGCCCAGGGGGGACAGGGGAAACCACTAAGTTCTTTTTAAGATTTTAGGCTTTATTGTGAAATAGTTGTTATATATCTGTTATTTAAAGTGTTTTTTGTGATTGGTCACCACTTGTTCCTATAAATATAAATTATATGACTGATGGTTGTTCTGGAATTCCCATTTTCCTCGTCATTCGATGAATAGTTAGGACTCATTTCTAATGATTTAGGTACCCAAATCCATTTTTACACTTTTTTTGAACGTCTGATGCGTACCGATTCTTTGAACGCATCAAGGGACGTAATTTTTTTTCAACGTGGTATCTGTTTGCTATCTGAAAGATGAGAAAAAAAAAATTGCACTAACTCACGATGGACAATATTTAGGTTGAAAAAAAAAATAGTTGCACTCATAACTCTCGAATTAAAACCTCTAAGTTGTAAATAAAAAAAGCAAAAATCTTTGACCCCTCCTCTCTTCTTTTTTTTTTTTTTCTTCCTTTTTATTTGTAATATTTTTTTTTAAAAGTCTTTCTTCTGGATATATTGCAACAATTAAATGAACTTTAATTAAAAAAAAAAGTGAGTCTCTAGCATGCTTGGTTTGGAAGCAGTGGTCAATATAAAACTGATATAAGGCGGTGGCCTATTCAAGTGGCGGTAAGTGTATGTAAGGAGTTATTCGCAGTAATAATTTGCCATTTTCGGAATATATTAAAGTATATTCTGAAAAAATTGTAAGCCGATCCGGTAAATATTTTCGGAATTTGTAAAGACACTTCAAAATCCGCAAATCATTCAGTGTGGCTCTAAAATAAATTGCAATAGCGGCTTACATCGCAGCTAAAATATTGAATTAAGATCACATTAAGACATCTCTATTGTACCTGATGAACACAATGGACCACAATTGACCCCGCTGCCCATACTAATGTCAACAAGATTAAAGAAGATCAAATGGTGTTCTCCAGATTTCAAAAACGGCTTAACCGATCAATCTAAAATTTTTCCAAAATCTTCTCAGATGTATTCCCCAGGGATTAATCGAAGAAATAAGATTTACGATCATTTTTCTATATTTTTAAACAATTTTTCCCGTAAATGTTGGTCGCAAATTCAATTTTAATTTTACTATGTCTCCATTTTTCCAAAAATTATAAGATTGAATATTTCTTTGATTAATCCCAAGATTCATCTATAACTACAAAATCAACTATTTTTTGAGTTCGGATAATCCAAACCAGAGAAACATAATCAACGCCCAAATTAACATTTTTCGGAAAACTACCATCGGACATGACCTGTCCCCTTCGCTCCATCTCCTCCTTTTTCAGCTCCTGCTCCATTATGACCTCATTCAGTTGTGTCATTTGCTTTTCCGTATCCGTCAGAACCTGATTCTGGGCATATTGTAGACTGGACAACTCGATGGATAATTCCTTATATTGCTGAACCAATGGCTGAAGTTCATTATTTAAATGTTTCTCCCGGCTCTCAATTTTCTCCAAACTAAAAGTGAATTCACTATGCAGTTTCTTCAGTTGATTTTGAGTGGATTCGGATGTATCGGCTATATTGGATTTTAACAAGTCCATTTGACTAATATGAGAGCGCCAGTCACGTGCATCGGTCTTGACAAAGACCTTTAAATGCTGAAGCACACGTTCCATTTCCAAATGCCATTCCTGATGGTCACTTAGACGCGAGTTAAGATCCTGTGAGTGTTCATCCAAGACACCTTGGACTTCACCTATGGAACGACGTTTTTGGGGACGATTGAGCCAATTGAGTTGCTTAAAATTATGTGCCTCCAGCTCTAGATCGCTGTCATCACTCAAGGCGCCAGAATTTTGTTCATCTTCCAATTTTTCCAAAATAATTTCAGCATTATCCTCAAGATAGTCACCCAGGAATTCCTCCTCCTGGGTAATATGCAAACGCTGATAAGATAATTTGGTGACCTTGAGGGCTTGAGTGGCCAAAATATCCAAGACCATGAGGCAAATGTGTCCAGCTCCTTTTATAAGCTTATTGGCGGGGAAATCTAGGGGCACATCCTGAAATAAAAAAATCCATTTAAAGAGTTTTTTTTTAACTGTTACGACTTACAATATCCTCCAGAATTTGCATGATCTTGGCTATGACCGTATGCGGATCATCCGATTCCTGTGGCCTGTCCATATCCTTGCCCAACTTTTTGCATAACCACCAACAGATTAAAGTAAACATATAAAACTGTTCACCCGGATTGGTGGCCTTGACAAAGTAGAATCTGGACAAGGGCTTCAGTTTGAATTCTTTCAACAAATGTTTCTCATAGTTGAGTAATTTCAGTTTTTCCAACAAATCATCCGATTGAAAGTTTTGCAATTGTTGGGTTTTTTCGGTCTTTTCTTCTTGCTGCATTTTTGTGAATATGATTAAGCAAATGGAAAAACAATTTGTTATTATTTTGTCTCCTTGGCAACCAGGAGAACGTCAACAAATAGTACAGCGCAGCCGCTTGATTTATTTTTATGGAATATTCATTTAATTAGGTTTTATTTCGTTTTGTATTTTAATAAAATTAGTTAAATATTTTAGAATTTTGTTTACAGTTTTATTACAAATTAACGGAACAATTTTTCAAATTTTGCGCCCTTTTCTAAAAGCCAACAGGTGGCGTTTTGTATAACAGTCAAATGTTTGAATTAACAGCAGACTGTTAACTCTGAAAGTTTACATTAGAGATGAGTGTGTGCTAAAGATGTCTAAGCCATTTGGATTGAACCAGTTGGATTGAACTAGCACAGTGGATTGAACCAGTTGGATTGAACTAGCACAGTGGATTGAACCAGTTGGATTGAACTAGCACAAATGAACTAGTGTAAGCAGTGTGACCGCATGCGTTAAAGGAACGAATACTGAAAAAATTTATCGATATCGATATGTCAAATAATTATTAAGCGTCACTTTGCTCCTCAATTTAAAATTTTTGTTTAATTAATTAAGCAACAACAAAAATGTTCAATAATTTGGATTTAAATGCTTTAGGCATCGACGACATTGTAGAGGAGTACAAAATCCTGCACAAACGTCATCAGCAGCTGAAAGAGCAAAGCGAACAGGATGCACAAAAAATTCATGAACTCAAACGAAATTTGGACACCGCTTTGGCCGCGGAGGCCTATCTAACCCAAGAGCTAGACCAACTCAGTGGACAGACGGCAGAAACTCAGCCCAGTGTGGAACCCAAAGAACTGGAGGAGTTGAAAAGAAAATACAAAAATTTGCTACAAGAACATGAAGTCCTACAACTGGAACACGAAAGTAAACAGCAGGAGGCAAGCCAACTAAAGTTAAAGCTGGAGCATGAGGAGCGTGAACTGGAAATGCAGGTGCATGCCAGGCTAAGCAATGTGCATGAAGAGTGTCAAATGCGTTTCAATGCACAGGAACAGGCAAATGCAGAGTTAATGCAAAAACTGGAAGATTATGAGGAGATTAAGATAAGGCAGACTTTTGAGATGGCTGAAAAGGAGGTGGGTTAAAAGCACCTGATAAATGTATAAAATTAACTAGATGTATAAAATTCTTATAGAAAAACATAGACATACTGCAGGATCGGGTGAGCTGCCTGGAGCAGAATCTCAATTGTAAGCGCGATGAACTGGAGGAGAAACTGCAACTGCTAGAGAGCTGTCAGGAACAATTGGTGGATGCCAATGCCAAAATTGCTTTGATAACCAGTGCGCCCGAACATAATGGTAAACTGGTTAAACTTTTTACTCTTCATGTCTCTTAAAAAATGTTCCTTTGGCAGATCGCAAGGGCAACTCCTTGTTTGCCGAGGTGGATGATCAACGTCAGTACATGAAACAGCTGCTGGCTGCCCAAAAGAAAAGCTATTTGGATATGAAGAAAACCTATACGGAAAGTAAATTTGAAATACATCGCCTAAAGCGAGAGAATATTGCCATGCACACCGAGCTACAGGCTTGTAGCACCATTTTCTGTAGTGCCGATAGAACCTATCAGAGTAAGTTTGGATAACCAAAGTTACAATAATAATTTTCACTTTTGTTCCAATCGTAGAAAAACTCAATGAACGCATACGCCAGTTGATGAGGCAAAACAATAGCCTGGAAAATCAATTGAATCTCTCCCAGCAACGTCTACGCGAGTTGGCCAGCGAGAAATCGGTGATTTGGCTTGATTCCATATTGGATTTCTGCAAGTATGAGTTGCCACAACGTCTTAGCCATGTGCTAGCAAGGCTTAGCAGCCAATTGTTAAGTCTTACCAGCTACAATTGGCTTAGTTTATAAGTTGATTCCAATCAAATTCATATTTAGACGCGAAACGGATGAACTGAAGGCGGAATTGCATAGCATGCGCATACAGAAGGCCAGCCTGGAGGAGCAGATGCGTAATGGGCAGCAGGAGATGGCGCGGTAAGCTTTAAAATGGGGAGAGAAAATTTTAATTTATACATTTTCCCTTACCAGTTGGCGGTTTGAGTCCCTTAAATCTCGTTGCGTGCTAATTGATCGCGAGAATATACTCACCGAGCATAAAATCTCATTTAAACCCATGCAGGCCATGGAGTTTAATATAAAGGAGGCGGAATTAAAGGCAGCCTTGCCACGCATTGCTCCCATAACAGCAAGTCCAGCTGCTAAGATAATCAAAAATGAAGTAATCGTTTTGGATACACCTATAAAGCCTAAAATTGAAGCCGAAGAGGTGGCCCCAGTTGGGGTAGTGGAAGAAACACCGCTTAAGGATAAAAGCGAGGCAGTTCCAACGGCTCTTATACAGCAAAAGGTGGAAGAGCTTGAAGCCGAACCTTTGTACAACTTGGAAGAGGCCAGTAAACCTATTCAAAAAGGAACTCCCATCAAATTTCGTTCAGGTCTAATGAAAATCAAACCAGAAGTTCCATTGCCGCCCGATCCAAACCTTCCAATAGATAAACCACTGGATGACCTAAAAGAGGCCTGTAAACCTGTCAAAAAGGGTACACCCATTAAATTCCGTTTGGGTTCCCAACAAACTCCCAGCGAAAGTGACTCAACTGAAAAAGAGGAGGAACTGGAACCCCTAGACACTGCAGTTAAGCCTCTCAAGAAGGGTACACCCATCAAACCGAGGCCAGGTTTCATTAATGTCAAGTCCAATGAGCAATTAATGGAACGGTTTAATTTAATGCCCGCTGCTTCTACACCCATCAAGCCGGTACAAGAAGATTTATCTTTACCCGCTAAACCATTGCGCAAGGGCACACCCGTCAAGGCCTTGTTCTCCAGATCTTCTTCGCCTCCTCCTCCCATGCAGGACAACACCAACCAAAATGTACGCTCTATACTTGTTAAAAAACATGATATCTTTGCGGAAAATTCCCAAAAGACGGTCAAATTTAGCTCCACTC
This sequence comes from Lordiphosa mommai, assembly GCA_018904225.1. Lineage (NCBI taxonomy): Eukaryota > Metazoa > Arthropoda > Insecta > Diptera > Drosophilidae > Lordiphosa > Lordiphosa mommai. The sequence goes on along the minus strand of JAEIFT010000501.1, from coordinate 93,550 downwards.
AACCTTTGGTTCATAATCTAAGTTCCTGTGAGGGACAAACTCCAGCCAAGTCCAGTAAAGAGAATGAGCAACCCACAACAGCAACAACAACTATCAATGGCCCAGACATTAAGCCAGCCATCAAGTCAAATGTCATTATACGACGCATAGTGGTTAGCTCCCGGAAGCCAACGAAATGATGAAAATAATGAAACCATCACAAATTCAATTTTATAAAAAAAAAACAGATGCAAAACTTTAATTAGTCTTAAAATTAGCAATTATTTACAAAACGAAAACCACGTAATATAATATACATATAATATAATAAAGAAAATTAACTAATTGAGAAAGGAAGACATCTTTGATTATAATTTGATAAACAAGTACTTTGATCAGGCATGCCCACAGTTTGCTTAAGGCAGAGCTGACACCGATACATATAAGGAAATCATTCGTCAAAGATAATGGAGAGAAACCGGTTATTACCCTGTGCTCGTCTGTGTGTCTATGGCTGCGAGCATTGCAAATACAATTGAGCTGTTAGAGCATAGGGGGCACTCCTTACCAAGATATTCGCATTCAAAAATTATGCGAAAAAACATTAAATTTGAGATTTTAGTGTGATTTAAAAAGTGCTTTAAATTCTTAAATTGAGAAAAAATTGGGTTCCCCTTAGAAGTCAGTTATACCCATGTGTTCTACAAATCCGCATTCGACCACAAAATCGACCCAACTTGTATGGGAATAGCGTCGTTTTTGGGGTCGAAAGCGATTTGTAGAACACATGGGATAGTCAGTGATTGCAAAGATACACATTTTTTTTTGCTAGGTAAGATTAACGGTATCCGGAATTTTTTGTAACTAGTACCTATAATTTAGCCTTTTAAAACATGGCTTAACCATTTATTTTATTCGTATTGAATATTAAAACCAAAACAATATTATTTCATAACGAATATTCGTAGAAGCATTCAATGATACGAGGATAGATTGAAAACTCATTTTCTTTAGTAGGAAACCGCAACTTTTTCAAAGAGAAAATAAATGTACTTTTCAACGTAACCTTTTAGAGTAATGCACTTTATTCAAATGGTCCTCCAGCTCTTTTATGCCTTCACAATAATAATATTGGTCAAGGTCCCTTAAATAGGCGCTCGATTCAAACATTACCCTCTTTATTTGACTGGACACAGTCTCAGGGGCAACAGCAGTCTAATATTTTATTATTAATTCCGACGATACGGAATTGCCATAAACTTCTCATCGCTCGATATTTGTTTTGAAAACAGAAATAAGACAATTCTGCGAACTTTCCAAAGTTCTTCACCACAAAATTAATCAGGGAGACCATACCTAATAAAACTAAATCAGCCGATGAACTATACCAATCAACAACATTTTAATTTGATTAAATAAGTGGCGTTTTCCTATACCTAGGGTAATCCCTAACACTGGTTATAGTAACTCTTAGTATTCACCGTGAAGCGTAAAGGTTCTGGACTAGAAAAGGTAGCTAACTTTCTTCAACTTACTAAATTTTTTGGCTCTAAATTCAAATCAGTTGTCCGTTTTTCCCAGATCCTCTTCTTAAAATGATATTTTAAGGCAACTCTTGGCACTTAAAAAATACAAATAAATTTGATCCAGTTTAGATTTGTATGTACTTGGGCCGAAGACTCAGATTCAGGAGCGTCTCGACTTTAAACAGATTATGAACTATTACAGGCAAACTTTCATATAGCGAAGAGTAAATAAATGATTCCTAAAATTAAAAAATTAAACAATAAATGCAAAATTCAGAAAATTAACTATATTAAGTGGGGTGTAAAGTAACCTCCTTGATCACTAGAGTGCGCTGCTATCGAAAAAAAAAGATTATGATGCCTTATAGTCTATTCATATTTTGGCAGACATGTCAAATTTTAGCGCGATGTAGCCCTAAGTTCTGTTTTGACAGCTGATTGTTGTTGATTGTTGTCCAGGTATTTAAACTGGTTCTGTACCGAACCCAACCACTATCTCAAGCTCCTAAACCGAATCCAAATCTGGTGGAATATGCTGAACCTAACTGAATATCGCAAAAGAAAATTGTTCTGTTCGGTTCATTTCATCAACGAGTTAGATGACGTAAAGCGCTCACCTTACGACATATGTAGTTGTTTTTAAATTAGGAAATTGTCTTTGGAAAATTAACTATTCGAAATGAGTTGCATCGTTTTAACCGTTCTCTTTCTTTAAAATTCCTTTTTTTGAGTCTTTCGGTTAGGTGAGGTTAAGCCAATTTACTGCCAACAAGGGAAGCCACAAATAGACCATCTATCAACTATCTGAAATTATTGATTCTTTTCTAAATTTCTTTATTTGATGGTGTTTCTTCACCTTTATCTAAATTAAACAAGAAGTGTATTTTATACAGCACTATTTAGCTTTTGTAAAGTTATTGGTAAGTGCTTTTTTCGATTAATCAATATCCAGACACCTACTTTAATAAGATATCCGAAATGTTGCCACCGTGAATGACGCTAACTCCATTTAGGGCTCCAATTAATTCTCTATCCACCTTATTCGCACGATTTGGCTCCCGCTAAGCCATCAATAAATAAATTCAGATCGCGAAAGGAGATCTTCAACGCCGCGGAGGAGTATTTCGCAGAACATACGGAAAAACACTTTTCGGACGGGATCAACAAGTTAAAAAAATGCTGGAATGCCTGTATCGCCCTAAAAGGGGACTACATTGAATGAAATTAGAAAAATTACATTTAAAAAATATTTTTCAGCCCCAAGGAGGTTACTTTTCACCCCAGCTAGTAGTTGAACCACTGGGACATAGGTCATTAGTTTATTTTAATTAGCGCATATATGCCCTGTGTCCCTCGAGGGAATAGGGACCCAAAGAAGAAGAAGAATTAGCGCTGTAAGACAGTTCGAACCCGGTGAACCGAACCACGTGTACTAAAATAGCTAAAACTGTCCCGAACCCTAATTTTATGAACCAAAATAGATCCAAAGAAAAAGAATAAATTGTTATTTAGATGGAAAATTGCGGCATGTACCAAACGGTCCCTCGACCAAAATTTGTAAGTTTTTTCTAACCTAACAGCAGGGTTAAGTACATTTTCCTAATTTTGTAAGCGTTTTACGCAGAGGAAAACCATGTTTTAAGCAATAAAACTAAAATTATAGAAATACCCAGAACCGAAACTGAACAGGTACAATATTTGGGTTCTTTTCGGTTACTAAAACAACGGTTCTCAAAAAATTAAGAATTTCGGTACCGGTTCTGAGTTTTAATTTGTAATTGTAATTTTTTCCCCGCAAAAAAAGCAAATTACCGCTTCTGGTTCTAAGTTTTAATCGGTTCTGTTCGGTATACAATAACGGCTTGATTTCCCGATTTCAACACCTTCACTTCGTTCCACTAAAATATTGCCATATTTGATTCAAAATTTCTGATAATATTTTATATATTACTTGTTCTAATCGGACTGTCGTAATAGAATTTCAATTCTTACTTTAATCCCTTTAATTCTTCAGATGCTTCCTTTCTCCTTCCTACAAACCTATCAAACACTAAATCTCCTCCTTAATATCCGTCACAAATGACAAATGATCGTATATGGGCGCTGTTGGAACTGGTGTATCTGTAAGTTGATCCGTTTCCCTCTCTTTTCCTTCTTCATCGATATCCACTTGCTCCTTGATTTCGGCATACAATTGATAGGGTAGCTCAGTGGGCAGCGTTTCATAGGTAACATGATGAATTCTCGAACAGGTCGATTGTCTATGACCAGAACAATTGCATATGGAGGCAGCTCCACTCACTGGTGTCTCATAACCATCTGCCTGTGATTCCACTCCATTACCATTGGCCAGGGGATAACGCACAATATCCACATGATCCACAAAATGAGATCCAGTGGTATTTTTCTCATCACCAAAGCAGGATAAACCCGACAGGTAGTAGGACAAATGAAAGAGCCGTTCGCAGTGCAGATATAGATAGAGTAAAAGGAACAATAGGGCTATACCCAGAGGTAGCATAAAAACGATAATCAATGCCTCCGAACGTTGACTGCGATGATGTTCCAAGGGATTTCCATAGAGCACGGTGAAACTGGTTACATTGGGGGTGTTGGGATGAGGTACGGAATAGTTTTTAGCCTCAGGTAAAGGTGGAGGTGTGGGAACTGGTATTTCGGGTTTACAGCTTAAACCATTCACATTAATTTGGGATATAAATTTGGCATACTGAAACAGACGAAAAAGTTGAGGTTGAGTGTGTGAAAAGTTGAGCAGCCACTGACAACTCCAGGGATTATCATCGATGAGTAAACGTGGCTGTATGGTAGGATTCCAGTATACTTTCTCCACTTGTTGTAGATTCATTAAATCATTTGATCTTAGATCTATATAATGTAGTTGAAGGGGGGAAATATGCAGTAAGTGCCACAGCGAGAGTTTCTGGAAATGATTCTCTTGCAAATACAATTCCTGTAGCTGGTTTAAGTTGTGAAACCAGGAAAGATTTAAGTTTTTTAAATTATTATGACTCAGATCTAGCCTAATTAAAGCATTATCTGGAGTCAAATTTAAATGCAAGTGAAGTAAGGCATTGCCACTGAGATTAAGCTGGGTGAGTTGGGATAATTTGCCTGGCTCCAGCACAAAGCGGGTAAGATTACATTCAACCAGGCTTAGATGAGTCAACTGAGCGGTACCGTTCCTTAAAATTAAATTTCTGGGTTGTATGGGCGTCTGCTCTAAAACAAGATCTGTTAGCTGGCCAGGTAAATTTTCCAAGAATTGCGTTTCCACTCCCTTTAAATGTTTGAGCTTTAATATTCTTAGTTTTTCCATTTGTGGTAGGAATTGGCTTTCCTTTAAAAACAAATCATATTCCTCGAGTATATTCAATTCCTCCAGTTGCTTGACTATGTTAAGTTGATCCACTAGTTTCAGTGAATTCTTGATTAGAAAAATTCTTTTCAAATTTGGCAACTTTTCAAAACTTTGTCCACTCAAAGTTCCCAATTCATTGTTCCTAAAAGTCACCTCTTTCAACTGTTCCATTAAAGTTTCACTACCACAATCCAACTTCAGGCTGACATCCCCTTTGAATCCCTCGATCTCCAGACTTTCCAAATTCACACAATTATCCAAATACTCCAGGCCATAACTGTTGACACCCAAGGCTGGTGTTTGACTTCCTTCTAGTAAAACATGCGTTTTGCCTGCCACACGTTGAGCTACCAGATCAAAAGTTCCTTCTTCCTGACTTTTGTTACCCTGACAGTCTATATCCAAAGGTAAACCAAAATCTTGTTGTGTGCGTTCCTGGGGCGGCAACTTATACAGCATAGCGTGTATGACGCAAGTGCTCAGAGAGCTGGCTGCCAGCACGTGCGACAACAGCAAGATGTAGCCAAAGCAGAGGACGCCACGTATCACCATCCTAATAGCCTAGTAGCCATCCACTCGCGTCGCGTGCCAAAATTCAACTGAGCACCGACCCTCACATTGGGCCTAACGCACCTTAGGCTGCTGCACTCCACTCCGTCCCCCTCCCCCCTGTTGTTTTTTTAATTTTGAAAATTAATTCTCATTTTCTTGGTATATATTTAGCCACCATCTGTGCTCTCTGTGCTTCCTATATGCGCACTTCTTTTCTAGCTGACGCTGTCATCAGTTTCCTCCCTCCTTTCCACCCCCCTCGCAACACTTTTCGCACAGCATCATCATCTGCTCCAAAAAGTGGCCGAACTAATTTTTTGTTTATATATATTCGATCAAATTTGTGCGATTTTTTGTTTGGTTTTGGACCATAAGACTTCTTGAGAATTTAGTGTACTTGAGGTACTACGTATGGCAAATTTGTTTACTTGTGCAAATTTGATTACTAATTGTTTGTGTGTGTGTGTTTTTTTTTTTTTTGGGGGGTGATGCACTTTGGCTATAATGAGATCAGCAGAGGGTGGAAAATTAAGAGGCTAAGGCTAAGGAATCAAAGTGATGAATAATAAACGAAAAACAAGGCACCACTTTTTGTGTTCTTAATAATTAAAAGGTTCTTGAGGTTACATCATTTTCAGGATAAAAAGAAATCATATGATCAAAGCGATGAGACATCAGCCAATCATAAAAAGCTTGAATTATGCCCAATATCCTTAAAAACGAGCTTGAATTTTTAAAATCCATGACAGGCTTAAGCTACGAATGAAAAGATTGAATTTATCTCCGGGTTTTTTTATTTCTGTGTGGATTTAAAAGGGACTCCCACAGCTACACCTCTAAGGAGCGTTTTCGGAGCGCCACTAGTAGTAGTAGTGAATCGGAACTCCCAAGTAACACCCCTTAAGAGTTTTCGGAGCGATGATAGTTTCAATCAAAAAGCAAGTGACCCGTCCAAAAGAGCGAATAGAGGAGTCCGCACAAAGACTTTGCAGTCATTGGAATAGATAGTATCTGTACCATAACTATTGGCAATAACTAATGAACGGCGCTTGCATATCCGACATTATTTAATTAGAATAATAAAACAAAGGCTTTAGAGCTATTTAAATGCTTTATTAGGAATTCAAAATCGAACAATTTCAAAAGAGTAATAAGTTAATAATTTATGAACGTGAATAGCTGAACAGAACCGAAACCGCAGTACGTATAGCTCCAAAAAGCATGTTGTGAACCGAACCGGGGGCTTAAAAAGCCTCTGTAAATCATTGAACGGAACCAGCCCTAAATCCCGATCAGTTGGCATTACTGGATTTTACATGAGAGATATGGAAAATTTTCCTAAATTAGAAAATAATTTTTTTAACCAAAACCCTAATTTATTGTTTCTTCCACAGGTTCGGATTCGGGCAGAAAATATATTTCAGATATTTTTAAATTCTTAAAGATTTTTATAACTTTGCATTTATTATATATTTATTAATAATATTGTATATTTCATTTACTAAAGAGTCTTTTCTTTTCTGTGAAACATATTTAAATTAATATGAACTTACTTTAAACTTGCCTTATCTGGGGAATCGAACTCGGGACTTCGGGACTGAAGCACAAGAGAACGTCTGCGTCTCAGCGCACTCGACCGCTGCGCGCTTGCCGGACTAGGCGCCCAATGACATACAAGAGCGTTTGCACCAGTCGACAAAAGAAAGAAGCCAAGAGAGTAAATTTGCTATTGCTCTCAGCTTGTTCGCTCTCTCACTCGAAATTTTAGTCCGAATCGGATCGAAAACAATCCGAATAAGGATCAATCGCGGATTATCAATCTTAATCGGGCTTAAAATTTCAATCTTTCCGTCGGGTTCAATTTACGCTTTTTAGATTTAAAAATATCCCGGCATTTTTTTTTCTTTGTGGGCTTACTAAAATTTAGACCAATGGTTTCTGGTGTAAATTTTCTTAGGATTGTCCCTAGCTAACGTTGTACAGCCTGTAGAAGTCGACTCTGAAATTCATTTCACAATTTGAAAAGAGAAGCAAAACTATAAATTTCATCCGTCCAGCTGATGATAAGTGCTAAGGTACTTACAAAAGTGCAAAAACGCACTATACTATCATATGATATGATATGATCTTACAATATGATAAACCATATGACCAGAGATGAACTTCCTAGGAAATATAAAGTAATGGCGACAATATGCGTGCCTAAGCCAGAGTCCTAAAGTAGGCGATCATATAATTTTCGAGTCAAGTCTCAGGTAGAACTAAGTTTTTTCTTTTTGGTAATCGAATGTGAAACATTGTTTTAAAAAATTTTCTGTACCCTCCCGCAAAGTGCATATACCAAAATAAAAAACATATCAAAAACCAACCTAGAGTCAAAATTTTCGTAGACACACGTAAGGGAGAGAATCCCGACCTTATATGGAATCAATGGGACAACATTTCGATTTGGAGAAGACAACGACGACGACGGCGACAAGCAAAACTGGCGAAGAGCACCAGCTTGAGGAGAAGACTAGCTACGATAGCCTCTTGAAGGGTGGTGGAAATGCTCCCAGTAATGCCACCAGCCTGTTGGCTATAGAGGAACACCAAAGGGGAGACGACGATGAGGAAGACGAGGAGGAAGAAAATCTTGAGGTGGCACTTTCTAGAAAGCAAAAATCTGATAAAATAGGCCAGAAACTGAAAGAAGAGTTATGCAAGTATAAACAGGAGCTAAAGGAGTACAATGAGACTACCAAAGATTTGGAGGAGAAGTACATGAAAATCAACTATGAACTGAATGAGATGCAACAGAAGCACGAACACTTTGTCTCCCATAGGGGAGGGCACAGCTCTGAGCTGGAAATGGAAAGTGAAATGGATGGGGATATAGAGACGCGTTACTACAATTCCTCAACAAGTTTAGTCTCGAATATGTCCCTAAAATCCAAAAGAACCAAAGTCTTTCGTAGTAATAGTAGCTTCATGACTGTTCTATCCTGTGAGGAAGTACCCCAAAAACAGAAGACCTTTAAGCCCACATCCAATCACAAGAGGATCAAGTCTAACCTGTCCGATCAAGTGAGTCAGAATTATAGCGATTCCCTGGTACAAACTCTGACACATCGTCAGGCCAGAAGAAGAAAGCGTTCACGTGAACGAGACGATCAAGAGAATTTGAAAGATGTGTATAATGTGCTGAAAGATGTCATCAATACCACACAGGAACACAAGTCCAAGTACGATCGTGAAACGGGGGAGCTAACCCAGCTGTATTCCACCATTAAGAATCTCAAGAGCGAGCAATTCCAGTTTAAAACCATCATACGCCAGCAACAAGATCGCATAACCGACTATCATACGCGCTGTGTGAAGGCCCAGGAGATCATGAAGACCCAAAAGCATGAAATAGACAAGCTGCATGTCAACAACAAGCAGTTGGAGTCGAGTATCTATCATGATATCGATATCCTACGCACCAAGATTGATACAAAATTGAAAAACTTTTCCCATCTGCCGCAAATGATGCGGGAAGAGCACTCAAAATATGAGAAAATGATGCGTGAGAATTGTTTGCTGGCGGACAAGCTGCGTGCCCTTCAGCAGGAGGCCAGCCTGTTGAAGGTAAAAATCGATGAGCTGGGTAAACGGAAACTGGCCACCATTAATCGCCTCAAGGCCGCCGAAAGGGATTTGAAAATTTTCAAAAATTACAATACCGCCCTAAAGACCGAAAAGCGTCGTCTTTCCGATGAACTCTCCTCGGTGAAGGAACAATTGGAGTCTCTACAAGTGAATAATAAGCGTCAATTGACACGACATCGCGATCAGAGCGAAAAATCACGTCGCGATCTACAGAAACGCATCTTTGATCTTGAACTCAAGCTAAGTCGCAGTCAGAATTCCACTTCTAGTCTGATTCAGGAACGGGATAGTCTCATAGCCGAGTTGCAAACACAGTTGCACACTTTGGTGCACAATTTTGAGGTATCCCAGAAACATATACGCGTGCTCCGACGTCACATCTACTCCATGACCAATGCGAGTGGACCAGCTGTGATCGGTGGTCTGAATAACCCATCGAGAACCAGCGAGACGGGCAGCGTTCGTGTGAATCAATTGGGAAATATTATCAATGGCCTGGGCACCGGTCCACGTCTTATGAATCCACGCACTCTGAAAACCAAGTCCTAGATTTTCAATTTGGTTTGCGTCCAGGCAACTTGATCATACGGTTCTAACACTTAATCAGTGTGCAGATCCATATAATCAAGTTGCTTGAACGTTTCCACTTGTGTTACACACTGTAAGTGTGTGTGTGTGCGTTTGAAGGATACTCTGCGTGTTACTACTCATAATGATATATTTGTGTAAATTTATTGTTCTTATATTTTTTATAAAAAAAAAAACAACAAACCAGGAAGTTTCTATTTTAAGGGTAAAAATTGGCTTTGAACCGAACCTCGTAAACCCAGTTTGGTTCGGATTTTTGGTTCCCTAGAAACGAACTATAATCCAAACTTTTAGTATTTCAGATTTCCAGCACCTGAACGCGAACCGGATCCCTTTTGCTTGGCAAAGTAACTTAGGACCGTTTTCTCATCTTCATGTTTTTTTTAAACTAGGTGGACGCGGGTCGTTAAAGTCACAAGCAATAGATAATTTACGAGCGTCCCAAAAGTAGGCAACATGCATTTTCTTAATATCCACCTAGTTTTCAAAAACATGCAGATGAGAAAACGGCCCCAAGTAGCTTTTTATGATATAATATAATTTTCTTATTAATTTGGGTGTAAAAATAGTTGTACAGTACTAGACCGGTGCGTTTTGGAAATCAAATTCAAGATATTACGACTTTGATGACAATAATAATGAATGTGCTCCATTTGACTTTTGATTGACTAATTATATAACATAAATAAAAATTTAACCATTTGTATTAAAAAGAGGAGATAATGCTTTAACGTTATTAAAAACTACGAACCAAGATTTAAACTAAAACCATTAGTTCGATAACATTGCCAACAGGTCTGGAATCCAAACCGCATCGAACCTTGTGCAAAAAAGTAATAGTTTACTGCCTTCGCAAACACACGGGATCAATACTTCTTCCAGCGAGATACGTTTATATGTTAGTCGAACGTAGCCTGAAGCCCGAGCCGGACCGCTTTTTTTGGAAAAAGGTTCGGTTCAATCTTTTACCGTACTTAAAGAACTTTTCAAAGTTTTTCCTCGTCATAATAAGGGTAAAGTTAAAAGCAGATCGATTTTTCGAAAATGCTATTTAAATTTTGTTGTACGACTTTGAGAAGGGTTAAAATACTGTAACGATACAAATTTTGCAACATTTTTTAGAAGATAAAGGGGTAGCAAACTTTTCTGGCTTGTACACTGTAGAAACAAGTTATCGCTGAAGAATATGATCAGGTAGTCAAACTACTCCTAAGACGTTAAAAGAAGACAGGGTTCAGGGTTCTCCGACACTTGCTTTCAAGTATTGAATATTCACTATAGTTTTCCACGGAGCTTTTCCGTATGCTTAATTTCAAAAAACTCCTACATTGTACGAAAACCCAAAAACCCAAAGATAAGTACAATGTACATATTTTTTTTATCAAGATTGGCTTGAAAATAGCCTTCTGAGGGCTGTTAAAAATTTTTTAAATCTAGTCTGGGATGAGGGATCTGAGATGGATCTTGGATCTAGGATCTGCGATCTGGGGCCTGGGATCATTGATTAGGGATCTGGGATCAAGGATCTGGTTTCAAGGATCAAGGATCTGAGACTGGTACAGGTACACTATTTCACACTATTTTATATAAAATAATAATAATAAAATATCTTTATATTTTTATGCAAGAACTCTTATTTTGATTCTGATTTTTCTTTGTAATGAGCTTCGCTCGTACCGTGCGTACCACTATACACACTCCTTTTTTACTATCTATGAAAAAGATATACCGGATTGTAACACCACTTGAAACTGGGATTGAACCTGAAATTGACCCAATGATCCCCCAAAAAGTTCAGGTCCCCTTCTGTTTTTCAAGGTATGTGATATGTTTGCTGCCCTGTTTTTACATAGAATCCCCATTTTGCTATCTTTTACCCCTCAGTCGGTTGGCCGGGAGGAGGGATTCAATTTTGCCAGGGATTTTCGTGACAGAGGCTTTGACTTGGTGTCGCTTAATCCGTTTTTCTTTTTTTGGGCTTGTAAACTTGAAATAGTTACAGTAAGATAAATCTGGAAAATATTTAGTTTAGTGAGCAACTCATTTTGGTTCACTCTGAATAACATTAAACAGTCGTCTATTAACATGGGCTGCTAACCCTTTAAAGTTTAAACAATTTCGAACTCCGGTTTAAAATATTTGGAAACTTGAGGTTAAAGCAACGATAGATAGTTCTCGTTTTTTAAAAACTTTGGTAATTTTTAAAATTTTTGTAACCTATAAAATTGGATTCGGAACAGGAAAAGCTAGCCAAGTCACAGCAAAAAAAGTCAAAATTCCCTGATCGAACTGGTAGCTGGTAGTGTTGCATTTAACTTATCAAACTACCCTCATTGTTGAATTTATTTAAGTTTTTTCTTCATTTCCTTAAAGTAGGCCCTGACAGTTACGTTTTCCTTCTTGCCAGCGTCCGAACTTCTCTCAGTTTATTTTATTTGTTTATGAACTAAACAACAGCTTTTTTTTGTCTTTAAAAATTCTCCGTTGTAGTTTCGTTTCAGAGTTGATGCAATCAAAATTCGTAGATTATGTGCAACAAATTCCCAGTGTTACATTAACGAAAGGAAAAATTCTGAAAAAAAAAACAAAAAATAGTCCATAGAAAAAAGGTTCTTAAAAATTTCTAGTTTAACACAATGGCCGAAACGGAGTATACCGAAGAACAGGGTTATGAGGAGGATGATGAGGTCATAGCCTTGGCTGAACATGATGCCATGGGTCTGGAGGAGGGACTGGAAGATGATTTGTTTTCGCGTCTGGGCGAATCTTCCGATGATCCCGAACAAAAACGCATGTATATGGAATATTTGGCCCTGATTAAGGAAATCGATTGCCAGAACAAGATAATACAGGATATCAAGAATCAGGTGATGGAAATGTGCATTAAACCGTGCAAAACGCGCAACGAGTTGCGTGAGATCAAACGCTTGAGGATCTGTATGGAGCAGGAGAATATTAAGCTGCACACCATGATGAATCGAGCCATACAGTTGCAGAATTTTGGTTCGCATCGTCATTATCGAGAGTTGCCCATGACCACGACAGTGGATGAGGATAATCTGTCGCCCTATATGTGCGGCATAGGGGCGGCGGGTGGTCCCAATTCGGCGGCCACTGAATGCAGTGAGGAGGGTTCCAGTGTGCAAGGTGCCCAAGGTGCCCAGCCCTGTCAAGAGGATCGCCTGATGATGGCCTTGGCCAAGGCCATGCAAAAAATGAAAGGTGCCTGTCCCGAGGATAAGAAAATGATGGAGGAAATTGCCTGTGCCATAATGGCCTCCAAGAGACGGGGAAAGCAAACCGTTTGCAGTCCCGGACCCTGTGGTGCCCGGCCACCGTGTCAGCAGAGCAGTAGCAGTGGTATGGCTGCTCCACCACCACCACCACCATGCTCCAACAGGCGTGGAGTTCAGACAGAGCCACCTTGCACCAAAAGTAATTCCCTGGACAAGCTAAAGCGTCGCATTTTCTGCATGCAAAGCTCCGTAAAGAAATTGCTGCAGGAGGTGAGTCGTCGGGAGACACAGGATCCGTGTGATGAGCCCAGCGATGATGACTATGTGGGTGGTATGAATGTTCAAACTGCACCACAGCGTGCCCCATGTCCCGAAGATCCAGATCCTTTGGTTATATGTGGGGGTAAGCGTAATACCAAGGCGGATAAATTTGAGAAAATGAAGGAGAACTATACACGTCTGTTGACCGAGTTTCAGCGCAAGGATTGCCAGATGAAGGAGCTGCAGAAGCGGTAAGTTTAACTACAAGGGTTTATTTCTGAACAACTGAACAAAAAAAATTTGTGAGTGTGGTTAACACTCACGAGGGAAATGCCACGGCTGGCTTGGAAAACAGTGTCCCAGACCCCAGATTCCTGATCCCCCATCCGAAATCCCTGATACCAGATTCCTGATCCCAGATGCGCCATCCCTAATCCCAGCCCCCTGATCCCAGATCCCTGATCCTAGATCCCTGATCCCAGATCCCACATATCGGATCCCTAATCCCAGTTCCCTGAACCCAAATCCCTTTTCCCAGATCCCTGATATCAGATCCCAAATCTCTGATCCCCCAGATCCCTGATCCCATACCACCGATCCCTTATCTCTGATCCTATATCCCTGATCCTAGATCCCTGATCCCAAATCCCACATATCGGATCCCTAATCCCAGATCCCTGGTCCCAGATCCCTGATCCCTGATCCCTGATCCCAGATCCCTGATTTAAGATCTCTGATCCCAGATCCGTGATCCCAGATCCTGGTTCCCAGATCCCTAATCCGTGAGCCCAGATAACTGAACCCTCATCCCAGATCCGTGAGCCCACATCCCAGATCCCTGATCCCAGATACCAGATATCTGATCCCAGATCCCCTTATTTCAGATCCCAGATCTCTGATCCCTGATCCCAGATCCCTGATTCCAGATACCTGATTCCAGATCCCTGATTCCAGATACCTGATTCCAGATCCCAGATCCTTGATCCCTGTACCCAGATCCCTGATCCCAGATATCCGATCCCAGATCCCTTATTTCAGATCCCAGATCTCTTATCCCAGATCCCTGATCTCAGATGCCATATCCCTGACCCAGATCCCTGATCCAGATTCCTGATCCCAAATCCCTGTTCCCAAATCTCTGATCTTAGATTCGATCTCAGATCTCTGATCCCAGATCCCTGATCCTAAATCTCTGATCTTAGATCCCTGATCTCAGATCTCTGATCTTAGATCCCTGATCTCAGATCTCTGATCGCAGATCCCTGAACCCAGATCCGAGATTCATCCGTGATCCCAGATCCGTGATCCCAGATCCTTGATCCCTGATCCCTAATCCGTGAGCCCAGATTCCTCATCCCAGATCCGTGAGCCCACATCCCAGATTCCTGATCCCAGATACCAGATATCCGATCCCAGATCTCTGATCCCAGATCCCTCATCCCAGATCCCTGATCCCAAATCATCGTACCGAAATTAAAGATGTTTCACAACAAAAACCTCTTCCCTCCCTTAGGATGAAGGGTATCTGCGGCACTTGTGGCCCCTCCAAGGGCGGCGATGGGGATGCCGATGCCGCTGAACTTAATCTGCTGCGTGCTCGTGTCAATGAACTGAAAGAGGAGCAAGTGGAATTCAAATGCATTATGAAGGAACAATCCCAACAATTGGAGGATTATCGCAATAAATATCTACTCGCCCAGCAGAAGGTGGAGGAGCAATGCGTCTCCCTTGAAAAACTGAATATGAACAACAAACGCATCGAACAGCAAATCAATACGGAGGTCAAGGAAATACGTGCCAAATTTCAAGAGAAGCTCAATGAACTCCTACACTTTCCCAAATTGCTGGAGAATGAACAACTAAAGCTGGCCCAGGTGTGCAAGGAGAAGGATGAGATGCAGGGCAAATTGGTGGTCGTTTGCAAAGAGCTCAAATCGTGCAAAGCCCAGATGGAGGGGCCCACCACAGTGGATGTGCGTCCACAGTTGGCCCAATGCCAGATGGAGTTGACACAGACGCGTGCCGAACTGGAGGAATTATTACGCCAGCGGGATCTCTTCTGTGAACAACTCAAATCCACGCAAGATGATCTGGATACGCTGCGTACCGAATCGGCCAAGATTATAGCCGGCACCAAGGAGCGTTCCGAATTGATTAAATCCCAGCAACAGGAACAAATCAATCGTCTGGAGAAAGAATTGGCCCAATGTCGGGCCACAGCCTCGTTATCGGTGAATGATCGTGAGGCGGTCATACGTGAGATGCAGGGACAATTGAATACCCTTTCATATAGCTTCGATGCGGCCCAGAAACAAATCAAAACATTACGCAATCATATAGCCTATGTATCCAATGAGAATTGCTTCCCCGTCAAGTGCTAGTCTCCCTCCCGCTATTGTGAACTGACGAGCCCCGTGATACAGCTGATCCCATATATTTATTATCCAGTTGTATAAACTTTACTATAGAATGCAAATTAAAACTATTCTCGGCTCAACTAAATTGTGGAAATTGATTTAGACTCAAAAAGGAACGTAGAACAGTGATTTAAAAGTGTGCGTAAAGCTTTTCTAGTGTCGTTTAGATGAAAAATATATTGTTGTATGGGGGGGGGGTGGTGTAAGCTAAAAGAAAATATATCAATAATAGTACGTCGATAAAATAGAATCGGAAAGGTAAATTCATTCATAAACTGATTGCCGCTCTTAACTTCCAATTTCCATTTATCTTTATTACTGTCTTAATGGCAATTGGTTTGAACCGAATTATCTAATTGCATATCAGACCTCTTACCATTTCCGATAGATCGGATTCGGAAACGAGAACAGGCCTGTATATTTACATTCATTCACGAACAGTTTTTTTTTTTTTCGTTCATTTGTTTGGTAAAGATATTTGAGCCCACTTCTAGAAATCGCTTTCGATCGCCAATTTCTACGATTTGTAAGAATATTTAAGACGGAAGCGATTTTTTTGAATACGTGAGATAACTAATTTTATGCAATAATGATAGGTTTTTTTTTCCATAAAGTAAAGCGATTCTGACAAAATTTTTTCCAACCTTTATCGTATATTTTAAGCAATTGCAGTTCTGCCTTTCGAATGTTCCAAGTCCTCGCATTCTTTTACTTTGAAAGTTCTTTAGAACCTGGAAATGCGATTGGCATATTTCGAAAAATTAATGTAATTTATATTAGAACTAATACAAAAAACGGTCATATTCCTCAAATGCTTCTTTAGAATTATCAAAACACATATTTCTTTAAAAAATCCACTTGTCCAATTTATGCTATTTTTCAAAGTAGTTCTATATTGGAAAACAAAATCCTGAACTAATTTCTGAGATTGATACCAACAAACTAAACTATGCATTTTTTAAATTTTCGGAAATCCCTGAAGTCTCTCAAAACATGTACCCGGGTAGTGCACCATACAACGACTGTGTTAATAGCTTTATCTATATATCTATATGTGTGAGTCAATGAAATGTCCTTGAATGTAATCTAAAATTAAGTCGAATGCTGTTGGAATTGACGGACTGAACCCAAAATGCTTAAAAATTTTTACTGCTAGGATTCTCCCCCTTTAAACCCTCACTAACAACTTCCCCGAAATGTGGAAATCAGACAAAATAGTGCCCATTTAAAATCCTGACAATAATCACCGATTGCTTTATTACCGTACTTATCAAAAAATCTTGAAAATTTATTGCAAGATCAAATACGAATTTATATGTCTGAGAACTCGCTCTTTAATGACAAGTAATCCGGGTTTAGAAAGAACAGAAGTTGAACCACAGCTATTCTAAAGGTTGTCGAGGATATTCGTAGTTAGATGGACGACGACAAAGCAACTTTTCTCACGTTGTTAGACTACGTTAAAGCTGATCAGCCTAATATTTTGTCTAATAGTCATTGGGCGCGTTCAGCAGAGCCAGTTGATCACTGATCAGCTTAATAAAACGTCTTTTATTATTTAGCATACTTTTAGGAGGTCTTGTTAAATTGACATTTGGAAAAGCTTCACGTAAATATCTTATTAAATACAAGACGAAAAGTAGACTATGTAAATTACCAAGAAATATATCATTGATCATAGAGCAAGTTAACGCCATTTAAGTTTTTTCGTTGCAAAAATCATAACTTTTGAACCAAATTAGATAATCCAATAATTTAAATGGAAAATTATAGATAATTGTTCAACCTATGAAACCAATGTTTAAAAGAAGTACTACGCCTTCGAGATGCTTATCTATGAGTAATCAAAGTCAAAATTTTTGGAAAAATCAATTTTTTGGTAACAAAAAAAAATTATTTTTAACAATTTTAAAATTTGTATGGTTCTTTTTTAAGGTTTTTATGTTACAAAGTTATTATCAAAAAAAAAAAAATTTTTTTAATTTTTAAATAAAAATTTTGTTAATAAGTTATCAAAAAAAAAATTTTTTTTTAATTTTTAAATAAAAATTTTGTTTAATAATTTGTATTTTTCATAAGACAAGATATATATCAAATAAATTAATCATTTTTAAACTAAAACTAGTTTTCGTGCCGCAGAGATGAAAAAGTGGATCGGAAGATGGGGAAAAGATGTTGCCATGTCTTAGGCAGCTGGACCTTTTTGAATTAGGTAAAGGAATAATCAAAGAACATATTCTGATAATATACAAAATTATAAATATGATATTCACCTGAAAGTGGACCAAATTACCAAAAAATTTATTTGATTTTTATTAGGGTTGCATTGTAACGTTGAAGAATTTTCTAGAAGATAAGTCATTCAAAATTTTGTAGGCTGAACGGACAACTGAAGAAGTGATAGAATGCAAAATTTCATCAAGAAAAGTCAAGCACTAAAGAAACCGCGTTCCTTATCAAATCATGCTTAGAGAAAACTGTTGCTGATAACTGGTCACACAGCAAAGACTTACCCTTATTACTTCAAGTGTGTAATGAGTGCTATAATCTCTGCTTTAAGCTTTTATCTCCCAAGATTATAGTTCATCCACTTATCTAATCTCCAAGTGATAAGTTTACACTCCCATTTTTTTATTGGCGCTCCATAGGAAACAAATAAATATTGCTTTATTTTTTGTGGCATTTGAGGAACAACTACAAATGGTTTTACATTTTTCTAAGTTTGGAGCAACTCTTCTTCTTCTTCTATGGCACTTGACCAGAAAATCTACAAAGATTTAACAGCCAGACGCTTCATTTTGGGTGCATTCTTTTTGGCCTGACGCTTTTGCTCCTTCTGTTCCCAGCGACGTTGCTTTTCGGGATCCTCATCGGCCAGCACACGTTCTTTCTCCTGTTTGCGCTTATCTTCGCGACGTTGAGCAGCGGCTTCGGCACGTGCAGCATGGGTGCTCTTAAGGAATTCCTCCTCAACACGCATGCGATTCTTGTCAGATTTGGTTTTGCCCTGAAGTGAAAAGAGAAAAGGAGTTTAAATAAATTATATTTATACTCAGTTTAGGACAGCTTACCTCCTTGGACATGCGATAGGACTTTAGACGTTCCATTAGATAAATTATCAACAATAACAATGGCTTAATGGTTTCCATTTCGGCATGTTTGGGTAGATTAAATCCAGCTAGAAGCACAGCCTTGGTCTCTGGCTGTTTGAGAGTTTGTCCCTCCTCCTGCTGAATGGGTCCACTAAACTGATCCGAAATGTGCAGGTAATCGATATAGCTTTGGTATTTATTAAGTGCAGTAATAACACGTGACTCCAGTATGGAGGAGGTGGCCTCGGGTATTTCAGAGAGCACACCAAAACCGCTAGGAACATTATAACGATCCTCCGGTTTAGAGACTAGACTACAGAATTTGCTCTGCAAAAAAGAAACAACATTGTTAGAAAACGCCTTGAAAAGATTTGGAAGATCTGGCTTACCAAATCTGTATATTCCTTAAACACTTTCGTGATTGTCTTCTTAGTGCCCACCGCAAATACAAATGAATCCATTACACCCTTGGTTAGTTCAATTTTGATGTGAGCCTGATCCAACTGGGGTCGCATTAGTCCAGCCACCAACGAAACCAAATCCTGACGCTTGATCATCTTCAGCTCCACCAGCATGCCTTCACAGCAGGTGCGTCCCGAGCACCACAACGTGTACAGACTCTCACTCTCCTTAATCAGACCCGGATTCTCATTATCCGCCTTGCCATCATCACCCACCAAGGCAAAGTTCTCGTCCAGCAAAGCCTTATGGGTGCTAAACCACAGCTGAGCCAGTCGTGCATTTTTGGCCTTGCCCGCAAAGAAATTGGCAAAGTAGGCCAATAACCCGGCCACCATCAGCATTTCCATCCAATAGGAATCCCAGTGGGTGCGGAAATGCAACGGTATATTGGGTATATTCAATTTGGGTTCGGTTTTCTGATCAATGGGCGGATCCTTGACATCACTATCATAACCCTCGAATTCCTCCTCATCCTGGAAGTGCTCAAATTCGTCGTCATCCTCCACCAGGCCGTCTTCCTCGTCGCTATCAATCTTTTTAGAAAGCTTTTCTTGTTCGGCTCTGGCAGGAGCTGATGCTCCACCTGCCCCTATGCTTTCTGCATTCTCAGCTGTCGGTGCTGTCTCATAGTTGGCCTCCACGAACTCATCGTCGAATTCCGCAAAGTCATTATCATCCTCAACGAATTCCGTTTCCAGTTCTGGGTCCGATTTCACTTGGCAGGCACAAATTAATGCCAGCAGCAAAAATGCAAATACTGGCCGCATTATTAACACAAATGAGGAGTAAAGTCTGCTTAATTAATACCAAAATTGATTATATATACATATATATATAGATATTTAGGTTAAGTTATCGTAAGGTGAAAATATATCGTTATCGTGAACAGCCGGGCTAGAGATGTGAGCGCGAGTGAGCAATGTGCGTGAGTTTGTTGACAGCATGGCAAAGATTCTACACTGAAAGAATTTGCCAGGGCATATTTATAATCAATTTATGAATGCAAAGGATTTACGCTTTATTTTAGTTAGAAATTTTCGTATAAAGCACATTGAAATGAAACAGGATATATACAGAACAGGAATAATATATATATATCATACTATCTGAAAACTAACTCAATAAGGCACCAACTTTAAGCAACGATGTTTTCCAATTGTAGAAAGTCCGCCTGCAAAGTCGGAAAACGGTCGGAAAGCTGAGGAATGGGACTTTTTGTTTTGTCTTTCGATCATAACATTATCCTATCTATTTTTCCAATTCTAAAATTTTGAAAATCACCCTGCAAAGTCGGAAAATGGGTTCTTTACATGAATATGAATAAAAAAATGATTTTTTTCCAACCATTTCCGCCAATTTTTCGAACTTTTCAAAACTCGAAAATCGCGTTGGTAATATAATGTTAAGTAGAGCTTTAAAAATACCATTTACTTTTTTGTTATCAATGGTAGCGTCTTTAAAAAACTGCAAGGGTATTTATTTTTTTTTAGAAATTTCCATATAGAGCTTTCAAAAGATTTTGGGTCCGATCGAATGTAAGACAATAATATTTGTTTGGGAATAAATTGTTTTCCAATTTTCCGGATTTACCAAATTGTGATAACGCAATGTTAATATTATGTTATGTTGAGCTTTGAAAATAAGGTTGTAGCTGATCAGATGATAAACAACAGAATTTCTTACAACAGTTCTCCGACCATTTTCCTATTTTTAGGGAAAGATTTTTCAAAATTTGAAGCTTTGAAAATGAGTTTGGAACTAATCGGTCATCAATCAGTCAGGTTGAATTTTTTTATATATTGAGATATGGGCTATTTAACTCATCTTAAAATTATGTTAGTTTAAACAAACAAATAATTGGATATTTACAAATTGATTCTTGTTAAAAAATATTTAAAACATTTGATAACATAAATAAATGTACAAGCAATTACAATATATACATCAGTATGTATCAAATTTTTGTTTAATCACGCATTTTTATATTTGCCTTAGCATTAACAGTTGCATTTAAGAAAACTTAATCTTAAAACAGCCTGATATCGGTAACATAGACGCAGTGACCTGCCGTAATCGTGACTCACGTGACATCTGTTCACACTTTCACCTCAATTAAAAGCGCATCACTATGCTTATCGATAATTTAGTAAGGTAGAGGAAGAAGAAGCAGATGTTGCTATTTCTTTCTAGCGGCCGCCTTTAGGTAAACACGTTGCACATTTCATTTGTTTAAAACTGCCTTTGAACCAATTGTTTTAAACAATTGCCAAGACCACTAAGTGACCATGGTAAGTAATGGAACAGTTGCATAATGTTGAACCTGTGTATTTTACTTTAAATGCAGAAACCACAACTGGCCACGCGGCCTGATGCAATCTTGCGCCGCTTTGACTCATTAACAAATGCAAATAATACTTCTCTTCTTAGGCTAATGTCGAGCGCAAGGGCACCTTTAAGGTGGAATATCTGCAAAAGATAGAAAGCGAAGTGCAGGCACGTTGGGAGCGTGAACATGTACACGAAACTGATGCCCCAACGGATCCCAAGAAGTGTCAGTCGGAGAAATTTTTCGTCACCTTTCCCTTTCCCTATATGAATGGACGTTTGCATTTGGGTCATACCTTCTCGCTGTCCAAAGCGGAATATGCGGTACGCTATCATCGCCTGAAGGGTAGGCGTGTGCTGTGGCCCTTTGGCTTCCATTGCACGGGCATGCCCATTAAGGCCTGTGCCGATAAGTTGACACGTGAATTGGAGCAGTTTGGTTATCCACCCAAATTCCCGGAGAGCACAGAAGAAGTAACGCCAGTGGAAACCAAATCGGAGGTGCCCAAGGATAAATCCAAGGGCAAGAAGAGCAAGGCAGTGGCCAAGACTGGCGCGGCTAAATATCAATGGCAAATTATGCAGAGTTTGGGTTTGCAGGATGAGGAAATTAAAGATTTTGCACAGGCCGAACATTGGTTGAACTATTTTCCGCCTTTGGCTATAAAGGATTTGAAGAGGATAGGCGTGCATGTGGATTGGCGGCGCATTTTCATAACCACAGATGCTAATCCCTACTTTGATTCCTTTGTGAGATGGCAATTTAATCATTTAAAGGAGCGCGGCAAGATTATGTATGGCAAGAGATATACCATTTACTCACCCAAAGATGGGCAACCCTGTATGGATCATGATCGTTCGTCAGGTGAGGGAGTGGGTCCACAGGAGTATACTCTAATTAAAATGAAGATACTAGAGAAGCCTCAGGCTTTAAGGTGAGTTTAGAGAAATTTGATGTTATAAATATTTTTAAATGTATTTATTCTTTTTTTTTAAAGCCAAATCAAGCAGCCCATTTATTTGGTGGCGGCCACTTTGCGTCCCGAAACCATGTATGGCCAGACCAACTGTTGGTTACATCCGGACATTAAATATATAGCCTGGCAGACGACACGTGATAATGAGGTGTGGATAAGCACTCGTCGTGCAGCGCGTAATATGACCTATCAAGGTTTTACCGCTGTGGAAGGTCAAGTGGAAGTATTAGCTGAAATTTCTGGCCTAGA
The DNA here is from genome assembly GCA_018904225.1 of Lordiphosa mommai. NCBI lineage: Eukaryota > Metazoa > Arthropoda > Insecta > Diptera > Drosophilidae > Lordiphosa > Lordiphosa mommai. Next base: position 70,877 of record JAEIFT010000501.1, on the reverse strand, counting down.
TTTGTTGGGTGTACCATTGTCTGCTCCTTTGACCCCACATAAAATTGTTTACACTTTGCCCATGTTGAGCATTAAAGAGGACAAGGGTACGGGTGTGGTGACCTCTGTACCCTCCGATTCGCCTGATGATTATGCCGCTTTGGTGGATCTGCAAAAGAAGGAGGCTTTTCGTCAGAAGTATAACTTGAAAGATGAAATGGTTTTACCCTTTGAGCCCATACCTATTATAGATGTGCCCACTTTGGGTAAACTAAGTGCAGTACATGCTTATGATACCCTAAAGAATTCAATCCCAGAATGATAAGGAAAAGCTGGCCGAGGCCAAGGAGCTGTGCTATTTGAAGAGTAAGCTTTAAGTTCATTTTTATTTAAAACATTTTAATTTCTTGCTTTAAATTTAAGGTTTCTACGATGGCATTATGTTGGTGGGACCCTTTGCTGGGCGTAAAATCCAGGATATTAAAAAGGATTTGCAAAAACAACTGACTGATGCCAAGGAAGCGGATATCTACTATGAGCCGGAGAAAACTATTATATCCCGTTCGGCTGATGAATGTGTGGTGGCCTTGTGTAATCAATGGTATCTCAATTATGGTGAACCCGTGTGGCAAGCTCAGGCCAATAAAATACTGCAGGATATGGAAACCTTTCATGAGGAGGCAAGAAATAATTTTGAGGCCTGTCTTAATTGGTTGCATGAGTATGCCTGCTCCAGAACTTATGGCTTGGGCACCAAATTGCCCTGGGATGAACAGTGGTTGATTGAATCTTTGTCGGATTCGACTATATATATGGCTTTCTATACGGTGGTGCATTTGCTGCAGGGTGGCACTTTCCGTGGAGAGAAACCAGGACCATTTGGTAAGTAAAACAATTAAGAAAGTCGACTGTAATATGCTCTGTACTCTGATCAATTTCAAGTGTGGAATTATTTTATTTGCTTATAACTCGACTATCGTTCATCTGATCTAGAAACGATGTATAGTGGATCGATAAGTAATGACGATTCAAATATATCCCTAGAAGGTTCAAACAATCTATCTTGAAAATTGTGGGAGATATGAGGTTTTTTCAAAATGTGGGGGTGGTAACTCTACCAATGTTCGTCTGATTAAAAAAGGTGTATGGGGGCTCTATAAGTATTGATGAGTAGAATATTTATACTCCCAAAATTGTGGGAGATTTTAGGTTTTTTCAAATTTTGGGGTGGCAACTCTACTATTGTTCGTCTGATCGAAAAAGGATGTATGGGGCTCGATAAGTATTGATGAGTAGAATATTTATACTCCAAAATTGTGGGAGATTTTAGGTTTTTTTCAAATTGTGGGGGTGGCAACTCTACTATTGTTCGTCTGATCGAAAAAGGATGTATGGAGCTCGATAAGTATTGATGAGTAGAATATTTATACTCCAAAATTGTGGGAGATTTTAGGTTTTTTCAAATTGTGGGGGTGGCAACTCTACTATTGTTCGTCTGATCGAAAACAATCAGTAGAATATTTATAAAATGGGGGATTTTAGTTTTTTCAATTGGGATTGATTCGCGAAACGAATATCGGTTCCGAACGAATATCGGTACCGGTTCCGGTACGTACCGAAATAAGAATTTCGAATAAAGTTTATATTTCGGTTTTTTTGGTTCCGATACGGTACTCAGATTTTTATTTCGGTATACCGGTACAAGTATAATTTTTTTAAATATTAAAACATTTTAACTATTCAAGATATTCAAAAAATTTATGGATGTAAGAACTAAAAAATGGTGTTTTAAGAATAAGAATATGCCTCTTAAAAAAGTTTTAAAATATACCGATTTCTAGCCTTTTTTATTTTTTGGACGAACAATTTCCCTATTCGCTGTTAACGCTTCCCTACGCTCAGAAAAAAAAAACAACCTCGAATTAAGAGAGACTAGACAAACTCGCCTTAGGGCCATTTCTCATAAAGCTGAAAAAATATTTCTTAATAATGGTTCGAAATAATCCGCTCTTAAATCTGCCGTATCTCCATTAAAAATAGAGATCTTTAGCGATAGATTTGAACCCATACTACAAGGCTTCGGCCCTGGTAACCTGGTAAAATACTCAACATTAAAAATCAATAAAAATAAAATTAAAACACAAAATCTGCCTTAGCTTTTCTTTTTAATTAAATTTTTCGAAAAAATTAAAATAACGTTTTTTGGGTCGAAATTCCATTAAAAACCAGAAACTTCATTTCTAAAATTTATATTTTCATTTTTCTAACATTTCTATATTTAAGGGAGGATTTTTTAAGACTTTGAGGGTTTATATATAACAAAGAAAAGTTTTCCTGTTTTTTAGAAATTTGTTTTCTATATCTTTTATATCTTAAAAAGAGAATTTGATTCTGATTTTAATTTTTTTTAAGGGCGAATTTCTTAAATGTAAGACTTTTTCTGAGTGTATATATTGCTATTTTACCGTTGAATTATATATTTGAAGTAAACATAAATCAATCAAATAAATAGTAAGAAACCGAAACAATACCGGTATTGGCGTTTCGGTATGGTTCCGGTTTTTTCGGTTTCTATTATAACGGTTTTCGGTTCTCAAAAAAATTTTATTATCGGTTCCGGTTTCGATACCGGTACCTGGCTTTAAACGGTTTATTTCGGTTAACGGTTCCGGTTTCAGTTTCAATATTATTCCCTGAAAACGATGTATGGGGGCTCGATAAGTATCGATAAGTAGAATATATGTCTAGAGTGTTCGAACAACCTAACTCCAAAATTTGTCTCTTTAATTTCAGGTATTAAACCCTCTGACATGACTGCTGAAATCTGGGACTACATCTTCTTCAAGGAGAAACCCGCACCCAAAAATTCAAATATCAAATTGGCTCATTTGACTGTCTTACGTCGTGAGTTTGAGTATTGGTATCCCATGGATTTGCGTGTCTCTGGCAAAGATCTTATACAAAATCATTTAACCTTCTGCCTGTACAATCATGCCGCCATTTGGCCCAATGATGAAACCAAATGGCCAAAGGGTATGCGTGTGAATGGTCATCTTTTACTTAACTCAGCCAAGATGTCCAAATCGGATGGCAATTTCCTAACTCTTACCGAAGCAGTGGATAAATTCTCAGCGGATGGCATGCGTTTGTGTCTGGCCGATGCGGGTGACAGTGTGGAGGATGCCAATTTTGTGGAAAGCACCGCAGATGCGGGTATTCTACGTCTCTACACGTTTATAGAGTGGGTCAAGGAAATGTTGGCCAGTCGTAGTAGTTTGAGAAAGCAGGCCACAAAGACCTTTAATGATCAGGTATTCCTAAGTGAATTGAATCTGAAGACCAGGCAAACGGATGAGAATTATAAGAAAATGTTGTTCAAGGAGGCTCTGAGAAGTGGCTTCTATGAGCTGCAATTGGCACGCGATAAATATCGTGAGCTGTGCGGTGGTCAAGGCATGCATGAGGATTTGGTTATGGAATTTATACGTCGTCAGGCCTTGCTAGTGGCTCCCATTTGTCCACATATGGCGGAACATGTTTGGGGTTTGTTGGGCAACAAGGAGTCTATAGTACATGCTCGCTGGCCCGAAGTGGGTGACATAAATGAGCTGGATATTATGTGCTCGGAATATTTGATGGAATCGGCACATTCTTTCCGTTTAAATTTGAAAAATTTGCTGCAACTTCGAGGCAAAGGTGGCAAGGAAAAGGCTTTGGATATGCAAACAGCAAAACCCAATCGTGCCTTGATATGGGTGGCCAAAACTTATCCACCCTGGCAGTGTTGTGTTTTGGATACCATGAGGGAACTGTTTAATCAAACCAAATCCTTGCCAGATAATAAAATCATAGCCGCCACGCTGCAACAAAAAGCGGAATTGAAAAAGTTTATGAAGCGTGTGATGCCGTTTGCTCAAATGATACGAGAGAAAGTGGAAACTGGTAAGGGAGTGGCTGCCTTGGCGGTTACCCTGGAGTTTGATGAGCGTCAGGTGTTGCTCAGCAATTTGGAATACCTTAAAAATACTCTGGATGTGAGTCTGATTCTCTCATTTATAAAAATTTAGTTTCTGACTAACTTTTGTTTTCTTTTTTCACAGTTGGATGCCCTGGAGGTTAAATACACAGATGATGCTTCGGCACCCGAGAAAACCCGTGAAGAAGTGCGCCCCGGCTCGCCTTTTATTAGTTTTTCCGTGGCTCCGCATGTCAGCGTTGAACTCATCAATCCCATTGAACGTTCCTCGCTGTTTCAAGTGAATACCATTATCTCTGAGGGCGATACGGTACACACATTGCGTGAAAAACTGTCCAAAATTATAGGCCTCAAAACGGATGTGTCTTCTTTGAAAATTTGGCGCTTTGAAGATCCTATTTTGGGTCCACGTAAAATACCCAATTTTGAGGATTATAAAGCGGGCAAGGCCCAGCTAAATGAGGGCAACTTTGTATTGGATGTGGCCACCAAACGTTTAAGCCTGGCAGAGCCTAGCGGAAATGTCACAGAACTGGGCAGACAATTGATCTATGTGGTGGAGTAATCATCATAAACTTGAAATCTTGTATAATACAAAACCAATTGGCCAATTCAATAAACCATTAAAAAGCCTTTAAACATTTCATACTCTTCTTGGAAGTGAACGCATTTTGTATGACTTATGTCTTGCATAAAGGCCCATTCATGTTTGCCAACAACATTGTGTGGGCTTCGAATGACGCACATAAATTACAAAATATAATAAAATACCAGCTGAAAAGTTTTTCCAACGCACAATGACGTTTTCCCAGTCGCATCATCAGACGCATCGAACAGGCAAATTTTCCCATTCGCGTAATTGTAATGTGGCACATTTTTGTTGTTTTTTTTTGGTAATTACGTGGGCATTCCCTGTAGCAAATTTTTGGGCAATATGCAGCGCCAAGAAATGTTGAATAATGGATTACCATAATATGCTGCAAAACAGGTGGCAGAGCAGTTTTCGTTGCTGCTTTTAATCAATGTCTAATCTGTCCAACAGCTGTCACCATCTTTGGTGCAAGTCCACCCGGAGAGGTTCACAGCATTAAGGGTTTCATGTTAAATGGAATCGACCAGCTCAGTAGAAATGTCACAGCCTTAGCCATTGAAACTTACCATGAGTTTAAATTGCCGCCCCCAAATTTTGTTTCTGGTTAACTTTAAAACAGATTTTTTTTGTATTTAGAAATTTTCTAATTGGAATGTATTTCCCCTTTTTTTTAGCTCTAAAAATTACCTAATGAAATAATCAAATATATCTAGACAACAGCTAATTTAGCTTTAGGTCGTAATTGATTTTTTTCGATTGATATGAACTCCCTATAGGTGAACTAATGTTTGAAGAATTTTAAAATTTTGCGTTTTTATTACAAATAAAAATAAATAATCTCAGGTGTTCCACAAATCGCTTTCGACTCAAAAACGACCCAAAATCGTATGGGAATTGGGTCGAAAGCTATTTATGGAACACATGGGAATAAGTCACTTTGTACTTTAAGTTTATTGTATTCGAGATTATAAGCTAATAAGTCAACATTTAGTGAAAAAATTAAAAAAAATCATATTTTTCGAAGTATTGAGCCAAATATCTCAAAAACCAGGGAATTTATCCCGAAACGAATATCGGATCCGGTACCGGTTTCGGTACGTACCGAAATGAGAATTTTGGTTAAAGGTTCTAAATCGGTTTTCAGTTAATTTCGGTTTTCGGTTCCGAAACGGTACTCAGATTTTTATTTCGGTATACCGGTACGTACCCGTGCATGTATAGTTTTTTGTAATATAACAAAATTTTAATAATTTCAAGATTTTTTTCTGAATGTATATATTTTGTTATTTTACCAGTAGAAATATATTTTTTAAATAATCATAAATTAATAAAATAAATAATAAGAAATCGAAACAGTATTGGTTTTCTCGGTTCATATTATAACGGTTTTAGGTTTTCAAAAAATTTTAATATCGGTTCCGGTTTCGATACCGTTACCGGGCTTTAAACGGTTTATTTCGGTTAACGGTTCCGGTATTATTCCCTGTCGAAAACAAATAACTTAAGTACAAAGTGACTTATTTCTAGGCCTATTTATTGGCAGTGATTTCGAATATTACATTTTTAAGTCGTTGTAGGATAATGGAAGCGATGGCAAAATATGTAGAACCACTGACAAAAAAACGGCATAAATAAATTTTTCTTTTTTTAGTATTATTCAAGAAAAATTCGACCAGAAGCCAGAAAAAATGTCAAAATTGTTGCCTAGTGTTTCTATTGAATCACTTATTTCCACTTGAATTAATAATATATAGCTAGATTCTTAGCCTTAATTTGCTCATGGTCGATCTTAAGATATTTTATATTAACTTTAATTTTGAAAATCTACTGGCATTGCTTATAGCAATCGTGGAAAAAATTCTAAGCATCACTATTAAATTTGGTACGTTATCTTCTAATTTCGAGCATATTATAAACTTAGGTAAGCCAAGCCGGTGCTTATTGGTGCTCTGTATCGCTGACTAAAAGGCGAAAGACGTACGCGCTTTATCGGAAGTTCCTCCACATTAATTTGCATATATGTGTTGATGATGTTTGTTCCTGATGCTACGGAGGGGGCTCGGAGGGGCTCATCCCCTAACAAACTTTAAACTATCTAGGCTTGCTGAGTTTTTTTTCTCCCCATATAATCGGTTTGGTTATAGAGTAGGCTGCAAAAAATTTGTTTTCTACTAAAATCAAAATTTAAAAATTCTTAGATTGAACTGTCAAAAATGAAGTTTAGCCCCTATCGAAGTTAAAAACCTAATGTCGTCTGAAACAAATTGATGGGGAGTCGTAAGATGACGAATCTTTCAGAAAAATTAGGACGTCTTCTTAGAATGACGATTTTTTCCACCTATTCGAAACGTTTTCACCTTAGTTAGCGTCTGCTTGAAATATATCTTTTTTTAGGCATTCGTGTTCTTGCGCCTCCGGGTATCTTGTACCGTTTTAATCTTTTCCTAAAGTTGAAAACAAAATATTCCAGCGATGCTTGGAAAAGGAAAAAAATTAATATCAAACTGCTCAACTGTTGAAATTTATATATTAATCATTAAGACTATCATCATATATTTATGCGATATGATTCCAAGGAATAAAAAATAAAAAATTTCGTCGTAAATATCTTGCTGAGTGATTTGGTTGAACCGGGAGAATAAACTCATACTACACACGAATTTCATATTTATACCTTAAATTATTACTGAAATTGATTGTAGGTTCGGAAAAGATCGTTAATCAGTAATGTCTTCAATATACTAACATATTTTATTTTTTTTTATTCATCAGCCGAAATAAATATATGTATCATTATTCAACTTCAATTAGGTTTACGATAAAATTAAAAAGGCAATAGTCTTAGCACTAGTAAATTTTCCAACAACCGGCCCCCTTTGATACTTTTTCTTCAGCCCTTCGTATCAAAATGTAAGTACGCTTTGTCAAGCTCAAGAAAGGTCGCCCTTGCTAAACTTTAGTAGGTCACCTCTTAGATAAGCCTTTAAGTCTCAGCGTGAATTCAGCTCAGTGGGTGGCTATCGTTAAATTCAACCACACCAACCCTTCCATTTAACACCTATAAAAGTCTTCAGTTTCTAGTTAATAGTCAACCATGTGGTCGCTAAAATTGTTGCTCTTGCTGCAGTGCAGCTTTTATGTCTTCGGTGGAGTTTGTTTAATACCACAACCCATTAGACGTCAAAGTACACGGTCGCTAATGGATCATCTTTGGCGGACGCGTCCTCGACTAGATGGACGTATTGTGGGCGGACATCGTATAAATATAACAGATGCCCCACATCAGGTGTCGCTGCAGACATCAAGTCATATCTGTGGTGGTTCGCTCATCTCGGAGGAATGGATATTGACGGCGGCACATTGTACTTAGTAAGTAAAGGGGTTAAATTTGTCATAATTTGCCTGGTCAAAGAAAAAAGGGAAAACCCACAATTGCAGTGTTAAGGTTGAAAAAGTTTTGACTGCAAAAGGTTATGTACTCATTAAAAGAAATTAATGAAAGTTGCTTCTAAAAGTATGATCCTTTGTACATGCATATCGCACGCTATGCGATTGACTTTGGAATTCCTCATTCTTCATTTTTCCTATTGACGTTATAAGTTAAACTAGGTTTGAATGCAAAAACCGACACTAAAGAAGTCTGATGAGAAATATGGTTATTTCAAAATCAGGGAGTCGTGTTTTTTTTAGGTTAGTACCGAAACTTATGTTTCATTAAAAAGTACTGTTTAGGTTCTAGTTTTTTTTTTGGCATTCGGTTCCGTATTGGTACCTTGGTTTTTCTTTCGATATACCGGTTCGAATTGCAAAGTTTGTTTGATCTTTAGACTAATTAGTTATCTATGAAGAACTGTAACCGCCTTTTATAATTCGGTGCTCTTTAACTAATATTATGACGCTAAATAATAGCACACTCCTATTTTCTCCTAGATTCTGGCCTTACACTAAAAAAAAAACGAACTTTTGTGTTTGAAAACTGTTCTATTGCTATTCAAAAATTTCTCCTTGATGATCAATACAATTTTCAGAGTCGGATACAACTCCGAAAATCGTTGACAACGACGTTAGTTAAGATGTTTGGTAACAAAAAGAAGTCAATTCGATGTTTTGGTCCGCCAAAAAATCGTTTTTCTGGCTGATAAGTTAGAGATCGCATTGCTTTGATGTCCATTGTTGATGAGTTTCTAGCATAATCCACGATTTGTTCAGATGTTATACACAGCTTTTCAAGTAACCCAAAAGAATTTTTTAAGCATTTCTTACACCAATCGACTCGAGCCTCTTTTTGGGCATTTTTTAAATTATCTGGGATCCAAGGCAAACACACGATTTCTTTACCACGAAGTGATCATATCACGGTATGTGATACGACGAGCTTGCTAAATATTTTCGAAATTTTGTAGCACAACTGATTTTGGACGACCTTCACGGAATTTGTCGATCTCGAGAAAATTCATTGTACCTATTTTTACTGTGCTAAAATATGGTGCTGGTTTGCCTTAAAATGATTCATCGATGTATTCTTGTCTACTTAATCCATGCCGAAAATTGTTAACAAAATAATTGCACGAAAATGTTCACGATTTTTAAATTTTTATTTTTTTTTTTATTTTTTAGTGGTAAAACCGCAGATCGTTTGCGCATCCGTCTGGGTACCTCAGAATTTGCTCGGCATGGTGAACTTTTGCGTGTCCAGAAGATTGTTCAACATGCTCAGTTCAATTATACCAATGTGGACTATGATTACTCCTTGCTACAGCTGCAGCATCCGATTAAATTTGATGAGACCAAAAAGGCCATAAAATTACCTGAAGCCACAGATATGTTTAGCGATGGTGATGATTGTTATGTCAGTGGTTGGGGTAGTACACAAAATTTACTGGAATCTCGTGAATGGTTGCGTCAGGTAGGAACAGCAATCTAATTTATATTTCTAAAATTAGTGGACGCATTCAGCAGAGACAAATCTAAGTGATCAAGCTGTTTTGCTGAATGCGCCCAGTGTTTTTTTATGATATTAGGATTTCCCTTTCAATTTTTGTAATTTTTATTTTTATCTCTTTTTTTTATCAGGTGGAGGTACCTTTGGTTAATCAGCAGTTGTGCAATGAGAAGTATCAACAATATGGCGGCATTACGGATCGCATGATCTGTGCTGGTTTTTTGCAAGGTGGCAAAGATGCTTGTCAAGGTGACTCCGGCGGTCCCATGGTCAATGAGCAGGGTGTACTGTTGGGTGTGGTCAGTTGGGGTTATGGCTGCGCCAAGCCAGATTATCCCGGTGTGTATGCTCGCGTAAGCTATGCCCGCTCTTGGATTAAGGAAAATAGTGGAGTTTGATTTAAAATGAATAAAACAAAAAAAAAAAAAAAAATCATGGCGATTGTCGACCAAGTAGCCAGAGCTTTTGTGTTTCCCTTTCACATGTTGCCTACACGCTGGCAAAATGTCAAACACGCGACAGGAAATTGAGGATTCGTACAATTCGACCCTCGGCCTTTGCTCACATTATGGCAACGCATGTCGCATGGCCCGGACGAGGAAAAGGGTGAATGGAAAATTGAATTGAACAAGCCAAGTGGATGTCTGAGCAAGTATTTAATTGTTTTCGCTTTTCATTCAGATTGCCTTATCAGCAACACCCCTCCGTTCCGCCACTGGGGTTATATGTGGCGTATACGCAATTAGTAACTTTTTTTCTGGTTACGTGGACGACAACTTTGTTGTGAATAACATGAACATTTTCCATTGCATCTTGTGGGGCGTTTTATTTTAAGTTGTTATGATGTTTGTTTAATGATTAACTGACTTGAGCTTATAAGCATTAGCTTCTTGCATAATCGGTATATTATAAACTTGACATTGTGTGGCGGTGTAAAAATCAATACACTTAGGAAAAAAAAAACATTAAATATTTTGAACTTGAATCGAACACAAACAAGTGTCAATAGCAAGGCCAGTATATACTTGTAAGCGTCCCCAACCCCATTAAGTATGTATATTCTTGATAAGCATGACGACCTGAGTCTGTCTGTCGGTTTGCGGTTTATATATTTATCTCCTTTCTCTGTTTTAAAGCTATCTGTACCAATCTTGGCAAATTGATATATTATATATCAGAACTAGAAACTTAGGGATTGTATTAAAAATTTGTGGTCGGGATGGAAAAGATTTTAAAATCCTTGCGACGGGATTCATGATCCCAAAATTACGGATAACAATTTATTGAAATGTTTAAGTGAGAAAAAAATTAAAGTGAGTTTTATTTACGAACCCTGGTACTAATGGAATGTAAGTGCAGCGCAGAATACACGTGAACTTCACACCTGAATAAAATGGTCACACTTATGAAAGCCAGTAGTAGAAACCACGGTGTAATCATAAAAGTTGGGACACTTGTCCCCGCTCTGGCTAAGAGCTCGATAGTGATATCAAAGGGGGGACAGTACACAAAATTTTGTATGTATGTGTGTGAGAAAATTCTGTTCCTAAATAAACTATTCTACCAATTTGGTATGTACAATTGAATCCAAGTGCGACGGGTCTAAATTAAATTGAAAAATTCAGGACGGGCCAGGATCGAATTTCAAAGCTAGTCGAATCCGAACACTTAATAAATGTTCAATATAATATAACTTCTAAGCCGCTTGGCATAATTATTTGTGAGCAAATTGCCGACTATGAAAAGCAAAACAAGTAAAAGAGCTGCAGTCGAGTGCCCCAACTACGAAATACCGTGTACCCTTGATTTGAGGAATTTTTTTATCCGCTTATATATACAGACAACAAAATTGGCTATAGCTAAATTCTAGTTAAAAAAATTCAAATCCCGACCTTGGGCTTAAAGTTTCAAGTACGAATGACTTTGAGCAATCCCAGAATGATCGTGTCAATTTCAAGTTCGGATCCTTCGTGATAATCAGGTCCAAGAATTTTAAAATCGGTAAATTCGTACTCAAGTCAATCCTTTCATTTGAGAAAATCAGGGATCGACCATTATCTGATATCGTTTAGGTTTGATTTTAATCAGAATATCGAATATGAGATAGTCGAATAATTTTAATGACATATAATTGTTCAACCTATGAATTAAGTGTTTAATAAAGGAGCTACGCCTTCTTTCTAGATGTTTACTTATGGGTTTTTCAAAGTTAAAAATTTAAAAAAAAATTAATTTTATGTTAACCAAAAAAATTACTTTTTAACAATATTAGATTTTTTATGTTTTAAAATTTTTACCCAAAAAAAAAAAAAAAAAAGTTTTTTTTTTCAAATTTATTTATTTAAAATTTTTTTCGAAAAATATTATCACTGTTCATAAGAGAAGCTATATCTAATAGATATATTTCTGAACTATAATTAGTGGATTCTAACTCTTTTCGGGACTTTACATGCCGCAGAGATGAAGCAGATGCTACCAACATGTTGAAGAGGCCCTCATTCGCCAAGTCTTTTTTACCTATTTTACCTCTAGCAGTCTCAGAGGCAGCTAGGGGCAGCTGAAACTTATTAAAATAGGCAAAGGAATAATCCAAGAACATATTTTAAAAATCCAATCAAAGAACATTTTTCATTATACATCAAACAACAGAAACAAAAAAATTCGATTCGTTACCCAGTATTCGTGATATTCTACCTGAAAGCGGTCAAAATTACCGAATTTTTTTTTTTAACTTAAAGTCTGTCAATTTGATTTTATAAGTAGTTGCTTTTTTGTAATCGTTGATTAATTTCCTTCAAAATTTCGTAGGCGTAGATATGCAATTTTTGATTTTTGCAACCACATTTGTTCTACAGGCGCCACTGTGCGACGCCGCAGCCGCGACGCTGCAGACGTTACCTACGGAACAGGTGCCTGTTGGATGGCTGAAAGGATTTTACTTTCTAAACTTGTGTGTGTTTTTCAAACGATCTTATTAATTATTATTACATGGTCATTCCGAATGTGTTTTAAATCTCAAGTTTTTAAAAAAAAAGGTCACATTCATTTGCACAACTTGATTATACCCTTTCTCCCACTATTACTGGTACAGGGTATAATAAGTCCATATAACTTTGTACTTTAAATCAAGCGTTTTCGAGTTGCTTAATTTGAAACTTTCAGAAAAAGTATAAACTTTTGTAAATTTATGCGATCAGAAAAGATGTTTAACCACTTTTTATTTTTTTTAATTTTTCCTGAATTTTAAAAGTAAAAATATTTTATAAAAATATTCCGTTTTAAGTTAAATGTCTCAACTTTATGAATAAATTGAATGGGACTTATTTGTAGGCCCATTTATTTGCTCTGATTTTTAAAATCATTTCAGTTGTTCTGAAATTATATTTAGTCTGTTACTGCAAAAAAAAACCCCAAAAAGAGGCCAGATTTTTTAAAGCAAGATTTCACAAACGTATTATATGGTAAAGGGTTTAAAAATTTAAAAAAGGCTGCATTCAGCACAAATTTCTGATCACTGATCAGCTTAAAAAAAAACTACATTAATTAATTAAAATACTTTTATTAGTTGTATGTAGTATAAATTTGTATATCATTGATCAGGGATCAAGCAGTTCTGCTGAATGCATCTCATAAATTTCTGGATTACATTCTTAATCATTTGTTTTGTATATAAGCTTGATTACTTCCGTTGAACCCTTACTTGCGATTTTGAGTAAATGATTGCCTAAGCATAGCTCAGACAACTACACGATCACTTGATTACAATCATGCACACTCACTTGCACACACACACCCCCACATGCACTGACTGCAACTCAAACTCAACTTATATTTGTGCTGCATTCGTTTGGTTGAGTAACATTCTGTCCGAAGCCGGGTTAAAATGCATTTTGTAATTGGAGACCAACTCAGTGCACTACATCGGATCAATTCACATGTTCAGTTGCATTCGCGACGTGGCGGAGGACGTGCCTGGGGCTCGTGCCGTTGAGCTAAATTGTGTATACGCCGTGTGTGTTAACAGAGATGTGAGTGAACACAACTGTTGATTTCGAAAATAAACCCACACATAAACTTACATATGCATTATTATATGTGCAAAAAAAAAAATAGCAACAACAACAACACAATAACCACATACGGGTTAGGCAACAGAAATCAAAATAACAAAACGTCACCGTCATGAATCAAAAGAGACGGCCGGAAAGTCGAGGCATATAATGCTGTTTGTTGTTGTTGTTGTAATTGTTGCTGGTTATCGAACATTTTTCTCCGTTCACAAACAGCAGACAAACAAACGTGCCGCACGTTGCCATTACACGTGAGTGCCACCCATGCCAGAGGCGAGAGCGAGAGAGAAATTCTCGAACGTGTGACGAATACGAGTAATTCTCTAGTGGCACACAAATTTCAGTCAACATTCAACTTTGTGCGTTCCAAGGCAACGGTACGTTGAGACGCATCGCGCGAAATATTATTTATTTTATTTCCATAAAACTTGTTGACAACATTTTTGGTGAAACATAAATAATACAAATAATTATTTGACATTGTAACAAACAATTTTTTCTTGAAAGTGCATACTGAATTGTTGCTTATTTTTTGTTTACGTAAGCTAGACTTGAAGTGGAAAACGCGGAAATATGCTAAAACAATTTATTTATAATTATTAGAAATAAACTCGTGTAATGTAAACGTTAATGAAACAAGATTAAGTGTGCTAGAAAAATAAAACAAAACGCTTAAAATTAGTTAAAAAAACTCTAAATAAAAATAAAATTTATAAAATATCTAAAAAAAAGATTTAAAAACGACAAAACAATAAAAGCACCCAAAAACTTAACTAAAAAATATTTATATAAAATTAAACCGCATTTTTTTTTTACTGTGCACCAAATCACGTGTGAAAAAGTGTTCAGCAATAATTATAGTCATTCAAAAATCTGAACAACAAACTAGCAACTTTTTGTTATCTGGTTGTTTTTACATTAAAATTTTTTTTGTAGGATCAAACAAAATGGAGTATAGAAAAAGCTATTACTCGACTTACAATTAAGAGGAGATATTCTGAATATTAAACAAAAAATTGATTATCCATAAAAATTGGGTAAAACCTGTGCCAAATCAAGGTTCTAACCAAAACCTTCAGTGACAGACCTCGAACCTCGCATTTTTTAACATTAAACGTAAATTAATTAAATTAAAATTTAATTCGTAAATTTTAGTAGTTCTAATATCATTTTTGAGTAAACAGCTTTGCATAGTATAAGTATATAGAAACAGACAAAATAATCCAAATAATATATATCATAAAATATAATATATATTTGAGAGTTCTCAGACTTTTGAATTAAAAAAAAACATCCCATAATGTCATATAAAGAATATTGAATGGAAAATACTCAACCTGTCTTTTTCGGCTTACCGTATGTTTACTCTTTGATATCCTACAAAATAGCCTGGGACTTCTTTTTATGTGCTGTCCTCATACCCAGCCAAAATTCTAAGAAAATTAGCTCAAAAACTTATCTTGGATGGCAAATAATCATACTTTAAGTAAAGATTCGACCAATTTGTTCCAAACATACTCAAAAACCAAACGTTGGCGAGCAAAATAAACGAGCTTCTAAAAAAAATAAATTTAGGCCTCTTTCCAGATGACATACAAATTTATTTCGGCACAATACTTCGTGTTAATAAGACAGCTTTTCAAAAGCATTCAGCTTTCGGAGCTGTTGAAAATGTTCTATTCATATGAAGTATTAAGCCGAAATAAATTTGTATGTCATCTGGTTTAATGCTTTTACCATAACTTTGACCATGAACTTTGGCTAAACATAATTACAATTTAGAAAGAAATATCAATTTTGTAAACTGTCAGATAATAAATCTGCTGTCAGAGCCGAAAGATGGATCGTTTTCGAGCCTGATTTTGCTGGGTTTACCTTTATAAGTATCTAGAAAATTTCAAGTTTACAAAGATTTTTCATACCTAAAACAGAGCCATAAGCGTGTAAAAACGAGTTTTAAATAGGTTCTTAAGTTTTCCAATATATTAATAAACCTTTAACTGGAGAATAAATCACTTGCTTTAATTCCCACAAACTGGGCGAAAGATGAATCGGTTTCTGTTCGATTTCGGATCTGTATTCCATAGTTTACTTGTTCGCTGGATTCATGTATTAATTCCAGAGCTCGCAAATAACCTTAAAGGCGAATATATCACATCAAAGTCAGTAAAAACTAAAGCAGAACCGGATTCGCTCAAAGCAAGACAATTTTATTTGCTGAGTTCGCACAGACTATTAAATATAGACTCAACGTTTGCTCAGTCGACACCATTTCACTGAGATATTAGTCAGCTGTTCGTTGTCATTTTCGCTCTCTGAGTACTTTCATGACAATGTCCGTCTCGCTCTAACCACCGTGTTTTCCTTTGTGTACCATAATTTTGAGTAAAATATGTACATGCGTAGTATCGCTTAACATCATTTAAAATTGAACCCAATACTCATTGGCCGGTTCAGCCGAACTGCTCCGATCAATATATTGTATTGGTAGTTCACTAGCCATGTTTTTAAAGTTTTGTTTTGCCAAATTTGGTCTCGAACTCACAAAACTTTTGTGGAAGTGGAATAAGAATAGTCTACTTTTCCTCTTGTAATTAATATAATATTTACATGGAGCTTTTCCAAATGTCAATTTTATAAGATCCTCAAAAGTATGCTAAATAATAAGAGCAGTTGTTAAGTTGTTAAGCTGATCAGTGATCAAGTGTCTTTTCTGAACGCGCCCATTGTTTCATGACTACGATTGATTCTCGAAAAATCAGTGAGGCATGTATTTGGCAAGCAATCGGCTCGTATGTATTTGAGTTGCCGAATGTTTTCAGCCTTCAGGGGTTGAAAAAAACAAAAAACAATTCGGGACTCCGACTTCCCAAAAAGTGGTCGGCTACAAACATATGCCAATACAAAACGACAATACCGGTCTTGCTTTGGCTTAGTTGTCCCTTGAAACGGAAACAGAACTGAACGTGTTTATTTTTCAATTCCTCTTTTTATTGTGCCGCGCATTAACTGTCTCATTGCAGACATCCTTAAAGTGTTGAACAATTTTTTAGACCTTTGAATAATTCTAAAGAATATTGTTTTATTTCTATATCCATATCAGATCAAATACTTCTGGAACAAGTCCTAAATATGTGATATATTCATTGGAATCAAGCCGAATCATATTTCGGTTTCGGTTATGGTACAAATTTATGTTTTGATAAAAGAATCTGATTAGGTTCTAGTTCATTTTGGTATTCAGATTGTTATTGGTGGATCGGTTTTTAATATTACGTAATTTAGAAAAGAGAAAAACTATCTATTCCGAGTTTTAGTTTTAATCGGTTCTTTTCGGCATACAGTTACGTTTTCATTTCCTGGATAATGTTTTAAAATATTGGCAAATAGACAAAGTTGCATTTTGATACCTCTAGAACGACCTTCTGAGTTTAGCCCAGCACTTTTCATATATAAAGACTAATGGACTAGACCAGGGGTCGGCAATTGGAGTACAGAAGTTGCTACTGGCAACTGAGAAATCAAATGAGATTTATTAATTACTTGTACAGAAAACGGGCAAAGAGTTTGTTACTACGTTTATGCACAAATAAAAAATCATGCTTTTTGTTCTTCCAAGTATGCTATGTTTTTTAATTAAAGAAAATATTTATTTTTTCTTAGCCTTAACACTACTTAACTATACTTGAAGTCGTTCAAATAAATCATTCTTAAAGAAAATAAAGATTGCATAATCTGAGGGGCAAAAAGCGTGAATTTTTAATAGCATAAACGTAGCATGTAATCGCTAAATAGCTAAATAATAGCACACATATTTTGTATGTAATTTTAAGTGTCACTTGCACACTGATGAATGTCAAGTATGCAAAGACAGCTGATAATAGTTTCACCAGTCTTAACACATTGCAACTTTTCTCTGCTGACTTAGAATAAAAAATAATTAAATAGATAAACAAAAAATATTTTAATTAATAAACTATATTTTTCTCATATTCCATTTCTTAGTGCTTACAAAAACACAAATATTTGAGATATTTAAAAACTATATAAAGAAGAAATTGTATTTCACTGTCAAGAAAACACACAAAACGTCACAATCTAACCACGATTAAAAACCAGAACCAGAACAATATTACACGGTAAGCAAAACATACAAAATATTCATACTATAATTTCCACAACCTTGAAAAGTGATCCACAACGAATTCCCATAAGTTGTTGTCAAGTCCCATAAGCTTAGCAAAACAACCGATTTTTACGCCAAGTTCAAAAAACTCTACAATAAAAGGTACTACAATAAATACAATATCATTAGTCCGTTCTGTCATTGAACCCCATTTTTAAATGGTATTTTCTTTCAATTTTACTCAACAGCCTTTTATTCTTTTGCAAATTTCATAACTTCCCTTTGGCTGTCAAATGCACATACACGTATGTTATTGACATGGCACGCTTGATAAACCTTCATTTCAGCCCCCTTTAAATTGAATTTACATTTGTCACATATTTATCAAAAAAAAAAATCTACCTTGGCTTTCCGTTTCATATGCAAACAAATCTTAGAAACTGTCTTGAATGAATTTTCTCGTTTTTTTTTTTCCTTTGCTTGCCTGTGAATAAAAATTGCCTTTTCAATGCGCATATCAATTTGTGTTCAGTATTTTTTTTTTATATAAGTTTCGATTTGGTTTCATAACTGGTGAGCGGAAATGGTATTTGGGTTGATTTGGATATGGCCAAGTCAATGATTGACAAATATGAATTGAAATGGAGATAAATTGAGTTTTAAATTCAAATAAAGATTTCTATTAAGAAAATGTTAACATCTCTGACATTAAATTGAAATAGCAGAAATAAGGCTTAACAACATTCTGATAAGTTTTACTAAAGTGGACTTTGAGTAAGCCAAAAAGCTTTACAGTTCACTAAAGATACAAAATTTAGCTAAAGATAGACACTAACACTAATGGTATACAATTTATTCAATGTTAGAGTAAAAAAAGAGAATTTTTGTTTACGAAATTTTGATTTTCAAACCTCAGGAAAATTTTGAAATAAAATATATTGAGCCCTTTGTCAACTTTGTCACAATCATATAAAGGCATTCATTAATTTTCAGTAGTTTAAGATATAGCTCATTCAATTATATGACAAAACGGCGTAATAATAGACTTTAAAGATAGAAATGAAATTGTAACATTTAAAATTAACCAAGATAGGTTTCAGGCTGGACTGCAAGCCCAGATAATATTTGCGTTGGTCCAGTGTTATCGAACCAAAATTATCCATACTCTGAAATTTGAAGTGTAAGATTTTTGCGCAACGGTTTGGTGTAGAAAACCAACAAAATTTTTGAAAATTACACAAAGTATTCAGAATTGCTTAATTTTCAGTTTGAATTTATAAGTAGCATGTCTTTGAGTAATTCTTCGTTTATTCTACTTCTTTGATCAGACAAAAGAAATTTTAGGGTGCTAAAAGCCTGATTAAGACTTGTAACTTTTGTTGAACCTCAAGCGGGCTCAAACCGGAAACCATGGCTGAAACCAGCCCTAGTTTCAGCTACGCTGACAATGGCTTTTGCGTTTGTTTGATTTTTGTAGAACCTGAACAATTGTTTTAGTTATGAGATATAAAATTTTGTTAACCATTTAGGTGACAAGTTGTTAATGTTATTTATGCCGAAAAGTGTGCTAACCTTTTTTTATCCACTCTGTCAAAATCTCATGTAGAGTTGCCTATTATTTACATTTTAATGTCATGTAAACTAATTTTTCTACTTGTGGCTTAACTAAAGTTCAGGCACACAAGAGCAAAGTTCCACAAGAATAAATATTAGAACAAGTCTAAATGTATTATTTAAAAAATTTAGAACGAAAAATTATAAAGTTTTCGTTATAGCCAAAAATGCAGTTTCCTTTAGCATATGTATTATGGAAACAGCTATTCTTTGTTTACATTTTAATAACTGACTAGGTACTCATTTTTTATACTCTGTACCGAAGGTACTAAGAGTATATGGGATTTGTGCAAATGTATGTAACAGCCAGAAGGAAGCATCTCCGACCCTATAAAGTATATATATTCTTGATCAGCATCAACAGCCGAGTCGATATACCCATGTCCGTCTGTCCGTCTGTCTGTCTGTCCGTATGAACAAACAGATCTAAGAGATGGTAAGAGTTAGAGGTTTGAAGTGTATGGAACATATATTTCTTATACTTGCAGGCAGATCAAGTTTAGTTTTGATTTTTGCCACGCCCCCTGCCTCCCCCGCAAATTGAAAAAAACGTCATATCTTCCACAATTTTAGAGTTAGGTTGTTCGAACCTTCTAGACATATATTCTACTTATCATTACTTATCGAGTCCCCATACACCGTTTTCCGATCAGATGAACGATAGTAGAGTTGCCACCCCCGCAATTTGAAAAACACCTCAAATATCCCGCAATTTTGGAGTTAGGTGGTTCGAACCTTTTAGACATATATTCTACTCATCATTACTCATCGAGCCCCTATACATCGTTTTCCGATCAGATGAACGATAGTAGAGTTGCCACCCCCACAATTTGAAAAACACCTCAAATATCCCGCAATTTTGGAGTTAGGTTGTTCGAACCTTTTAGACATATATTCTACTTATCATTACTTATCGAGTCCCCATACACCGTTTTCCGATCAGATGAACGATAGTAGAGTTGCCACCCCCGCAATTTGAAAAACACCTCAAGTATCCCGCAATTTTGGAGTTAGGTTGTTTGAGCCTTCTAGACATATATTCTACTCATCATTACTTATCAATCCACCATACACCTTTTCCAGATCAAATTAACGATATTCGAGTTATAAGCAAAACAAATAAGCTTGTGTTACAGAATGGTACAGAGTATATTACAGTCGGGCCTTACCGACTTTCTTACTTGTTTAAATTGGTAACTCCTGAACTACTAGAAAATTTAACATATATTTAAGAAATTGGAAATAATTGCCAAACAAAATTTTTACATTTATTGTAGATTTATTTGTGTTATTTTAACTAATTGTTTTTGTGAAGAATTCGAAATAATTTTTGTATTTCCTTCATTATGTTCCCATTCATTTCAATGCCCCTGTTATGACTAAAATAGCTATTGGTTAAAAGCTATTAGACGGGCGAAATGGTTTTTGCACAAGTATTTTCCATGCCCACACAATTTTCTTTGACAAACACATGAACTGCGCCATTTGAAAGGGGAATCCGATTCATGCTCTAAAAATATCCATGGGGGGTCTCGATTGCGCTTGACTGGTACTCGAATTCATATTGTTCGCTTGTCCTTCTCCAACTCTGAGCTGAGTGTTTACACAATCATCTGCATCCGCAGCGCTTCTGTGTGTGAGTCACATGCAGTTGCCGGGTGCCTGAGCGAAGCTTCGAGTCTAGGGTTATGCAGTTACGTGTGCACTGGAGGGTTAACCCATATTGTTAAATGACATTTCGAGACAAATTCAAGGCTTGTCCCATCAATCATATAGATTTTGGGGGTGTGTTCTTATTGTTTGTATCAGCTGTTCAGGCAGCAGAAGAAAGGCTTGCTGCCTGGGCACGTGTCGTGGATGGAAAGTTGTGGATACGATTTGGATTTAATGCAGCGCATGTGCATGTGCAGTGAATGTGTGTGCCATTCAAGATGGTCACATGCAGCATTCTCCGTTTGTCAATCATATAACACTTAAGGTTTCGCATTTGAACAACTAGATGGTGTTATGTGCTGCATTATGTGCAGAAAGTGCATAATGCTGGGGAATAGTTATTATATAAAATTGAAAGAATATTTTAAAAAGTTTTTAATTTAAAGAGAAATTGCAGTATTAATGTTAGATACTTTTAGGATGCATTTTACATCAAAACATTGTGCAAACCGTAAGGGAATTAGAACTGTTTCGGCTGTTTCGGTTTGGTTCAGAGCAGCTCACAAACTCTTTTATTTAAACCCATGAGTGAAAGCTTTTATTGTGGTGCTAGACGAAGATACGATATTCATAATTCTTCTAAGGGCCGTTTTCTCATCTTCCTTTTCATCAATTAGGAGCTTTTTAATCAAAATTTGAATTGCCTACTTTTGGGCAGAGCTTAAAATCAAGCATAAATATTTCAACAGCAGCCTAAAAGCAGGCAACACATTTTCTCAAAAAGCATTTAATTTTCAAAAACATGAAGATGAGAAAACGGCCCTAAAACTAATGGTTCTTGTGCCTTCTCGATCAACAGAAACTGATTTATGTCACTTTTTTGTTTTGTTTCCCGTTTCTTTGAAATTCTCAAAAGAAATATATATCGGCTATATTTAAGTAAGAGCAGGGATGTTATCTTTAGGTACGGATCTAAAGATTTCTATAAGACTTCGTTCATTAAACAAGATAAAGATTTTGTGGAGTTAAGTGTCGGCCGTCCAGTTTTAATTTCTTCAATAGGGCTTTTTAATAAAAATGTCTGCCGGCTTTGAAGCGCACATTTTCTCAAAAATTTATTTTCAAAAACATAAAATGAGAAAACGGCCTAATAGCCTTCTGATCAACGAAACGATTTTGTCACTTTTTTTTTCTCTTTGAAATCCGAAAGAAATATATTCGCTATATTTAAGTAAGAGCAGGGATGTTATCTTTAGGTACGGATCTAAAAGATAAAGATTTGGTGGATTTAGAAAGGAAGTTTAACTTTCTAATTAATCCCATATTTTTTTTTTCATTTCTTTCAGTGAACTTGAAAAACTCTTCAGATTACTCATGCTTTCTGGTCGCCAACAATGTGTGGCAAGAAGTTAGAGGATCCAGAAATTGAATACGAATTAAATATCATTTTCCAGTACAAATAAAAGCAAACTTGTTATGGACTGGTTACTAGCAACGCCACAGTTGCACAGCGCCTTCTCCTCATTGGGTTCATTGGAGGGCGATACCTATGTGGTGAGCCCCAATGCTTTGGGTAAGTTCTAAGTTCTCAGTCACTTATCGAGAAACAAAACTTATTAGAATCCTTATTTTTGTAATGACAGCCATATTGGAGGAGATCAACTATAAATTAACCTATGAGGATCAAACTTTGCGCACCTTTAGACGTGCCATTGGTTTTGGTCAAAATGTACGCTCCGATCTGATACCCCTGCTGGAGAATGCCAAGGATGATGCCGTCTTAGAGTCGGTCATACGTATTTTGGTCAACTTGACGGTGCCGGTGGAGTGTCTATTCTCCGTGGATGTCATGTATCGCACTGAAGTGGGTCGACATACCATATTTGAATTGAACAAACTGTTGTACACCAGCAAGGAGGCCTTCACCGATCCCAAGTGTACCAAAAGTGTGGTGGAGTATATGAAACATATTTTGGAATCGGAGTCGAAATTATCACCGCGCAAATGCGATCAGATCAACAATTGTTTGCTGCTCTTGAGGAATATTTTGCATATACCCGAAACTCATTCGCATTGTGTGGTACCCATGATGCAATCGGGTGGCAGTCATGGCATCTCTATGCAAAATACTATTTTATGGAATCTATTTATACAAAGCATTGACAAGTTGTTGCTACACCTAATGACCTCGCCACAAAGGTCGTACTGGGGTGTGACCATGGTGCAATTGATAGCCTTGATCTATAAGGATCAACATGTGAGCACTTTGCAAAAGTTGCTCAATTTATGGTTTGAGGCTTCACTGTCGGAGAGTTCTGAGGATAATGAGAGTAATACCACACCACCCAAGCAGGGAAGTGGCGATTCCAGTCCCATGTTAACCTCGGATCCCACTTCGGATTCCTCAGATAATGGCAGCAATGGCGGTGGCAAAAAGGAAGGTTGCGATGAGCGTCGTCAGGCCTTGAGAGAGGGCACCGATGCCACTTTGCAGGAGGTAAGTCGAAAGGGTCAAGAATATCAAAATGCCATGGCTCGAGTGTCCGCAGATCATCTTGATAGTTCAGGGGCAGCCGAACCATCTTCACTCGACATTGAGATTATGGAGGATTTAGACTATGAAATAACTTCGGTACTTGAAGAGGATGAGGATGAGGAGGACAATTTACTACCAGCTGACCCAGTTATTAACACTACCAACGCCACAACTATTAACGAACCCTTTAAGCCACCTCCGCCACTACCGGTGCGTATTTCCGCCTCCGCTCAAGCCGCAGCCCAGCATCAACAGCAGCACACCGAAAGAAAACTACCCTCACATATGTCCGCCGTAAAATTGGGTCAAAAGTCTCCACATTCCGGACAGCTGCAACTCACAAAAGGCAAATGTTGTCCCCAAAAGCGAGAATGTCCCTCCTCAAATTCAGAACTGTCCGATTGTGGCTATGGCACACAGGTGGAAAATCAGGAATCCATTTCCACTTCAAGTAACGATGATGATGGTCCACAGGGCAAGCCTCAACATCAGAAGCCACCCTGTAATACCAAACCCAGAAATAAACAGCGAACCATTATGTTATCCGGGCCGCAGGACCCAAAGGAGCTGAGACGCAAGAAGCTGGTGAAACGTAGCAAAAGTAGTCTGTAAGTATTTAACAAAAATTAAATCCAAAATTACTTATTTTAATTGAATAATTACTTTTTTTTCTAATTATTCAATTGTTGTTAAATAATTACTTAAAAGAGCTGTAATTAAATTACCATCGCAATTACAATTATTTTGGGTAATTATTTAATTACATTTTAAATTTTTTGTAATTAGAAATTTCAATACCATTACAAATTTTTCAATTACCTTTACAATTACTATTTTTTGGGTAATTAAAAATTTAATTACTATTACAATATTATTTTCGGTAATTAGAAATTTCATTACAATTTAAAATATTTTTTTTAATTAAAAATATCTACCATTACAATTTTTCAATTTTCTTTACAATTACCAAATTTTTGGGTAATTAAAAATTTAATTACATTAAATTTTTTTTTCGTAATTAAATTATCATTGCAACTTTTTTAATAATTGTGTGTAAAAATAGAATTTTTGGTAATTAGCATTAAGTTTTAATTACATAAAAAAAAATGTTCAAAAATTTGTTAAAAAATTGTAATTGTATTAAAATTTTTAATTACCAAAAATTTTAATTGTAATGGTAATTAAATTGTTTAAATACCCAAAAATTATAATTGTAATGGTAATGGTAATTTCAATTAACAGCTCTCTTAAGTTATTGCTCCTGAAATGTTCAATTATTTCAAAAAAGAATGGCCATTACAACATTTTCAATAATTGTGTTATAAAAATGTAATTTTTTTGGTAATTAAAAATAATTGCAGTAATTTCGGTTGCGAAGTTTTAATTTTAATAAAAAGTAATGAAATTACAGTTACAATTTTTTTCGTAAGTAGAAATTTCATTACCATTACAAATTTGTTAATTACCTTTCAAATTACTATTCTTTGGGGTTTATAAAAATTTAATTACCATTACAATTTAGATTTTTTCGTAATTATAAATATCATTACAACTTTTTCAATATGTGTGTCTAAAAATATCATTTTTTTGTAATTTAAAATAATTGTAGTAATTTCGGTTGAAAAATTTAATTCCAAAAATTTGTTAAGAATTGAAATATAATTTTTAAAGACGAAAAAAATTGTAATTGCAATGGTAATTAAATTTCCAATTACTCAAAGAATTGTAATGGTAATGGCATCTCCATTTACAGTTCTGTTAAGTAATATTCGAAAATATTCAATGATTTCAAGAATGAAAGTAACTTTCGATCTGAAATTTGAAGTGAATATTCCGCAAGCTCCACAGAAACGTTGGTATCAACATAAAAGTGTCACAGAGTATAAAACATTTGGTTAGCAATTGCTACATAATTACTTATATAGTGTAAATAATTACTATTGAATCCAAATGTAATTATAATTTTGCTTTGTTTTTACAGCATCAACATGAAGGGATTGGTTCTGCACACGCCCACCGATGATGATATATCCAATTTGCTCAAAGAATTCACTGTTGATTTTTTGCTAAAAGGTTACAATTTTTTGGTGGAAGAGCTACACACTCAACTGCTTTCCAATGCGGTAGGTTTATCACTCATGCAATTTCTGACCAAAAAGCTAACCACTTCTCTTTTCTTTTTAAACAGAAGGTTCCCATTGATATCTCGCACTTCTTTTGGCTGGTCACTTATTTCCTCAAATTTGCCGCTCAACTGGAATTGGATATGGAACATATTGACTCCATACTCACCTATGAAGTCTTAAGTTATTTGACTTACGAGGGTGTCAGTCTGTGTGAACAATTGGAATTGAATGCACGCCAAGAGGGTAGCGATTTGAAGCCCTATTTACGACGCATGCATTTGGTGGTTACGGCCATACGAGAGTTTCTACAGGCCATTGAAACATATAGTAAGGTCACTCATTTAAGTGAGGATGATCGTGCGCATTTGAGGCAATTGCAGTTGCAGATCAGTGCTATGACTGATCTAAGATGTTTATTTGTCTTATTGCTGAGACGATTTAATCCCAGCATTCACTCGAAACAGTATCTACAGGATTTGGTGGTGACCAATCATATATTGCTGATCGTTTTGGATAGTGCAGCCAAATATGATGGTGGACAGACTATACGATTATCGGAGCATATTTCACAGTGAGTTTTGTTTTATACTAATTTTGCAATACAAATTAATAATTTTGAAAATCTTTAAAAAGGTTTGCCACTTTGGAGGTGATGCATTATTATGGAATTCTTTTGGAGGACTTTAATAATAATGGTGAATTCGTCAATGATTGTATATTTACCATGATGCATCATGTGGGCGGAGATCTGGGACAAATTGGTGTACTATTTCAACCAATTATACTGAAGACATATTCAAGAATTTGGGAAGCTGACTATGGACTGTGTGATGTAGGTCTACAATCATTATTGTGAACTATTGTTTATTGATGTCATATTTGTTTTTTTAATTATAGGACTGGTCGGACCTTATAGAGTTTGTCATTCACAAGTTTATGAATACTCCACCTAAGTCTCCTTTGACCATACCAACCACTTCGTTAACTGAAATGACCAAAGAACATAATCAGGAACATACCATCTGGTAAGTTAAGGGGAATGACAAACCAAAGAACTGCAAGCGGTGTTAATTTTCTTAAAAATTAGTCATGTGATCTATTTAGATTACAGATGTATTTTAATAGGTTTATAGAAAACTGAGCTGCGACAGCGACGTCAGTATACCGATAGTAAAAGCTCGTTGCTGGTATCTGCCACCTGCAGATACGTAAGCCCATTTTCCGACCTTCGGATAAGATTTTCCCAAATTAAAAATGGTTTACTCATTTATTTGTCTCTTAGCTTTTAAAAGATTTTAATGTTTTCATTTAATTGGCCCAAAGAGCTTACAAACCGTTTAACATATATTTTTGGTCCTCCATTTTCCAACCTTTGGGGGTGGATTTCCCCAAAATCCTTTATTATATTCTTTTTTCTCTGGCCCACAGAGCTTACAAACCGAATTTAATAATAGATCAGCTTAAAAATAACGTTTGACCTTCAACCCATTCCTGCTCCACAATTTTCTGACCTTGAAGTTGGATTTTCCCAAAGTTTAAAATTTTTTTTAGCATTTAGTACAGATCATTTCAAAAATAACGTTTGACTTTCAACACCCCCGACCTCCATTTTCCAACCTTTGGGATGGATCTAAGTTTAAACGGATAAAATGTTTAAAAAACCTTTTTTTCAGTCACCCTTGTTGGTGAAACTTTTCAAAACAACCAGCCTTACGTGTTCAATTTTTTCGTAAAAACTATTGTAAAAACGATTGCAGGATGAAATAATATTAAAAATTTCGCATACCTACTTTTCCAGTCATTTTTTTGTAGTCCTGAGATTTTAATGTGGGTGGAATTTTATTAAAGAATCTGCCCTTAGTTTCCATTTGCCTATTTGTAAACTTCAGGTACGTTGCTGTTTCATCATGTAAATCCCGACTAACCGTTTAGGCTGTGCGTATATTGCCCATGAAGCAGTCAGTCAGTTGTAAATGTAAAGCTGGCTGTTACACCCCAAAGGGCCAAGGTTTCTCTCAATCTCTTGTCAGTCTCAGTCAGTTAGTTAGGATCAAATCTTTAAAATTTAGAGAAATTACACATTTTACACCGCTGCAGTTCTCTGATTTCAAAACATGTTCTGTTCTCATTTTCTAACCCTGAATATTTTATTTTTCCCTTAGTTCCTGGTCACAAGAGGAAATGGACACCCTATATTGGTATTATGTGCAGAGCAAGAAGAGCAATGATGTTGTGGGCAAAATGGTTAAGCTTTTTAGCAACAATGGCAACAAATTGAAGACACGCATTTCGATAATACAACAACTTTTGCAACAGGTAAGAACTGAAATATAAATGAAATGAACTATGACTTGTTATGAGGTTAAATAATTTTT
The DNA here is from genome assembly GCA_018904225.1 of Lordiphosa mommai. Classification (NCBI taxonomy): domain Eukaryota; kingdom Metazoa; phylum Arthropoda; class Insecta; order Diptera; family Drosophilidae; genus Lordiphosa; species Lordiphosa mommai. The sequence goes on along the minus strand of JAEIFT010000501.1, from coordinate 42,888 downwards.
AAATAATAGAATTTACATTGGAGTTTCTAGTGATTTTTATTAAAACTACATTTTAAAAGATTTGGATAGACTATTAAAATTTGATATATATACACGTTTGTTTAGAATTTTGAAAGACTTTGGCAGAATTATTAAAAAAATCATTAAACATTCTCTTCTGAACGATGTTATTATCGAGGGTAGATAATGACATTTCTAGTCATCCGATTTCGATTAGAATTTTTTGGTAACTAATTTTAAAAGCATTTAATTAAAAAAATTTTATTTTGTCGAAATGGCTAAATAAGATGTTTCATTCTGAACTAAGAGAATCGGAAAAAATCATTTAAGCACAAAATTCTTAAAAATTCAAGAAGAATAAATTTTTTAAAATTTGTTCTACTTTTCTCATTAAATTTTATCCTAGTATTCCAGGATAAATGGCTTTTCAAAGACCCTATTTGTTAAGCAGGCCATTTTGTGTTTTTTTCTGCTTCTTTAACACATTCACTAGAATTAAATTCTATTTGAAAATATGCAAAATCCGCTGTCTACATATAAGTATATCGATTACGGCAGAGACCTCTACACAGAAAAAAAAATAGGGATCTAAATTCGAGTTTAAATAAATTGATTTGATCCCGACTTTCGGAGTGAAGTTTCAAGTACGAAAGACTTAGAACAATCCCAGAATTCCTGTGTTAATTTCAAGTTCGGATCCTACTTGATAATCAAGTCCAAAAATTTCGTATCATTTCGTACTTGGTTTGAGAAAATCAGGGATCGAACTACTTCTGACATTGTTAAGGATTCATTTTCTTTTGGATAACTCGGATTATTTTTTATGTGTATTAATTTTTAATTTCATAAATTTCTTTTAGGATATAATTACTTTGTTGGAATACGATGACCTTATGAAGTTTGAAGATGCTGAGTATCAAAGAACCTTATTGACCACACCCACCTCAGTCACAAGCGAGTCGGGTATAGAGCTAAAGGAATGTGCCTTTGGCAAGCCCTCAGATGACGTACAAGTGAGTTCCTTTAAAAAAAAATACCAAAACCTTGAAACTTCAACTAACTCTCTTATTCTTCCCCCAGATTCTACTCGATCTTATCATAAAAGAAAACAAATCCCAGCATCTTGTGTGGCTACAACAATTGCTACTAGAATGCTGTTACGTCAAATTGATGTTGAAAAGCGGTCACAAATTGCCAGATGCTGATCCCATTATGGAACCTGTGGCCTATCATTGCATTAGCAAACAAAAATCTATTCCTGTCGTTCAATGGAATAATGAGCAATCCATTACGATGCTTTATCAACCATTTGTCTTGCTATTGCACAAATTGGGCATTCAATTGCCCGCCGATGCGGGTTCCATATTTGCTCGCATACCCGACTATTGGACACCAGAGACTATGTACGGTTTGGCCAAAAAGCTGGGACCACTGGATAAACGTGAGTTCTTAAGTCATCCCACCCAAAAGCCTGAAGGTGATGTATATACCGTTATCAATAATTTTTGCACTCTCTCAAATTTTGAAAATGGGAATCATCCTTTGTAACCCCAAAAACAAATCGAACCGAACTCTATCATTGTGGTGTGTGTCAATTGGTGTATTTCGATATGCTTTGTGCCTCTCTTTTTTTCTTCATTTTCGGCTTTTATAGTGACCATTAAGTTTGATGCCAGCGAACTGGAGGACGCTACATCAGGTGGTTCATCATCACGATATCATCATACCGGACCCAGGAACTCATTGAGTTCGGTTAGTAGCCTGGAAGTGGATTTGGTGGAGTCGGAAGAATTGGCTCAAATACCTGAAGTGGATGCTGCGGTGGAAAGGGCACATGCCATGGAATCGACAAATGTGGTGGAAATATTTGCGGTGCCCAAAGCTAAACATTGCAATGCCATCATAAGGTGAGCAGTTGGAGAAAATGGGGCATTGAATTGGGGGGTTTGGAATAAGGTATAATTTATTTGGAATTTTTTGTTGTTTTTTTTTAGTTTAAAAAAATGGACCCAAATTCTTATTAATATTTATCTTATTTTTTGTAAATTTTTCTGTTTTAAGATTATTTTTTTTGCTTTTTTGGGAAATATTTACTTAATTAGAATACTTTTTATTCTTCTTCAAGTTTTTTTCACACTCCCTTATCTTTCAGATACACACCCGATCCCACACCGCCAGTGCCCAACTGGTTGCAGTTGGTTATGCGCAGCAAATGCAATCAACATCAAAATCAAAGATCTGGATCTTTATCTGGTCCAGCCGGCGATGCCAGTGATTGGTAAGTCTTATCTAATACAATACATACCAGAGACACTCTCAAAAGACAATTGTCAAATTTATGGCACACGGCAGCCTTTAAGGCTCTGCAAACAAACCAACAACAACAACAAAACAAAAATATTGTTTACATGGCACTGGCGCTCTCTGTCTCAAATTTATGAACTTTAAGCTCCGGCTTTGGCTCCTAAATCTACATTTACTTTCGTGTGTTGACAGTTGTCGCCGTCTAAATGTCAGCTCTCCACCGGCATGGCCATTGTCTCTGCGGGTACTTAGAACTGGCCACCGCTCACCTATCTAACCATGTTCATCCGTTTTGGGTATGGGCCACCATATGAGTGTCTGTATGTGTGTGTGTGTGTGTGGACGGAGACCCCACACGATCTGATCAACTAACCGCCTGCCAGCTGTTCATGTTAAACAACATTGTGCATTTCGTTTTGAGTTTTATGAGTATTTTTCATACAAAAATATTAATTTAAAGATTAGCTCAGAATACACGTAGGAAAAGGTGTGGCTTAGCTTATATAGCTAATCGAATCATATATCAACTTTCAAATGCAGACGATAAGAAACTCAACCAAGGCTTCCAGCTCCATTCAAGCGTTTTAAAACGCTCGCTTGATCCCATAAGTCAGGCGTTTTTAAACACGCCCTTTGCCTTATTAACAAATTTTGAAGGCTTTTAAATTTTAAGCAGCAATTGGTTGAAACTTGGCTAGTTTTAATTTATTTTTAGTGAAAAATTAAGCTTGGAAAATAGATTTCCTTACTCTTTGAAACACCAGCTACGGTCACTGAAGAAAGTAGGACAGTTCTTGCCCAGAGCCTTCCCCTCCTTAATCAACAACAACGCAGTCTTGCTCTAATTGGTGATTCTCCATATTACACCCCACATTTCAGCTATAACAACCGAACCGTATATTGCGGTACAATGATAATTAACTTAAAAAATATCAAACATATATAATTTTGGCTACAAGTCTTTGGTATAAGCAGTAAATAAAGTCAGAGGTCATCCAACGGCTTAATTTAAAAAATCACCTTCAAACAATGAATATACTTTTGGTCTTTACAGGGTCTTCTTTTGCACAAGTCAGTGTTTTAAAAAAGTCAGGAGAACATAAGGTCAAAATTTTTGTTTTGTGTTTTAATTTCTGAGTTCGGGGCTGTTCAAAAAGTTATCGTCCTGCCAATTAAGGTCTCAAAAAAAAGTTGTAGTGGTGGTAGCCATGATTCCGGGTCTCCAGGTTATCGAAATTGAAAACGGTAAATGAGGTTATGATCAGAATTGATGTAATTCTGGCCCGTACCTCAATCATAATAATTAATATTTTTTTTGAAAAACTGGCGGCCATTTAAAAAAAATAATTTCGATTTTTCAAGTTTTTTTTTTGGAGTTTAGTGTAAAAAAAAGTAAAAAAATATTTTTCCTCTTGATTGAGGTATGGGACAGAATTACATTAATTCTGCGGCGATTGCAACATGGCTGATCAAAATCGGTTAAGTAGAACCGGCGCAATCATGGCTACCAGGTCGAAAAACGTGGTTTCGAGAAAAACTCGCTTAAAGTTTTGAGCAACATAGAAAATACTCACTTTAGCAAGAACATTGCTTCACAAAAATGGCCATATCTGCTAAACTATTTAGAATTTCTGAAAAGCGGATGAAAGTGTAATGCCCAAGCTATAATAATGCAAAACACAAAACTGAAAAAAATATTTCCAAAGGTAGAAGACCCCCTTAACGCAGGAACGGATAAGTCAATTACGGTATACACATTAATATTTAAATATATTATATATATTTCAGAATTTTAGGTAGTTCAAGTCTTAATTAGAAAAAGGTCGTCTTTTGATTGTTTTTAAGCATGATTTGTGAGGAACCTATAGTACTATTCTATAGTAGTAGTAGTATTTCTATGTCTAAAAACTGGGATTTATACCGGGTCCCAAAAAGAACCGATTAAATCTTAGAACCAGATCTGAATTTTTTGAGAACCGGTAGTCGAGATTCGATATTTTTCGAACCGAAATGAACTGAATCATTATACCGGTTTCGGTGCTGACCACTTTGTTGTTATCGCCTTTGTATTAGAGTTGAAGAATCAAGTTCATATTAATCACCTAGTTCATTAGTTAATTTTTTGATGAACTAATCACTTTTGAACTATAGTTCATTTTGCGAACTAGATCATTTTGTGAACTAGTTCATTTTAGGAACTAGTCAATTTTTAACTTTTATAGTTTTTTTTGTTTATTATTTATTTTTTAAACTATAGTTCATGTTTATACATAGTATTGAACTGAGTGAAATTATTTCTATAATGTGGGTTATTTTCAATCGATTATTCTAAGAACTGCATGATAGAGTTGGAGAGTCTAGTTCATATTAATGACCTAGTTCATTAGTTCAATTTTTGATACACTATTCACTTTCGAACTTTACTGAATTTTAGAACTTTAGTTAATTTTTAAAAAATTGAACTATAGGTCAAAAAGTAAATAGTTTAAAAAATAAAACTAAAAATTTATATCATTTGACTCGTTCACAAAATTCGTTACAACTCAACTTTTTGAGTTTCGTTTAATTGTGTCACACTCTGACGCAAATGAGAAGATGCATTTTGAGAGGATTTGCATTTGTGACCAGAGACAGTCAGACAGACATTAGGAAGACAAGTGTCTTTCCAGCCTGTAAAGAGTACGCTGTAAGTAAGTAAATGCTCGTCTCCTCTATTGTTCGTTTAATTCCATAACTTTATTCAAAGGCCATAAGCAAATTAACACAATAGGCGTTACAACAAATCTGAAAAGAAAAAAAAATAGTGGGCACGCGCTACAACAACTCTCCATCCTCATTGCTTGTCACCTTACGGCGTGGGCGTTGACAAAAGGCAATTTTCCAAAGTAATTTACTTTGACGCCGGGCTCCAAAAATTGAATTTGACATTTTCCCCATGGTGCAGCCCACAAGGAAGCCAACTTGAGCGGCACTCCAAGTCAAAGTTTGTTTAATGGGCAAGCAAGCAAATATGAAACAACATTTACATTGTAATAATAAATAATAATCAACCAGCAGCAGCAGCAGCGGCTGGCAGAAGACTATACAAAGTTGGGATATGGCCGACCTTCTGTGAGTTGGAGTTTTGGGTTTGGCCTGTTAACATTTTGCTGCTGCTGCTTGCTGATGTTGTTGCAATTTATAAGCCAATAGCCAAGGCAATAAGTGCAACATGGACACCTATTGGACTGAAGTGTGGAGTGGAGCGAACCACATCAATCAGTCGCATAAATCATTTTAATTATTAAATAAACAAGTTTCCATGACTCACTGAACAGTTTGAACATTGCAATTGCTACCAGGAGTAAGCTAGAGTGGAGTGTGAGAATATATGGCCAAAAAATTGCAAAGGGTTAATTGAGCAACGATCTGTGATGGCCTATGTGAAGGTGCTTGTTAACAAAAAAAACGAAAATTGTGGAACAAAATTAACATGAAGTTTCTTATTTTATAATGAAACTTGTATAAAGCTTGTAGGAACCCGTCGAATTGATTCGAAGTTTAGAATAATAGGATTAACTTTTACAGGATAAATATCCAGGGGTTTTTTTTATTGCATAAACGTTGTATTAGTAACTAAATCGTAAATTGTTTCGCTATGAGAATTAAGTTCGACTCAGTCTTAAATTGAGTATTTTATTAAGAAGCTGTTAACTTTGGTGTGTAGACTGAAAATATGGAGTTATACATTATACTGGTTAACCGGATAAAATGTTGTTCAGAGCCATATCACAAAAATAAAAGAATTAAAATTGTGGTTCTCACAGGTTTTTTGCAGATTGTGGGGAGTCCTACATTAGAGTTAGAAAATCAAGTTAATTTTATTGACATAGCTCATTAGTTAATTTGTTCATTAACTATATTTTGTTGTATAAACTATGGTTAATTTTCGACGGCAAACATTGTGATGGTTTTTTTTGCTGCTCTGGGCACTTTAGCAAAAAATTATCTATAGTTAAAAAAAAAATATCTACTTATGGGCCACTGAGACCTAGTTCATTTGTTCATTTTACCGAATAGTTTGTTTGAACTAGTTTACAAAATTCGGCACAATTCTACTTAAATCCAACCTACAAGCTGAAAATGTTCTAGTCTTTGAGATTTAGGCGTCTCAATCATAAGAATATACTTATACTATTTAGTTTGAAAGATCTGATTTTTATTTCTTTTTCCTGTAACGTAGATTTGCACAGCTTTATGATACCCTTTACACACATTTTTTAACGGGTACAAGGGTATAAAAATATAAATCCAAATGCTTTGAAAATATTTATCTTCCTTCAGGCACGTTGCTAGGGAGGGAGCCCTGGGAGCTCAGCCCCTACCTAACTTCATAATATCTAGGCTTACTCAGTTTTTTCCCCTACTATTATAGATGAGGTTGTAGACACAAGTAGGCTGCTAAATGTTACTTTCTTTTTGTATTTTACTGTCAAAAATTAAATTCAGCACCCCCGAAATAACAAATTTATTTTATTTATTTTTGGTTTCTTATGCTCTTAAAATTAGTTAGAGTTCCTCAAGAATATTTGTTATGTTATCTTTGCATAAGTATGTTAATTTTTAATTAAAGAGTTCTGGTTAAATAAAAAAATGATCTTTAAAAGTCCATACAATTTTATGAGCCTATTATTCTCCCTATGATCTAACCGCACTATTGACGCAACTTTTTAGTTATAAGATGAAAAAAAGAAGCTTTTTTTATGCTTAAACTACAAAAAAAAAACACAAAAGAACTTGTTTGCACACGCACTGACTAACTTTTGACTTTTACTTTCCATAAACCACAAAAAAAACTTGTTTAACAATGTTTTCAGACGCGGGCATCAAAATGCAGCAAACATCTTAACAATAAATAAAATATCAACCAAAATATTTCACATGCCGATAAATTGTCAAATCATTGAACTGGTTTAGATTCTCAGAATTCTCATGGGAAAAACAGGAATGAAGATGCATTGTAAAGTGAATGATTTGCAAATTTTAATTAAATTTGGCTCTCAATTACTTACATTGCCCTATAAGCCTAATTAATTGATACGACAGAGATTGGTTTTGCAGCTGCAGCTGATTTTTTATTTTCTAAAAAAGATAATCAATTTGGTTTATGCAGTTTGAGCACAAAATTTATGCATGGAGGGTGCCAGTTTGCCACTGTGCTCGTAACTTCAGCATTTATCAGATATTCAGCATTCAGAGCAATGTTGGTCGAAAAAAATTTGGCCTGCTAATCGCGATGACTTCATTTCATGTTGGTGTTTTTTTTTTTTTTTTGGGTGCGCGCGTTGACAGAGGTCACGGGGCATGTTCATACATATGTACAGTTGTACATATCTCAGGAATAGCAAAAACATAAACTTGTTGAAGGTGTAAATATCTACGAAATTGCGTAAACGTAAGACGCTGTATTTGTATAAGAAATTTTTTATTTGGCAGGGGAAATTACTTCTCAAATTTCAAAGAACAACTCAGACCAAGTAGACGGGCAAGACTGATATAAAATTTTATAAAAATGAAAAAAAAGTTACCAAGAATTATGTTTTAAAGGGCCCGACAAGGCTCTGAAGTTTTTGTAATTACTCATACGCAGTGTTGCCTTTAAAAAAATGTTTGGATTAATATTAAAAAAAATATTGTTTAGTGCTTTACAAAAGCGTTTGAAGTAAAATATAATAAATTAATATTTTCTTTTCAAAATAATTTAATTTTCATTCTTTTTTCTTCTTTATTTTGCAGCGTTAGTTCAATTTCTGCCACACCATACGATGAAGGAATAGGCAAATCAAATGCATCCACCTCGCAGGCTCTACTAACCAATGGCCTGGCCTTGGTTAATCTCACCAGCACCACTTCATTGGGATGTTTATCGCGAAAGAATAGCATTATGGGTGCACACAATGAGAATAGCAGCAGTTCCGGTTGCGGTGGCACTGTCTCCTCACTGTCTGTGGCTGCTCTAATGAGCACCACAGCCGCTGTCAATGATGTCGATGAGGATGCGGCCATGAAATCATCATTTGAACGTTTGGAGGTCACTGGTGGACATTTTGAGCGTGCAAATAATTTGGATCAGGAATACAGTGCCATGGTGGCAGCGGTCTACCAGAGCGAGATAGTCAAGTGAGTGAGCCAGGCAGAGCGGAGACTTAGAGTTGAGGTCTAACTAATTGACAAAATGCCAAAAAACCGAAACCAAAAAAACCAACAAAAAAAATGAATTGACAGAAGTTGTCAAGTTGTCAAGACAGAAAATGTCTGTTTCCCCGAAATTTGCACATAAATTCTTTTTTAGATTTTTCTGGGGCGTGCAATTATTCAATTTAACCAAAAGTGGAGGCGGTTTACTATTTTGAGGGGTTTCGGTTCTTATATGGACTTGGTTATGGGTGGGGTTTTTGCTTTTGTGATCGGTGTTTAATGCTAAATCTTTGATTCTTCATCGCAGCAGCGACAATGTCTCGTGGGCTTCCGATTTGACGCATATGTATGTCAGCGATGAGGATGAGAAGCATGAGTTGAGGATGAGTCGTGTGCCGCATTATCATTGATGATGGAGGAGGAGATTTGAGTGAGGCAGTGGGAAAAGGCAGAAATAGACAAGAAAAGTTGAAACCGGTACCTACATTGTTTTGCTTTGATTATATATCAACTTTTAATTATAAGTAAAACTAGTTGTATGAATAGAGAAAAATATATATATCTATTTTGTGAACATTTACGGAATGTTAAATAAATATTTTTGTTAAAATTGACGTACAAATTATATATATATATATATATATACATATATCAACTCAAACATATATATCTCAGCCAAGAATGGGTCTTAAAAAGTGCATTATATTGCCTAAACATTTGCAAACTTAAATGTTAAAATAACTTTAGTGGGGGGTTTTTTCAGTAACTGATTTTTGCTTGATTTGATCAATGAAATAAGTGTGACCAGGCTTTTATTTGATTAACCCTTTTTGTCTGCCTATTTTAATATTTTATTAAATTGCAATTTATTGTTTATGCAAAAAAATAAATTATGATTTTAATAGTGGGACCAGTCTTGTATTTTTAAAAAAATTCAATTTTGTTTTAAAATTTGAATTTGATTTTTATATTATTTATTTTAGTTGTAATATGTGTAGTACATGGAAACTTATTGAATTGAAAATGAAAATAAAAACAAAATTTTTTGGTCACACTAAATTGTTATTATTAGTTTAAATAATCTCCTTAAATTAGTTTAGCTGAAGTCCAGACTTAATCCTTTCGTTTAACTATATACAAAGCTATACTTAGCCATTGTTATGGTTTCTGGAATCGAAGATTTTGCTTAAAATTATTTTTTATTATTATAATGAAATGCTTAAAAAGATTTTTTCTTGTGTACTCAGGATTCTATTTAACATTCTATTTTGAAATTTATTTTTGACAGTTTTTATACTTACTTTTATTATTCATTGTGGTAGTATGTTCATAAAATCTTGTTTCAGAGGTTTATGTACAATTTTTGAAAAATAATTTGGTCACTCTAAAATGCTCTTTCTTTTTTTAATTTGTTACTAAATGAAACAAATCCTTTGTTAATGTGCAGTTTTTATACTGACTTTTATTATTCATTGTGTTAGTATGTTCATAAAATCTTGTTTCAGAGGTTTATGTACAATTTTTGAAAAATAAATTGGTTACTCTAAAAAACTATTTTTTTTTTTAAATTTGTTGAATCACTTTTTCAAATGTAACAAGTCCTTTGATTAATGTGATCTATAAATGAATTTCAATGAGACCAAGCTTCGAGCACCATTGGGCTGATTTCAAAGAAGAGCACGATAAGGATGTAAATATGAATGTTACAGCCCCAAAAGGCCAAGACGAGCTTCGCTCAATCTCTTGTCTGTCTTTTACTTTTCGCTCAAGAGAACGTCAAATTTTTTGAGGTGATTTTTCATGGCTACATACTTCACAACTGGTGCTAACAGCTGTAAAGGTGACCTTATGTGTTAAAGTTGTACAGAAAAAACTTTTATGTAGATGTTCCGAGGTGGGATCGAACCCCCAACCTCCCGCACAGTAGGGACACACGCTGCCCACTGAGCTACACAAGGCAGCAATAGGGATGCCTATGGCTAATTTCACATAAATGCCAAAACACTGCGTCTCGCTACGAATTGTTAGAAAACATTTCCTTCTGAGCGGTAGCGAGACCTATAACCGAAATCTTACTAACACACTTTTACGTCACAAAAGGGAACACATATTGTTTCTGGTAGGGACCCTGACGGGTCACTGTTTCTTTTAGCTGACATGTAGTTCACCTACCATACTTCTTCAGAAGTTTCAGATATATAGAAAAGTAGATCTGATCTGAGTAGAAGAAGAGTTAGAACCCTGCTCAGCCTCTTGGACACATTCGAGCTAGAGATTCCAGCTCTAATAAAGTTTATTCTGTCCACACAATGGTTTAGTATTGAGAACCTTTCTCGAAATTAATAGGGTTAACAGGATTATATACGGCATCGTAATGGACCCAAGAGGCCAGTGGAACGCTTTCAGCCATCGCTACCTATCCTAACCTTACTGTTAGTCTTTTAGTTAGACCAGGCTTGTATTTGGTGAATTAATTATGACTTAAAGTACGGATTTGTTTATTGTAATACTGATTTGAAATGTTAATTCTTATTGTTCATTAAGACTTATTAATTGGCTTTATTATAGATTTTTAACAAAATTATTTGGTCACTTTAAATAGTTGATATGATTTAAATTTTTTAAATTTTGTTTAGCCAATTCACCTAATACAACTAGGAAAAGTTTTAACACTGAAGATATGCAATACTCGATTTTTAGTGTGACCAAAAATAAAATTAAGTCTTCAAAGTTTAATGTGATTTTTCTAATGCGGAATTTTTTTTTGAAAAGGAATTTTTAGTTTTTCTTAAAAAATGATGAGGTCCCACTTACTTGGCATATTCTTTAAATAAATTAAAGCACTTTGAATAAAAATAATATTTTTTATGCAGTGTGACCGTATTTATTTAAACTACGGTTTCACACTTTTACGAGCCAAAGACTTAAAATACTTATCAATATCAATCATTTGGTAAAATGCAGTTGCTGAAATGCTATTGGTCACACTTTTTTTTATAAGAAAAAGAAGCCAACAATTAAATATTAAATCAACTCAAAATCAGAGGCTGTTAAATCCCTCAATTGAGGCTCCTTTACATAAACAAATTACATAAATCTTACACACTTAGCTTGTAATCTAGTTGAAATATAGATTTAATTATCAATTTATAAAATGTATTTTTATTTTAAACATGAATGGGCATTTCCTGGTTGAAATAGTGCAAATATTCAATATACAAATATACTGAAATGAAATATTTTTACACAACAAATAAACGTAAAAAATATGTTAATCGATATATTGTAAAACCTTAGCAAACTTATTAAATGTTTATAATTCTATTACGTATTAATAAAGCTTTCTTTGTTAGAGAATTGACTCTGTTTCTTGTTTTAATATTGACTTCAGTCTCTTTCCCATGCTGCGGCAAATGAACTAAAGCTGAAACTGTAGCCGAATGTGAATAATGTCTTGCAAATTGGCGGAGCCAGAAGAAAAACGAGCTGTGGCCATAGCGAATTAAGGTCATTGGCGAAACAGCGGGAAGTACGAGACTCCACGCATGGCCCGAAACGGTAGCCGAAGAACCAGAGCTAATCTTAGTTGGGCACCCAAAAAAAAAAAAACAGCAAAAAAAATATAATAAAACTGCAGCCAATGCCCCAGCTCAGGCGCAGTCACATACTTGTTCAAAAATGGCAAAACATGGCTAAAACAATTACCAAATGCTGCCAACAACAATGGCAACAACAAAAGTCTAAGCATTATACTACACAAAAATAACCGTATAGAAATAATAATAATAATAATTGTGGCCAATTGCTGTTTAGTTGGCAGTTAATTGCAACATGGCCAAAAGACTGGACACTCGAAAGCACGAACTATTCGGCACAATTCTGGGCCCCCCCTCCCACCAAAAATATAAAAAAAAGCGAATGTCTTTGGCAGGTTTAGTTATAGTTATGGTAAGTACACACATTAAGAAGTCTACGAGAAGATTCTATAAAACAAAATAAATCCAAGACTTTGTTGAAAGGCTGTTAGAACATTTCCATAACACACTTGATGATGACTGATGCAGACTGAGTAAAACAAAGGATTACTAGACGAAACCGCGTTGAGGAATAAATCAGGGTTCGCCAACAAAAGCGGGCAGAGAAAATGAGTGAATGTAGTGGTTGCTTTACACTGTGAAAATAAAAGAGTAAAAATTGTGAATCCAATTTTAATTACATTTACATATTTAACGGATAAACTCATGCTTTTAGAATTGGCAAACGTTGAGGAAACTTAGAAACAAATATTAGTAAAATTTGATTAAATGGAATGGTAGCAGACCAATGTTGATGTATTTGCCATCAAACGCAGACAGCGACTGATATTCTGACAAACAGTTCAGCTTGACTTTGGCAAGCAATCGGCTCGAATGCGGCTAAGTTGCCTAAAGTGTTCGACTCCCAAGTTCTATGGCAAACTTTGGATTAAATGAAGAAAACAACAAAAAAAATGATTCTGTAAGATGGCCAAATCACAAAAATTGCTAATAAAGTTGGCATTTCAATTGGCTTATGCCTTGATAAACCATTGGATATTTTTTATTTACTAGCTACATATTTATCAGGTATTTCTCGGGTTCTTCAAATTGTGTTGATATTTTTCTTTCACAAATTGCTTAAATATTTTGGATACCATTATGAGAGAACTTAGCAAGTTCAACCCGGCTGGGATGCATTATCCTTTTTCGAATATATATCTTAATCAATCGTCACGAAAAATTTTAAGTTTATAGCAAAAATAATAACTGAGACATGTCTTTGAACTAAATATGGGCGCGGGACCCGAAAATCCCAAACCTTAAAAGATTTATTTTTAGTAGGAAATCACATGGAAATTTTTTAATTTAGTAATTATAAATTCATCTTGAGACGTCCGAAAGATTTCAAAATATTTCAGACCTGCCTGTGGTAGCATTCAAATTCGGTATCTGCGGGACCCGCGGGAGTCCCGTCCAGCGCCCATTTCTATTTTAAACTACAAAATAACCCCAAAGAACAACCTTCACACAATATACATTTTTTTATAACTTGGACATTCAAAAATACCCCCTTCAAACGATTTTCAAAAATACAAAATAGTTTAGAAGATAATAGACCTGTTCCGGTTTTCACTTTCGACAAAATTGGTCAAATTCAAAGGTGGTACATGCAAGGACATTATAATCGAAGTGCTAAGAAAGTCTTTGGTACATGTGTTGTTGTGTAAAATTGATGCTTTAAATGTCGAATTCGTCGAATCAAAAGTTAGTAAATATTAAAGGTTTGATTCCAATTTCCTTGCTCGTTTATTTGAAAAGTGCACATTTATCACAATCGATTTGACTTTAGTGAAAACCGGAACTGGCCAGATGGCCATTTGGGTAGAGCAATGTTTTTGCTAATATAAGTCATTTAAAAGATGCTTAATAATTGCATTCAGATTCGTTAAAAAATTCATATTCTTGAACTTTAACTAAGCTGATAGCTTTAATGTACTTATATATTCAATGTATTAAAAATAATGAGTTTGGCTTTGCACTTATACCTACGCGTCAGTTCAAAACATCAATTGATTCGACCGCTCAGAACTAAGAGCAGAAGAGAAGAGCAGAAAAACTAAGAGGGCAGAACTGATCGCAGAGCTCAAAGAGCCGCTGACGAAAGCTTCTGGCTGTCATTGTTGACTAGCATATGGACATTTTCTGTGTTACGTAAGTTTCATTCGTACGCATATTTTTGCTCATTGCTGGTGATCTAAATAATATATCCTCCGCATTGAGAGTACTTTCAAACAAGGCACAACAGTTTGCTTAGTTCGCTTTAGTTTTGAAGTAATTTGAAGTGCCGTTCGTACTTAACTCAAATGGGAAGTCCTATTTGAAATTAACTTACATTTCAGCGATTTCTGCAGTAGAATCAATAAATTTGTTTTTGCCAAAAGAAAAGAGGAGTGTTCACCGAATTTAGAAAGAATTTTGTGATCACATAGAGTGAGTCGTTCGTCCAAAATCGTTGATTGCATTTGCTCGCATGTTTCGTTACGTTCGTTACATTTTTTTTCACTACTATAAAACGACCCAATGTTGCCAGGGTGCGGAACCTCGTCCATCTAACTGACTACAAAGGTAAACTTAACAGGCCCTACTTTTTGCTGACGACACTTAATCAACTTTATTCATTCTTTTTGAAACCGAATGGATTTTAAACTTATCATTTTTGATTTTAAGAAAAAAAAACCGAAATTCGACCATGATTCTCCCATAAAACCGATTATCGCAGTTTTGAAAAAAAAAAAATTTTTTTTTGATTTTATAAACAATTTCAAATGTTGGCAAAAATCCAAAAACCGAAAAAAGTTTTAATTATATCTCAGGTTCTGTTTATCGGACTAATCTAGGGATAATTGTTAATAAAAGAAAGTTGTTGTCGCTAATAAAATGATGAATTTAACATTTTATGCTTTAAGGCCTATTCTCAGATGACATACAAATTATTTTCGTCACACTGTTTCATATGAATAGAAACACTTTTGTAAAGCTTTGAAATCAGAATGCTTTTGAATAGTTGTTTTGTTTATATGAAGTACTAAGCCGAAAATAAAATTTATGTCATCTGAGATCAGACCTTTAGTTAATAATATTACATAATTGTTGCTAAAGTTTATGTTTAATTTTTTTTTCAGTGTTAACCATGATATGATATGGCTTCTCAAAATATATAGTTATTGCCCCAAGCAAGCAGTAAATTGGGGTGCTTTCAAAAAGACGGAGACTTTTATATTTTTTTTTAGTTATAAACAAAGCTGAAGTATTATTCTAATTTAATTTCGGGTCACATTTAAAAACACCCTGTATTTGCATACACACAGAGAGCAACAGCCTCCAATTAGCTGCGAAGCTTGAAAATGACCATAGCAATAAACTAATTGGTCGCTGTAGCTCTCTGCAAATATTTGCAATTTTATAGTACCAAGTAAAATTTTTGGTTTATTGTTATACAGCCCTGATAATGAATACCAACGGCAATTTTGACTGGCTGTGTTTTTTTGTAAAGTGGAGCACATAAACAACAATTTCTTAAATAAATACGAATAAATTTAGTTTCTTTCTTTCAAGAAAACCCCGAGATGCACGAAAGACATGGTCATTAAAGAAGTTCTTGATATAATACGACTAACGGATAGCAATGTTTTAACTCGTTTAAGCGAAATCAGATGTCCAAGATTTAATCGATCATTTTTTAACAGAATTAGGTACAATGTTAAACGAGAGCGTATGTTAAAGTCGGTCCTCCTCGACATCGATATACCTGATACTCAGGTTGAGAAGTTTTTAATAGCATTTACCTATATCAACAAACAGAGCATTATCATTACCTCAACATGAAATATGGCCAATCTGTAGTTTTTTTATTTTTAAATAACTGTAAGGGCCGTTTTCTCATCTTCATGGTTTTTAAATCTAGGTGCTCTTAGAGAAAATGTATGTTTCCTACTTAAAGGACGCTTATAAAATATCTATGCTTATGAATGATTATAAAATTGTCCTAACATCCGCGACATAAATTTTTATAAAAAACCACCTAGATTTAAAAATCATGAAGATGAGATAAAGGTTCTAAGACTTTTTTAATAAGGTGGTTGTTTACTCAAGTTATGACACTTCCACACTTTGTGTTTAATAGTAGTCGATGGTTGTATCAGAAGATCTTAGCGCACTGCACCATCGCACTCTCTCGTTGCTACTTATATTTTTTGTAAGGTCATATTTTTCTATCTGTTCCTTTGGTAAATGTAATGTAATATAAAATTGCCTGTTACAGCCCCAAAGGGTCAAGCTGAGCTTTTCTCAATCTGTTGGTGTTCTAGAAGAATAAATCCAAAATCCAGCATATTTCTTAACTTGCGTGCATTCTTGGCTCTGTTCCACCAACCCTGGTTCAGTTTTCTTTCCAAAATGCAGACTGCATTACCAGCTGCGATCTCTTTGCTGGTGACGGTAACTTTGTGTCTAAATTTTGACTTTGCTTTTGTCTGCAATTACCAAAGACAGGCAGCTAATTTTTTGTTTGCTTTAAACGTGCGCCTTCGTCTTCGAATTTGTGGTCTTTGTTTTTTTTTTTTTTTTGGTGGGAATTATTTGACGGCATTTACCACGAGCACCAACACCCATACAGCCATTATTCCTTTGCGTGTCTGCCGCACATTAACCACCAATTGAGCTGTCAGCCCGGTGACAAGACATTACTCTAGGGTGCTAATGTGCCAAACTTCAAAATTGATTTCAAGCAAAAAAAAAATTAAATGCAAATCAAACAGGAAATCAAAAGTTGCTCTGTCAACACTTGAATTTGAAAGTGCCACCACCAAAATATTTAGTCACTTCACTAGATTAGTGTCACAATGAGCAAGCATGGCGCATATATGCGCAAAAAAAAATAAAAACCACAAAAACTTGTTCATTTGAAAGTTGAGTTCAAGTTCAGAAATAGCAAACAGCAAAAAAAAAACATATAACACAAAATAACAACAGCAACAATAACAAGTTGCTTCGATTTGGGTATCATAACAAGCTATTATCCTCACATAGAAAAGTAGTTGACAATAAGAGATTTTTTTTAAGCAAGAAAGTGGGGGAAAAAGTCAAGAAAGAGAGTCGCTCTTGGTAATACACTTTCTTATATTTTGACATAAGATGAAATATAATAAGATGATTTGTTAATTTGAATAATCAAGAATTTAGGTATGTTATTAGGCTGCTTATTTAGATACATTTTAAATAAAGTTCATTTGTTTTATCGTTTGTATAACTTAGTTCTTTTGTTAATGTGTTTTTTAATTGTAACTGTAGCTTACTATCAGACATTTCTCTGAAAAAAAAGCTAAATAAAGCAACTATAATCTTATGAAGGAAGAACTATTGAACAATTACAGAATAAATGAAGCATTTTCAATTGAACGAAGAACTAAACAAACGATTTTCAAACTAATAAACTTGTTCTTCAAATATAACTATTTTATTACTAAGCATTTTTATTGAGTAACTGGGGCAATGTTGCTAATTGAACAACAAATTACATGATGCACATGCCATCTTATTTCACAATACTTTGTGCAAAAAAATGAAAGTAAAGTTCAGCCATGCTGTATTTCATTTGATGCGTTACAATTCTTTAAGCATTACAATTCTAAAACTATGTTAGCTTGGACTGAATGTAATGACTGGTGAGAAATTTGTTTCGAGAGGTTCATGAGTCTACTAATCCTCCGGCTATTTTTTTTTTTTAATAACCAAATTGTGGCAGGAAGAAACAATAGCAATAGAACAGTAAAAGATATCCCAACTAATGTCAGAAAAAGGTCGATTACACATTTTTCCAAACCAAGAACAAATAGATTTTCCAGTCCCAGAATCCTTGTCTTTAAAGAGCTCGAAATACGTTTATTTCAAAAACGCGGGATTGATCTAAAATTTTTTTGGAGACCTTTTGACTTGAATGTGATGATTGTTCCAAAAATCTACTGAAAAGAGAGAAGAGTCGTAGTCCGAATAAGCATAGCATCATTTCTTTGCAACCTAATTGCAAAATTTCTTGGCCGATTCGAATTAATTTTTAAGAATGCATTATCAAACAATCTTTTAATTTTTGTCTAAGTGAACCGAGGTTCAAACCAAAATCTGGGGTTCAGGGTTTTTATTATTTTATTATTTTTATCTCCCAAAATTTAAGAGGTTTGCACAATAGTTTGTTCGGTGGGTCAATTATGACGATCATAACATGGACGTAATTTGCGAAACACATTTCCCACTGAGCTCGAATTTTGATAATAAAATTAAATGATTTGCAAGCGCTGTTCGTTAGTTAGTCTATTCATGGTTAAATGACATAACTTAGTGAGCATTTTTGGTTTTGCCATATGTAACAAATCGCGCGCGAGGTGTCAAAAAATATGCACTGAAAAACCAATAGCATAAAAATCACCCTTTCGTTAAAAATTATATATCTTCGTGAAAAAAAATCGCTGAATTCTTTGGGACAATTTATTCTTAAGCTAAGAAATAGTACTTTACGTTAAAACCAATGGGGGTCAAAACAAACGTTTAGGACGACCACAAAACATGGCTTAAAATCCTCAAAAAAAGACACTTATACCAACTTAAGGCTTAAATTTTGAAAAAATTCTGACTTGGATTATTTTGCAAAACAGATTTGTGTTAAGCACACGAAAATTCCCAACACGTTGACCACGTTGCCTAGTATAATTGCGACTTAAGATTTAATGATTTAAATTTTGCTTTGGGTTATCCGCATTAGGCGCAGATTCAGGAACATATTTAGAACGAAAAGCTTTTTGATTTTGATCAATCAAACTCGAATTTTAATAATAAGTTCATATAATTTTCAAACGTTCTGGGAGGGGATACTACTGAAAACAATCGATAAAATACAATAAGCTCCGATAATCAGTTTGGATCAATGTTTAAATATAATGTATCATAATGTGAAATCAATTGATCATTGCTTTACAAACTCAGCTGATGCACCACCAATTTCTGCAATATATTATATCTTCCACAAATAACCAACTACATCTCTCGTCCAATATGCTCCACCTACCCCAACTTGCTGCCATTCATCCACAAACATAATAACTTTGATCTTTTTGCTGAATGAAATGAAATAAAACCAATCCCATTTAATATTTGGCACAATAACTCAACAAAATTTTTTATATAAGAAGAAGTGAAATGTTCGGCATTTAGATAACATTTTGTACCGCACCGTGTTCAAGTATTTGCCCATATTTGGTGCATATTTTGTCTCCCAACTATCCAACTTCAAGTCGTGTTAAGACAAAGTGCAATAATTCACACTCACTTCGATGTCGAACCATTGACATGGACATGCCCCAGACTCTGCTTAGGCATTAGGTAAAGTCCTCCACATTGTCTGTGTGATTATGAAATTTTACATGCTTCGGCTGCCACTTGGCAAATGGTTTATGAGTTGATAAAAAAAATATGAATTTGCATTGTCCAAATAAAGTTATAAAAAAAATTAAATCAAAATTGTTGCCACTGGCTAAAAAAAAAACAATTTATAGTTCATTAAATCATGATTTATTTAAATGCCTATAAATAATCAATATGATTAGCCGGGCTTGGCTTAGCCCAATGACCAAAACCAACTAAAATAAAATTAAATTTAAATTTTTTTCGCCAATTTAATTAGCCAAAACAAAGGTCAACATAAGATGGCAATCACCTGCATTTAATTCTATGAATTTTCAATGAATTTTTATTGAGATCCGCATACGTTGCAGTCAAGACACAAACCAACTGCCGCCTGGATTCGGTTTCTGCTTTCGTTTTGAGCTTCGGCATTCGAAGACGGCGGCGAAGTTGACGAAGGCTACTTCTACTTGATCTTGCATAAAAAGTGGTTCAGTGGAGCAAACGGCTTCAACCAGTGAGCATCGCGCGTACGGCAATATCAAGAAGATATCATTTCATGAATTCAAACAGCGAGCGGAAGTGAAGTGTAGGTGTACATCAAATAATAAAATATATAGGAGCAGCAAGTGCCTTAAGGAGAAGAAAATCCTTTAAAGTGTTTAAACCTTAAATTCTTCAATATTTGCAGCTGTGACGTTTACCATACACTTTTGGATTACACATACTTTTTTTTTGGTGGATATTAAATATTATCAAAGAAAACGAAGGTGAGCCTATTGGTGCAAATCCCAAGTTTAATTTACCAGCTAATTTGATGGAATTTCATTTTACGCTCTAATAAGGGAATCCTTAAATTTCACGAGTCAATTTTTGTTGATTCATGTAAAATGTTTATGTACAAAATATGTTGGTTAATTGAACTTGCACAAATTATATCACATTTAAACAAATATACCACATTTTTATAAGCAACCAAAAAAAAAAAATCTCGTTTCAAAATTGTTGAATTGATTTTTTGGAACTTGACTCATAACGAAAAAACCTGTGCTAAAAATGTATATACGGCTTCAGTACAAACAGTTAGGAATTTTTTTGTATATACTCGGACGTTGAACCAATAAATGACTAAAAATTGATTGAAGAAGTGTTAAGTGTAGAATGAATCTGACTAAAGTTGCTTTTCCATGTTTTGTTTAGATATTTGAATGTTGGGGAAATGCTGCTATTTCAAACTGATGGTTGAATTATTTGCAGTAGTTTGAAAACAAAAACAGAAGCAGTTACTCTGTATACTGAACTAGCTGACATTATCCGAACTTTAAGGGTACAATTAGGGTATAAGATTTAATTTACATTCCCAATTTTACAAATAATTACACCGCCATTCAAACGCCATCGTCTCCACTTATAATAATGGATAGCTTCTCACATTAACATTTTAAAATGTCAAGCTTGACAAGCAGCTTTCTAGAGTTCCAATAGCTTGAAGGTCCGGGACCCTAGCCCTGCCAGAATAGCCCAAGAGAATATTAAAACAATTTTTTATCAATAATAATTTTTAGATCTGATGGACATCAAGAGAATATCACAAAAAAAAATATCTTTAATTTTTAGATCTGATGGAGATCACTTGTCTAATAATTTCGTACACTTGGCTTAGATATCGACTCCCCTTGGGGAAGGAATTTTTCAAAATCCCTTTCTAGTACTAATTTTCATTACTAATGGAATGCGCTGCCTAAGTTAAAATTTTTTATTGTAGTTCTAACGGCTGCGCGTTGATGATCTATAAGTAATCAGTCATGACTTTGTCATTATCTATTTCAAATTTTAAGAAATTCCCTCAAGAAATTGAAAATGAGTAAAAAGGCTATCTTGAAGGTCGTCATTGGGTTTGGGGTGTTGAGTATTCGAGGCTGGGTTGATGTTTCGGTGACTTGATCTATTCAGAGGGTTGGGACGACGGTCCTTCTCCCAAAAAAATTCAAGAAATTTGTATATAGGTTATCCAGCCGTATATGTAATATTACTTTCTTTTACTTATTTAACTTAACTGGTGTTTAGCGCTTGGTGATTTCTTTAAAGTCTGTGAAAATCGTTTTGGTCAGCATGGCTTAGTAAAGATATAATGGTTGCTTAAAGTGTCGTTCCTTTGTTTCACTAAAGAAAAGTCGATCTCGAAATCAACTTACATGTTCATTATTTTCAACCATTTTTCCAGTAACATACAAAATTTTTAAGGAAAAAAGAATAGAAGAGGAAGATTATTCATAGATTTTAACGTTTGATAACATTTTGCTCACTTGCCTTTACTCATGGTACATAAGTTACCTTTCAAACTAATTTTTTAACATATTTTCACACTTTGTCACCATAATTTATATGAATAGAATCACTTTTGAACAGCTCATGAGTATCAAAGCAATGTCAAAGTGTTTCTATTTGTATGATGTATTATAACAAAATAAATTTTTTTATCGATCTGAGCACTAGACTTATGGGGTTACATGGGTTTTGATATATAATATAACAATACTTATGTTTAAAATATTTTCCCTTAGTTTCAAGTCAATTGGAATAAAACTCTGGAAGATAGAGGTTTTTTTTTTTAAATAATTGAACGGAAAATTCTATTTCACAAGGAAACATCTGGTATTTTGTATGCCTAAAATATATTTCATGTGTTCTACAAATCGCTTTTGACCCAAGAAAGACTCAAGTCGTATGGGAATTGGGTCGAAAGCGATTTGTACATAGAATACATGGGTATAATTTTTTTTCAATCTCAATAAATTGAGTAATTGATTTCAGTTGAATCTATTCACAGTTATCGAGAACTTTTTTTTGAGGTGTCTTCGGAAACCAGGTCTCAGTGGCTGAGTTTTCAATATTCTTGCATGAAAATTTTGTTCAATTATATTTTGAATGTTGTTCTTTCTTTTGCAAAAAAGAGTTTGAATAAATATTTTCGTTGATTAAAATTAAAGAGAAACTTAAAGAAAATAGGCTTTTTCAGACCCTGAAAACACATGTAACCCTTAAAAATGTAAGAGCACCTTAACTTAGTGTAAAGCTGTTTATGGCCTTCTGAAATCGATTTTTTAATAAACAACAAAATTTTATTAAGTAAATGAACTTTTGAGCTGATTTTGGTTCTGAGGATGGTCGAAGATGGTACATATGGGCATTTTCACTAAAAGGTCTACGGAGACCGAATAATAATATATAAGAAATATATTAAATTTTTATGGTTTTTAAAGAATTTACACCTTTACTCGGTTGCCATTAGAAGAGCAAGATGAAATAATTGTGATATTAAGTGGGGATGACGACAAGGGCTGGGACAAAATTGGTTAACTACGTCAGCAGCGCTTTATTATACAGAAAACTTATCATTACTAAGATTGCTTAAAATAAGTTATACTCTCGTGTTCAAAAAATCACCTTAAAATCCATACAAATCGTAAGAGAAATGATTTGTAGAACTCATGGGATCAAATTTCTTTTATTAAAAAAAAGGCTCTCTCTCTCCCCATATCAGTATGATTTGATCTTCCCATTCTGAGCCAAAAAATGGGGCTGACCGCATCGATCGCTGATTGAAGCAGGTATAATCCCCTTTTGTACCCATAAAGTTGCGAAAACTATGCAAACTTAAAACATTTAAATCTCTAAGAATTTTTAAAAATTTGCATATCTTCTAAAACAAATTATATTTAAAGAATTATGTGACATATTCTTTCTGATTTTTGCTTATTTACCAGTTTGACTTTGCACTTTAACATTTTGAAGCTCTTTGTTAGTGTTGCTTTTTATGAATTATGCTAAATATGCTAAGAATAAAGATCTGGTTATCTTATTTCGAAATGGAGGCAACAAAATATACAATTTATATCAATTCTGTCTCCCTCTCTTGCTCTGAACAATTCCCATAATAGTTTCAATTTCAATTTCTATAATCAGTCTGACAGACGTCCGTCGCAACGGTAGCTCTCCACACACACAAATTTGCATATT
Source organism: Lordiphosa mommai (assembly GCA_018904225.1). NCBI lineage: Eukaryota > Metazoa > Arthropoda > Insecta > Diptera > Drosophilidae > Lordiphosa > Lordiphosa mommai. The sequence goes on along the minus strand of JAEIFT010000501.1, from coordinate 19,417 downwards.
AATTTTAATTGAGTAAACAGAAAAGACATCGATTGAAGTGCAGTTGGTAAATTGAAAATGTCAAATTCGAATTGCAGAAAATAAAGCCATTGGCAATTGCGTTGCTTTGGTGGTCCACTCTTTGGCTTAATTAGCATACAATGCAAGAGCGAAGAAATAGTGCAATCGATTTAAACAAACATTGTCAAACATGAGTCGTAAAGTTTGAGTAGCTACTGTTTAGGTAAAACATACATTATGCATTTTGACCGTGTAAATTTGCGCAAGTTCGTTGCCTAAGTCTTTTGTTTGTGGGCTGGGTTGACCATACAAAAAAATAATTTATTGTCTGCCATAAAATGGTTCATCTGTCACCCTGATTTCCGCCTTGCAAATTTTTGCATGACATTGACAATGGTCGCAAAAAAATATTTCTAAAGCTTCAAAATTCGCCAAAAATTAAAACTCGTTCATATATGGCATATTCGACTATCTAGCCGATTAGCATATGCAAATTGGATTCCCACGACTTTTAATTTGCAAACAAAATAAATAGAAGGCTTTGGAGTGATATATAATTCTTCATTGTTGATTGGCATTTAATGGCTAGACGCAGCCATTAGCCATGAGCCAAAACAATACTAATGCTAACAACAGCATTAGCAACAACAACAACAACCATAGCAAGTGTGCGATGTTATCAACAATGTTTCAATGCCTACTAAGCTGCTTGATCAAGCCGACTCGAAGGCTTCATTAAGTGTGATATCCTAATTGTGGGGTATGTTAACTTTAATAGCAAGATTGAAGTACCAAAAAAAGAGATTATGGTCCTGATTGATGTTAAGAACGTGAATTTTTGTTGTACTATTTGTTGATGTTTAGATTATAGCTTTAAGTTGGCCAGGTAATTAGAAATCTTAGAAAGTGAGAATAATGTATAAAAACTGATATCCAAATCAGGACAACCCAAATTCTACACAAAATCTCTATCGATGTCTATGAAAACCATTTTGAGGGATCTGGGGCAAGTTTGCCAGACAACCCAGATATTTGTAGAATGGTTGTCCCAGATACTGGGTGCGTTTTCTATGAAGTGCAGGGCAGTCGCTTAGAAGGCGTTGGATTCTTTCTATCTCCTCCTCATTCCTACAGCTACGACAGATGTCGTTGTGGGCTCCGTGCATCCTGTCGGCTATTTGACCTATGGGGTAGTGCCCCGTTAAGACTCCTATCATAGTCCTTATTCTGTCCTGTTTTGTCGCTTAGTGACCACAGTGATCAAATGTTACATTGGGAGATGTCCCATTGTTGTTCTGCCTTGGTTCTGCTTACGAATCGCAGTATATCCCCTGGGGGCAAGTGACTACTCAGCCTAACGAATCTGCCACTTTCGTTAGTCACGTCGTTAACGGGGTAATGCAGGGGTGAGGGGCAAAGCGTTACTGTGGCGTGTAATATTTGTTGCCTTTTAATTTTCATCAAAAAGGGCACAAAACGATTAAGGACAAAAAGGATTTTAAAAATAATAAAATGGTTTAAAACATCACAAGAAAAAAATAAAAAAATTTTAGTGCAAGAGGATCGAACCCACGACCTCTGTATGTCAACCCTGGCCATCACCCGACTACTTCAGTGATGCACGCTTTATGTAACATGGCTGCGCCTCACGCGTGAGGGTCGATAGCCGAATGCGCTAAGATGCTGTCGTTCGCATTCAAACTCCCAAAGTAGTGAGTTTAAATACCAGACAAGTCAAAAAAAATAAAAATAAAATTACAAAGTTAATTTTTTTCTCATTCAGTTCTTCAGTCACCCTGAAACCCGCACCGGTCAGATCGCTACGGCTGGTGGTTAGCCTTATACGTCGGAATGCGGACGTCCATACAAAATCGTTAGCAAATAAGGCGGGTGGTTAGGTCGGTATCCGGTCCTCATTACGAAGAGTTAGCGGAATCACTAGGTTTGCACCAGTGCAGCCGAACTACAGGGTCCTTAATGGGTCTTTATACGTCTGTTACTGCCGTTTCGTTCCGTTCCGTTCCTTGCACACTCATCCGGTCCCTCGTTGCCTTGTATGCCTGAGTGGCCACATACACAGACGAGAGTGATGGAGTGCTGCTGGATACTAGATTACTATTGGTGGCGCGTGACTACCGAGCTTTAATAGCAGTCTGACTGTCGAAAAGGATTGATATGTTCCTTGGTGTTTCGACCAAGGTGTATATCAACTTCGCCGCCTGCCACACTACATAAATCTTTGCCTGAAAAACGCAACACCAATTTGGTAGTCAGTATGAGAGCTGTGTCGCTAGTTCTTCTGAAAAGATTCCCGCCCCTGTGCCCTCCTCAGTCTTGGAACCGTCTGTATATATGGAAAGCTCGTTCTCCCTGATGGGAGTTTTTCGCTGCCAGTCCTCTCTCTCCGGGAAAAAAGTTGTAAAGTTTTCATTCCATTTCTAAACCTTGATACAGTAGTTGCTTGCCTTTGTTTCAGCATTTATTCCCACTTCCAGCAGGACGTTGTTGTGACCAGACGCTGATGTTGTGAGGAGTTTCAGTTCCCGGAGTCTTACTGCGCTTCTCGCTGCTGCATACTTCAGAAAACTGTGTACTGGTTCAAGGTTCAGAATTACGTCTAGGGCCGCCTGGAGGTGGATCGCAGGGATCCGGTTATTCCTAGGCAAGCTGCTCTTTGCACCTTGTGGAGGTTGTTTAGGTGGGATTTGGTGTTGGCCGTCCTTCACCAGACCAGCGCTCCATAGGTAAGGATAGGCCCCATGACCGCCAGTAAATGATGTACGGTTGCAGTCCCCATCTCCTACCAAAAGTCTTTTTGCAGGCGCCTAGAGCCTACTTCATTCTTTTCTCGGAGTTTCTCTTCCAAGAGAGTTTCAAGTCCAAAATGATACCCAGATATTTTGTAGTTAAAGATCGGTGTCAGGCAGTAAATAGTATGGCATAGATCATATAGTGTCATTGGCCTTATTAATCTGCAAATGTTATCATTTCCTTAGCCCTATGCTGACCCGTAAGAAGTTGAGTCACCTTTTGGTTACATAAAAACTATAAAAAAAAATTTGTTTAAATTTCTAGAGTACTTAAAATTCGCCTTGACTTAAAAAATATAATTATTCCATTGGCTTTATGTTCTTATCATTTGCTTCTTTTAATTAACACCATTAAACAAGCCCATTAGATGAAAAAACAACACACACATTTGGCAAATGAATGAAACAAATTAAATGTCCATTTGTTTAAAGTTTCTTCTTCATCTTTTTTTTTTGGTTTAAGACAAAGTGCTTAAGATTTATCATAAATAAACCGAAACTATGACAAGTTGCCTAAGGCTAAAGCCGAGACAGGTGAAACAAGCTTTTTTTTTATTTAAATGACAAGAGCGAAAGAGGGTTAGAGGAGGTGCCTACCAGAAGCAGGAACTGCACCTAGAAATGACATTCTACTAATTGCGTTTCCCTCGAGACTTCAAGACAAAACTAATTGCGCTTAAGAGCAAGCATAAAAATCAAGGCGCCTTTAGGGCGTTTCCTGCTTTATATCTTCAATTCATAAATTAAGTAACATTTTTTTCTTTCAATTACGAAACACTGGAAAACACTTACGACATGCACTTGTGCACTTGGCCAACTTCAAAGTGGAATTAATTGAAAGTACCCTTCGCATTAGTGAATAATAAACTAGTAAAGAGAAAAATTATAAAGTAAACACAATGAAAAGAAGCCAATGTTGTTGACTAGACACTAAATTGATTGAACTCAGCGGGCGGTCCAAAAGGTGAAGAGTGAAGTCTAAAGATGTGATACAAAAAGTTGCAAAACAAATGCACTTCAACTTTAGTTAAAGGCAGAACCCAAATCAATTGAGTTTTGACCATGAGCTTAGATTAAGTCTCACTTAATGACCCATAAATTTCCCAAAAAAAAAAAAATTTATTTGTTCATTAATTGCATAGTTTTCTTTGTAATTCTTTGTTTGCTTTTGTGCCCTACAGCCAAATATTGTTCAATGGTGGTTCAAGAGTTCAAAAAAAATTGCCAAATTATAATTGTGCTTGGATTTGCTTAACTCGTAATTCAAATCACTGTTTCGTATTTTGTCAGTTATTCGGCCAGTCACGCATGCCTTTCGATTTTCTACGAATCTTTGGCCTACCCAAAAGATTACTCAATTCCAATTGGCGAGTTCAATGCAAATTTATCAGTTGAATTTGCATTTCTCGTAAACAACAACAAACAGTTCGTGATATGTCAACAGGCGTTAGAATGTGCCACAGCCCAGATTCATCCACCTCCTCCACCTACTCCTTCTCCGCTGCCAAACAAATTTAGTTGACACTTTAGGGCAAAATTGACATCATTCTGCCACTAATAGTTTGCTTCGTTTGACATTTTCTAACCCAGTTTTAATTACTTGATTAAATGCCACTGCTCTTCCAAAAACAAATGACTTAGGCCACAAACTTGTCGGAAACTTTTCATTCGTCGCATAAATCTTTTTAATTACTCACTATTTTATTTTGCGAGACGGCTCACTGCCGTGTTGAGCCGCTTTTAGCACCTGTCTTACTTATGGGAAAACATTTTTATTATCATTCGATTTTCAGCCGGTATCTAGGTCAAGTCGGCTTGTCATTTAATGCAAATTATTTAGCAATATATTTTTGCATACAAATTGAGTTTGCGTTCGGTTAACGCATATGTGGGCGTGGCTAAATGTTGTATGCAACAGTGTTGCATTTGATTAGAATTAATTCAGAAAATGTGCACTAAACTGCGTACTCAGGTTTGCCTTGAACTGGGTAGAACTCAAGATTAAGGAGGGGTTGTACACTAATATGTAGATGAGGTCTATCGATCTTTGGAGCCCTGATCAGGTAAAAATCAAGGCTACATACCTGTTCGGAACCAAACCCTGCTACACCTTAAGCCGGATTATACACCTAACCTTCGATATTATTGCACTTCTAAGACCGTGCCGTCTCATTTGAGATATAATAAAAATGATATAAAAAAATTTTTACGAGCTTCACGACAGGGTGCATAACTTTTCAATCGTGTATTGATACAAATTATTAAAATATCAAAATAATTTTAATTGCGGCCTTCGTTCTCTAAGAAGAACTTTAAACTTCTCCTCCTTATCATCAATAAACGAGACCATATGCTTTATAACGAAATTGTTACCATTCAAAGAATTTTTAAGAGATAGAAACATATTTTAATTTAAAGGTGCAAGGTCGGGGCTATACTGTGGATGTGCCAACCAATTCAGCTCTGATTTCACTGTGCAAGTCGAAAAAAAAGACATGACCAACTTTAACGGTTTTCCCCTATTTTGGGCCCTGTAAATCGAACTACATCATTAGTTTTATGAGTTATAACGATGGCTTTAAACAAAATTTTTTTTTAAGTTTTTCTAAATTGTAAAAATATTATATCTGATTCTTGTGAAATCTGAATAAATAGATTTAAATGACCTCTAATTTACTACATTTTCAGATTTTCTATATCATTGCGCTTTCAAAAGTTATGGTAAAAAAATAATTCCAACCTTTTTTAGATAAAATTTTTTATAACAAATTATTTAAAATTTCCAAATATTAATTTGTTTTGTAACCAAGTTGTTTTATGTGGTTTTCCACTGTTGTATGTTGTATACATTTAACTTCTCGGCCATCTCTTGCGGTGAATAAATGTAGTTTTCATTGGCTTAATTTGATTATCATCAGCCTCCTATCGTTAAAGCTTTAAAATTATTAAATGATATTAAGCTGATCGGCCCTTAAACCTAATACGGACCTGCGCAGTAACGAGAAGTTCGTACAATATTTGAGAAAGAAAGAAGCAGAAGTAATGATCTCTTTACGGAGCTGACAACTAACACATGAACGGAACCTTTGTTACCCAGCAAAAAAAATTTTGTTGCAGACAATGTAACTTTACCCTTCTTCTGCCTTGACACCATCAGCAAACAGCTGAAATGAAATGAGAAAGTTAATCTAACTTCGTTTGTGTCGAAGTTTTAAAACAGTCGTAAAAGCTCGCTTAAACAAGGGTTAGAATTGATTTAACATAGAATTTATATAAAACTTAAGCAGACTTTAATAACTAATGGGAAATCAAGTAGTGTTTTAACAGTTCATATACAAAATAAAATATAAATTAATTAAAATATAAATGCAACAAAATTTACATAATTAGAGCACAAGTTTGGCCATATGCTAAGGATGTTCAATTACAAATCAAACAACCGCACTGTCTTAAAATGGAGCATTTACTTTAAAAAAATTATATAAATCGTGAATGGTCTGACTTTAAAGGCCAATTGTCACACTTTTGGCATTAATTATATTCCATTAATATGTTTTTTATCGCATGTATCTATGCAAGTTTAGAAATGAATGCCAAGTAGGGCCACCAAAATGTAAGAAGAGCATTTTTCCGACATGTCTTGGAACCAAGAACCGATGAAGCTGAACCGACACTAGTTTTGGATGCGATGCAGATAATTTCATCATAATTGTATGCTAACGATTTGAAAATATTCTTTCGTCATAATTCACCCTACCCTTTCTTAACTGCTTTTCATAAATCCCTTCCGACCACTTCTGCTGCGAGTAGGAGCGTAGCTGGTCATTGAGACTAACTAAATTACCCCCACCGGATTGGAAGGTGTCTATTGTTTACACTCTATTATCTTCTTTTCTTTCTTCTCTTTTAATATTTTGTAATATATATTTATATTTAAGTTTTAAATTTTAGTATTTAAGTTTTATAAGGTAACTGTGTCTAAAAGATAAAGTTGCTATTGCTAATAAATACAATACAATACAATACAACAAACCACCAAGGCTGAACGATGTTGGTAATTTTTTGTTGTCCTGTGTTATTTATAATCTTAATAGTTGACTGGCGACGGCTTAGTTTTATTTTAGTCCTATGGATTCTTGGTAAAATGTTCTTAGAATTATCTATAGATTGAAATTTTGCCATACGCCTATTACAAAAAAAAATCGACCCTCCCTATAACATATACTGCAAATAAATTGATATTAATAAGTAAAATCAAGAACAAAAAATCTTCATGTTTTCTTAGAATTCGTTCACTTTAAAATCGTTCGAATGTCGCGTTCGTTAACATGAAAACGATTATTTAAGAAAATATACGTCACTGCGTGAATAAAAAAACAACTTTAAAGCCTCCTCTCGCCAGTTTAAACTATTATTTTTTTACTTTTGGTTTTGTTTACGCTTGTTAATTTAAAAGCAGCTAAAAGGGGGATGAGCCCATGACTTAACAAATTGCAAATTCACTAGAAAAAAATAATTTTTTCTTCTTGGAATTTCGTTGGTTGGTACTTCACAGCACATAATTACATAAATATGTTTGACGAAAAGAAAACTAAAAATTAAATAATATTTAATTTAAATTGGTATTTAGTTACTAAATTTTAGTAGTAGTATTTTTTTAGCATAGTATATTATAGTAATTTGTGTACATTTTACATATCATACATACAAATGTCAATGTTGTCGAATTCGCGGCTAAAAATCGATTTTGTTTTCTTAATCCAATACAGCAATGACTGGGAGTTGATAAATCATCAAAGTGTCCGAGATGAGGTAATTTTAAAGTCCAAGATTCTAATTAAGGAAATCGAAAATAACCTCCAGTTGGCTAAACCACATTTAAACCAAGAACATTTTTTTTTTTATTTTTTCAAGCGGACACACATAACTAAGACTACAGTAATTTTTCCAGATTATTTGTTTAATGTTTAAATGTAGCTACCAATTAAATACACTTTTTTTTTTAAATATAAATTTATTGGGGGTGTCCCCGAAATCTCTAGTGGTTTTCATTAAAACGATTGCAATTCAAAATATCAAAGTCAACCCTCGTTACCAACAGAACCTCAAATATCTTTCCAAATAATTACGCTCACATGAACACCAGCTGTAATGGCCACCGAAAAAAAAAAAAAAAAACCAAAAACAAGAATTATTTTCCAAAATATTACACCTCACACTCCTTGGATTAATTGCTCGAAATTAACATTGTCAGTATGAAAAGACCCACGCCAAACATTTTTTGGTAGGAATTTTGCTTGGATGTTGCAACATGTGCAGCGAGGCTTGTGAACGACATCAATTAGCAGTGTTTTTAATGCGCCCGGCATTTGGCGCGAAATGCGTAGCAAAACGCCTCAAGTCAATCAATTTTGCGTTGTAAAATTCCCAGCTTCAAAGTGTTGCCCAGGTAGCCTTGGTCAGGCCGAGATTGCGTTACCAAGATGCCAGATTGGAAGCCATTTGGAAAGGCAGGCGGCGGCAGCTTACGCAAATTTTTTGTTCGCAGGCTCGCAGTCCTCATCAAGAGAGACACCAGACCCGGCCGGGCACACCCTAATGTTTTGAGATTTGCTCTGAGTCTGGGGTTTCCAAGATTTTTAATTGAAATCTAAAATCTGCAATGGTTGCGTTTAAGTCTTTTTTTTTTTGTTTTTGGTTGCCAGCCAACTAGTTTACGCATTTGAAAGTGCGGAGTGGGTCTGGTGCTGGAGCTGGTAATTAAAAACTTGTCGTTCGATTTGATAACTTTTAAGTGTACACTTTTTGGAAAAGGGTAAAGTGGCTTTTAAGTAGGAAAAAAGTTAAGTGTTGTCGAGTCAGTGTTCTATGATGCTTAAGCAATACGAATTAATTGACAATTTTGTAATGAAGCTGCTTTTTAATATGGAGACACACAGTTGAAAAAGTTTTTACTTGCAGCTCTTGCTAAGTTTTGGCTATTAAGACAACTTTTACTAGTTTGTTACTGAATTCTACAAAGTCAACAATACAATTCTGAACTGAGCTCTTTAGTTATATTGTGTTTTCAAAATTTTTCATTTAACATTAAATAACATAAATTAACAAACTAAATGTCTTGTGTGTTTTGTATTAAATTTTGAAAAATAATGTCTTATTTATGGATTGAACACAGCTTCCACAAGGTTTCTAATTAACCTATTTCAAACCGGCAATTATTTTTGAGAATCCAAAATCGTTGATAAAGCTAAAAATCGAAAAGAAAAGTAAACTTATTGTGTTCTACTATTTTTTCCGAGCGTGTGCATTTTTTCTTCGAAGATTGCCTCGCGCGACCTCTATGAAAACCTGATAGATGAGCGAAACCAAATATATTATAATTAAATAAAAGGTAATAACTAACATATTTACCGAGCAGTCGGTTGATATATTTTCAGAGAATATACTTAAATATATGTTCATTACGAAAATGAAAAAAAAAAATGTTGATTTTGTGAAATTTCTATAAAATATTATAGATATATATTATAAAATTATTAACAGAATTTTTTTGGGTAAAGTTTTCTTTTAAGTCATCTGAAGACGTTCAAAAGTGACTCCTGAACGTTTTCTAGGCCAGTTGGACACTTTGATGACAGGCGCAGAGTGTCGTCTTCAGCACAAAAGTAAAAAAAACAGAAAAAAAATAGAAGGCTAACATCGGCTACGCCGATGTTTTAAATACCCTTGCAGTTTTTAAAATGCGCTACCATTGATAACAAAAAAATGTTTTCTCATTAGAAATAGTTTTTAGACCGATCGTTCCTATGACAGCCATATGCTATAGTCATCCGATTTTGATCAATTTTTTCATAATTGTGTGGAAGCATATAAAACTAATATATACCACGATTGGTGACGCTACGATGGAAAACAAAAAAATTTTTCTCACTAGAACTAGCTTTTGGACCGATTGTTCCTATGGCAGCTATATGATATAGTCATCCGATCCGACCGATTCCGACAAATGTGCAGCGTATTTGTATTAAAAGACATTTTGCAAAGTTTGGTCCATATAGCTTTAAAACTGAGGGAGGAGATAGCAAGGGTATAAAAAGAATAATAAGGAATATTATGGTATTATTCAAGTTTTAAGTCTTTCACCTTTTTCTTTCTCCATGAGAATAGCTTCTCTCTAAATTGTATTCTCGGGCGAGCTTCTTTGACCTCATCGGGCGTCATTATTTTAAGGCAGTTATAGTTGACTCCAGCGTCTAAAAACAAAGAATTTAAAATTTTATTAGAAAAAGAAATAAAAATTTTTGATTGCTGAAAGTGCACAGTGAGACTCAAAAGTATTCGCCTAAAAATAATTTAAAATCAGCGGGTGAATTGAACGTATTATTGTATTGAACGAATGCGCTGCCTTTGGCGCCATGCATTTGCTTGAGCGGCTGCAAGTGTGAAATTTGTTGCTGCATGTGCGTACTGATCCGCAAGAATACATCTGCAGATGCAAATTTTGTACATACACACATTTAATAATACAATTGCTTACCTTTTAAAAAACGAAGAGCATGTCCATTTCTGTCAATGCATCAGGCAATAAATTGTCATCCATATCATTTTTACTTTTTTTACTTATACCACTCACTCACTAACAGAACGCTAAACTTGAAATGAAATGCCGGCTGATCATCGACATTGACGTCCGGTGAAGAATCGGTTTCTCCCTCCGTTCAGTAGCTTCTCCGCATACCCCTTTCTCATAAAAACGCAACTGTGGGAGGCGCATGAGCGTTATGCTTGCTCTCTCTGCTTAGTTACTTCTCCCCACTTCCTTCACCTACTAATGCGAATTTAACGACGAAAAATTCTCGTTTTTAAGAACAAAATTCTTAAAAATTGAAGTACGAATAAATTTTTTTTTAAGAGCATTCGTACTTAACTTATTCGGTCTAGTTTTTCCTTCGTGTAGGCAGGCTTTTTGCTCTCACACTCCAAGTCCTTATGCAATTGTTTTACTACAGGTCACGTAAAACCATTGTAGAAATAAAATTATTTTCTATAAAACTGTTTAAATAAGGTACAAAGTCTTAAAAAATAAAGACAAGTTTTGAATGACAATTTTGATTATTTTGTGTAAAAAAAGGGGTTATAAAAAAAATCGAAAGTAAGTCTAAAATTTTAGAACTCTTAAAAAAATAATTTGTCCCTATAAGCAAGTCTTAAATTGTTTACAAAGCAACTTTATAAAGTCTTCAAGTTACACTCAGAAATTTTTTCTATTCTTTAGAAAAATGCACTAAAAATGAAATCGCCATAAAATTTAGAAAAAATTTCTATAATTTAGAATATGTTTTCTGAAATGTAAAAAAAACCTTAAAAATTAGTTTTTTAGAAAATACTATTCTGAAATTTAGAAAAGCTGACTTTCTTTTCTAAATTTTAAGGTGAATTTGAATTATTGTCTTTTCTATTTTTAAGTGTCATTTTGCCTTTGATTTTACGGGTGATTTTCTAAATTTTAGGGCAATTACAAACTGTTTTAGAAATATAATTTCCTGGGTGTAGATATGAGCTTTACAGTTTAGTTTTTTTTTAACACTTTGATCTGTTGTATATATTTATATACATTTCCATATTTGCAGAGTGTATAAATCTTCAAATTCCACAAAAGTGATTTCTTATAAAGAAACTCTACAAAGTCTTCTTTAGTCAACCAAGAATATTTATCAAGCTTAAAATTTCTATAGATAAAAATGTTATGTTATTAATTACCTCTCTTTTGGTAAAACAGATCCAAACTCTTTCAAACCTGCCGAAAAAGTATAAAAATTTAAGTTTTTAGTCTTCCAAGCTTCAAACAAACTCTCTAAGGACTCTGAGCAGTAAGCCAAATCGTTTTTAAATTCACCATACATCGTAAATACTAGCAAATCATGTCATGTTTTCTTCTTTAAAACTATTAGTCAGTTAAAAAGGTATTTTATAAGAAACATGGTGTCCTTTAATCACATTTCATTCAGTATTACATTATTTATTTTTCCCCATTCTTAGTTACGTCTATAAGGGCGGGTCAACTTGTTTTTCCCACGTATGATAAATACTTAATCTTTAAAAAATTAAAAAAAAAAAATGTGTCATTAAACTATAGATCTACAATAAAAATTCAAAGTTTTGATTCATTTCAGTTTGGTCTAAACGGTTAAAGATAGAAAGCTGTGACTTTGATAATAGTTTTCATATGTGGTAAAAGTGGGAATACTTAAGTGGGGGAAAAGTTGGTATGGGAAACATTTTTTTTTCACCGATAATTTTCAAATAATTGTTCCGATTTTGTAAAATCCTCTCTTTTCTCTATGAATTCAATCGTTTCATCTGTAAACAGTTTTTTTCACAAAAAGCTAATTTTATTAGATCGTTTTATATAATTTTTCATCACTATTATTTTATCACATTTTCCAACACAATCGCTGATCCTTTTAAAAAAAAACCAAGAGTATTCAATGTTCTACAGTCCACCCACTTCAATTTGTAGCTTATGACCATTTATTTTTATTTTTTTGGAGCCAGTCCACATTGCGTATACGCAACATTTGTCAGGCAACTGCTTTTGGTGGTACATTAATTATTGTGTTTGATTTTGTGATGTGATTTCGTGTGTCTCTTATTGCAGTCAGTGATTGCAAATGCAATTTAAAGTAGGATGTACAGTTGAATGATTAATTTACCATCCAGCCCAAACCCAAGTCCCATGTTCCATCTGAAATCTAAGTAGCGACGGCAAATTATACCAGTTTATTAAACTGGTTTGATTAAAATTATACAAAACGCCCCACGGCAACCTAAAAAAAAAACCCCAAAAAGCGGCATTCAATTTAAAAGCCAAACGCACTTTCAATTTGGGAATAGATTGCACAACTCGAGGGTATGACGTGACATCCTGGCTACTGGCTAACAGATTGCATTCGGCCTTTAGCTGAGACACGCAAGGATTTTAATTATGCAGTTGCCAAGAGATCTAATTTCCGTTCTCCAAATAAGTGACTGCCTCTCTCTTTCTCTCTCTCTCTCTGTGATGCAATCGGTAGACCATAAAGTGCCAAGCAAAAGTTATCAACAAATCAAGTCGACGTTGACACAGTTTTTTTTTTTTTTTTCTTGGTTAACAGCAGGAGCGGTGAGATGTGGACCAGGCCAGGCCCAAAAAAAAAAAAAAAAAAAAAGTAAACCTCCAACCAAAGTGCGTGCGTCGCTCAATCAATGCAATTCATTCATTGAGTTCGAAGTGGGCCACAACATGCAAGCGAAACCGCAGTTGAAGCTGATGTTTGCCTGTGGGCCAAAGTGACTTGAAAGTCCGTGATAGAAACAGGGGCAGCGGCTTTAATGAAGGGGTTTTTTTTGCTTATTATGGAAACTGACTAGAATGTTTGATTTCTCAGAAAATGAAAGCCACAAAGTGCAGGGCTTTTAAAAAAGATTTTTTTAAAAGAAAGAATGAAAAGTATTGTCTTCCTATTAAGGCCCTTAGATTATATTGAAATTGGAGAAATTAAGTCAATGAGAATTTTGTTTAAATAAATAACTTTTAGTTAATACATGCCCATTATCCTCACCCCCTTCTCAGTCGTAATGCCGCTGACTCTGTGTGTCATGTCACATTTTCTGTGGCATGTGTTTTTTCATCTGCTCGACACAAGCGACAACCTCAACGAGCTCTTTGCGGACTTGCCCTTCTCCCCCCAACTACAATACAGTTAAACATTTTATGCAATTTTTGGCACACGCTGGTACAGCACAAAAAAAAAAAAGAAGTGCGTTTTTTGCGTATGGAAAAAAAAAATGCCGACAAAAAGTTGCGTATGCCAAGATTTATTGATTTATTATAGAGCGCATGGAGCGCATAATTTATTACAAATCTATTTGTGTTGCGATAAGATTCCAGAATAGGCATTTTGAACAGAATTATGTGGATTTTGGTGTTTGAGTTTGAGGATGAAAACAAAAGACTTAGGCAACGAACTTGTTTTTTTTTAATTTAAAGCAAATTCAAACTTTTAACATACTAAGCTCTCTCTTTCAGTTGAACTAATTCCCAAGCAAACACAATTTGACTTCTACACCCTTTTCACTCAACACATATGTTTCCAGCAAGCTTATCTGATCCTTGCCTTGGCTGTAGCCCCCCCGAGCATGGTTAATGACTTAATTAAACGCCTTTTATGTAAACACAGTCAACGTAGTGAATAGAGCCAACTTCAACATCGACGCCCACGCGAAACAACAGCAACAACAACAACAATAATGTGCTCTGTCCACACGCCACCTACTCCAGCAGCACAACCGTGGCCCCCGAGTTGAACCTGCAACAACTCTGGTGGCGACTTCTAGTTGATTAATATCATTAGACGCCCGCCCATTTGTGTTTAGTTTCTGTGCACCGTTTTGTGCTTCGATAATGTCCACGGGTAACGCCCTCGTCCAATTGCATTTATATATATTAATTCACTTCAGGACCATCATCGTGTTGCATCTCTCTCTTTGTCAGCTAATTAGTTGTGCTTTATTATGTCGATTGGCTGCGGTGACGCTGGTTTGCCGCTACTGCCGCCTTGGGCAATATACGACACGGCAATCCATGCATGAAATATCACGCCAATTACCAAGAGCAGACCACAGCTTGACTTGACTTTAACTGCTGGTAAACGCGCGCCGCAAATTAAATCAATTAAATAACGAAATAAACAACAACAACACGAACATTTAAAGAAGGTGACTCTCACATACTCTGACATAGAGCAAAATAGTTAACTTCAGAGTGATAATGTTTCACGCCACCAACAATTACAAAAAAATTATACTAAAATATAACAAAAATACCAAATAATACCAAAATGAGGGGACAATATCGAAATTTGATACAAACTTGATCCTACATACTTACAAGCTGATCGACAGATGTTCAAGAGTATATCGACTGTTAAATGTGATCAATGAGCATACGTAGTAGCGATCAATTTCAAATAAAGATTTTTAAATTGTTACTAAAATCGCCTTTAAAGCCGCCCCCATTTAAGGATGATCCAATATCTTGAGTCAATTTGACCCGGTCAGTCCGTACGTTTGTATGAACATCTAGATTTCAGACTCTATAAGTCCTACAGCAACGAAATTTTATAAACTTAAATGTTGTCTTTAGGCTACGTAACCTCCAGACCCCCACAATTAAATATGTTCAAATACTAAAATTTTGCAGATATCGAGCTCTAATTTTACTCTTAAATTTGTATGCCTATAACCTATTTTAATTATTTATTTATTTATATTAAGTTCGGAGGCAATGTGAAATTACAGGCGAACAGGGTTTAAAGCTATAGCTACAAGGCCTTAAGATAATTAAAAAACAATAATTGTTGAATTTTTATTTTGGTTATAATTATTTGCAAGATATGGTAATATTTCTTAAAGTGTAATGGTAGAGAATGAAGGAGATGAAAGGGGGAGTTTTGTAGTAAGTTAATAAGTTTGTATTGTGAAGATATTGAATTATGGCATTTATGTTTGGCTATTTGGATCAAAGATTGCTTTTAGGTCATACATAATCTGTTTATATCGATCGGATTACATATCGACTCTTTTCTATCTTAATATTGATAGCCAGCTCAAATTCTGTTGCCACCTAAACCCGAGATAATTAAAAAAAATCTTAACTCTTGTAAAATATTAATTTTTTAACATTCGAAAAGGGGTCGTTATTGCGGAGATATACAAATTTGAAATTCTATCATATCTTGTGGGTAAGAATGCGCTCAGTCTTCTTACTTAATGTTAATTACCATTAATGTCAACAATAACATAAATGTTAATTAATAAGACTTTAACTGACACTTTCGTTTTATATGTACTTCGATCCGAACAACTTATGGAAAAAAAACTGAACCTGTTTCGATCCTGAATATTTGGCTCAATACAACCAAAACTGTTGTAATTCAAAAATCTTAGCAACTTTTTCTTTCTGGTCGATGTTGTGTGGTAAAACGGTCAAGACTTCAAGTTAAATGACCGAAATCGCATTTCTTCAATTTTCCCCATTTTCCATTCCCATAATTATTATGATTTTCTCTTCTATTTCAATTAAAAAAAAAAACCGGAAGAAATAATCAAATTTAACTTTTTGCAGGTTTAAGAAAAAAATTTATTTTTTAGAAAAAAATTTACTTCTACTTGGTATAAAAATAGCTTAATACTGTTTTAGCAGTTCTTTGAGCTTAAATAAATTAAAATTCAGTACTGAAGAAAGCAAGCTATGATTCATTCCAAAAGGTTAATTCGTTAATCACGCCCGCCACTAAAGAGAAATCATAACAATGAAAAGTCGAAAAAATAGGCTTCAAAGTTTTCGGTTTCACTGCGTAGGTAAATACGGCCCCCTGTCTGAATTCGGCTGTGTATCTCAGGAAACATTGAGACGATGAACTCTGTAATTTTTTTGGGTTTATTCTCAGCTGTATAAAGAATCGATTGAAGCAATAAAAATGTTTGATATTTTTGACTTCCTTAAACAGGCCGTTAAGTTCTCATAATTTATTTGTTTTTGCACCGATTTAAAAGTTAAAAAAAAAACAACCAAAAAATTGGTCAAATATTTTGTATTCATTCTTTTTTTAAAGTTTTAGTAAACCAAAACAAAATAGTAATTTTTATTAAGATGCGGCTATGGATGTTTTTCCGACTCTTTTATAATAAGAGCAGCTAAAAAAACATGTTATCGACTAACTATGATCCCGATTTTTCAAAATATGCCTCTACTTAAATTCTAAAAAATTCTAAAAACAGATGCAAAATTTAAACTTGGTCAAATATTTTGTATTAAGAAAATAATGGGCTAGGGTAATTTATTTCAATGCTTTGGGTTTAAAATAAAACAAAATTTTTACAACATTAAAAAAACTTTTAAAATAATCACCAACAGTTTCATGCGTTGAATGCGATGTTTTTGGTATCTCATCTGTTGCCTAAATGTCACTAAACCACAGGCTTCCCTTACTGATTACCTTAACTTGAAAAAATTGTGACTGATTGTTTTCCGTAATCTGGAGCCACAAATCAATTAAAAGAACCTCAATTTAAACACTTTGTTCTTCAGCTGGGACACAGTTTTATTAAACATATAAGTTGCCCTTTAATCAAAATTGGTTAAAACATGGTTTGTCCAGTTCTTTCATCAGCAGACTTTTTGCTGTCACAATCGAAGTCTTTTTGAAATTGCCTTTGACCCAAGTTTGGTTATAGAAAGCACAGTATAGTAATTTATATTCTAAAGGAAAATCCGAAAAAGTATGCAAAATTTTTGAAGGTTTTGTGTAAAAATCATTTAGGCTCACTGTTAAGCTGTGGGAAACGCCCAAAAATGTTACAAGTCTTTATTAACAAACTGCATTAGACACTCCAACAATTCCCCCCCGTTAGATAGAGTATATTAAAGCACAACAAAAGGAAAACCACTAACGGTAAATGATTTCCATCAATTATGTTAACGTCTTTGCTTTTCATTAAACATTTATGAGATTGATTGAGCAGTTATGAAGTCGTAAGAGATACAAATAATTGTCTTCTCACACTCTATTTCTCTTTTTTGTTTTTTTTCTGCTCATTTACAGATGTTGCCTCAACGTTTGCCGCTGCTGGTGCTGGTCCTACTGCTGATCCTACACCAAACGAAACCCATTAGATCTGAAGCTGGTTATCATTATGACAGACCCAACCGACCGACAGCGCCGTCTGGTCCAACCAGCATCTATACAGGTCATCAGTTTCAGCCATTGCCCACGATTCAACCTTTGCCACCGATTCCAGCTCTGCCTCCACTGCCCACCGCACGCATTCCCCTACCCAGAAGCCGTCCCGCGTCCAGCATAGTTAATCATTATTTGCCACCTGCCGCACCAAGTGTATCGCCGCCTGCTTCTATAGTGAGCACTTATTTGCCACCAACAGCGGCTGCTCCAATTACGTCCATCAGTTTTCATGGATCAGCACCATCCCATCCAGTCCAGCCGTATTATACAGCTCCCGCTGTGAGATTACAACAGCCGGGACATCTGTTGAATGCTGCTCCAGCTGGTCCTCTGCGCATACCCTTTGGCAAACAGGCTCTTATCTCACCCGGCGAGTCCTATGTGGCCAATGGACGTCAGTTGAAACAATATGCGGTCATCGAGATTATTGACAATGACATTAATGACACCCCCACAGCACCCTTCCTCAGCTCCCCTAGTTTCATTGATCGCTATGGTGCCCAATCGAATGGCATTCAGATAAACTCACGCGCCAATTCGTTGCTGCTGGAACAGCAATCTCTGGGCGTGCAGACACGTTCACAGGGTCGGGGTGATGCCATAGCCTTGGGTTCAGGCGGTTTGGGCTATATACGCCTGGCCAATGGCAATGTCTATTTGGGTTCCGGTTCCCTGGGCTATGTTAGTGGCCAGCAGCGTGTGGCTTCTGTTTTGGAGGCACGCACTCGTGCCGATTCCACGCCAGATGCTTTGCATTTCGGTCATGGGCCCTTGGGCGGTGTGGATAACTTGCTAAGATTTAAATAAGAGGCCTACAAGAATATCTTATTTTATTGTAAATATTTAATTAACTGCCTTCTTCATGTAGTTTTAAGCTTCGCCTTCTTGAGATTCTTGAATTTTTGTATGTATATTTTTCCCTTTTAAATGTGTTGATGACAAATAAAAATATTGATTGGATAATACGAAATAGATGATATTTTTCTTTCTACTGATTGGGCCTTAGCAGTGCGGCTGTAAGGGCAGAGGTGTGGGGGTGCCCCTTATTTCATTTTTCAGAGAAAATCAGTCAAGCCCGACTGTAATATACTCTGTACCTGTTTGTAAGTGTAACTGATAACTTTAAAGTGTGGGGTCACACAAACTGTGCAAGTGCTGCCCATCACTATAACGGCCAGTGCTGCCCAGCGTAATTATTTGTTTTGCTTGTAACTCGAATATCGTTCATCTGATCTGGAAACGGTGTATGGTGGATCGATAAGTCATGATGATTAAAATATATGTCTTGAAGGTTTGAACAATCTATCTTTAGAATTGTGGGAGATTTAAGGTTTTTCCAAAATCTGAGGGTGGCATCTCTACTATCGTTCATCTGATCGCAAAACGATGTATGGTGGATCGATAAGTAATGAGTATTAAAATATATGCCTAAAAAATTCAAACAATCGCATCTGTAAAATTGTGGGAGAGATGAGATTTTTTTCAAACTGTGGGGTGGCAACTCTACTATCGTACATCTGATCGGAAAACGATGTATGGGGGCTCGATAAGTTGTTATGAGTAGAATATATGTCCTGAAGGTTCGAACAACATGACCCCAAAATTGTGGGAGATTTGAGATGTTTTCTAAAATGTGGGGGTGGCAACTCTACTATCGTACATCTGATCGGAAACGATATATGGGGGCTCAAAAAGTAATGATGAGTTGAATTAGACATATATTTGAATAACCTTACTTTAAAATTGTGGAAGATATGATTTTTTTTTTTGCGAGGGAGGCAAAGGCGCGTGCAAGTGTATAAGTATAAGAATTATATGTTCCAT